>QANU01035076.1:0-81739 GCA_003254905.1 Nissolia schottii
TTTTTCGATATCTTACAACATACTGGGATTCCTAATTTATAGAGGACTCCCTGAACAATAAGATAACACAAAGAGATAAACGAGAATCCGAACTTTAATCCGGCGTCATACACGTATCCGATAAGGAAGGAGTGTATGGTGAGCTGTCTGGCCGGTCTGGATAGGAAATCTGGGATAAGGTTTTTGGTTCCCTTAATATGTTTCACGGTAAAATCATATCTTGAAAACCATTCTTTCAATCTGAGGATTTGAGGATTTGGCGGCACCCGATTTTTAAATTCTAGGATCCCGGGAAAAGATGAGTTGTCAAGTTGGACTTCAAATTGATGTCCACGTAAGTGAAAATCAAATTTTAAGGAACAATCAGTAGATGGTATAAAAACTTTTATGTCTTTAAAAAAAACTTTAATTTTATAATTATAAATATAGCCATGGTATTACTGAATTGCTCGATTGGGATTAAAATAAAATTCCCAAATTCACATTTAGGGTTTATACACATTTTAACCCGAATGAAATTGAACCTTCTCTATACACATATATACAGAAAAATATCAATTTTAATTTCACAGCCATAATCAGGATCAAACTAGGCTCTGATACCAATTGATAGATTATAATAATTTCTTCTAATCATAGCATGTGAAATATAAACAATTTATAAGTGATAGAGAAGAGAAATTTTACCAGGAATCGAAGGGGTGGAAGCCATTGTTCTCTGATATCTGCAGATGAGAGAATGAGAAAAAACAGAGAGAGAAGAGGAAGAGGTTTTTCTCCTATGCTCTGTGTCAGAGCTCCTCAAGGTAGGAGAAAGGTTTTTATTTATTCTTAATAGGGAGAATAAAAAACTGACACAAGATAGGCAAAGAGACTCTTCCATACATTAGGTAATGATGGACCTAGCCCACCTATCATCCGCTAGTCCAAACACATGTATACATTATTCTGGCGATCAATTTAATCTGGACAAAACACCAATTTATGCATGTCCATAAAATAATTATTATAATTATTCCAACATTTACTGCAGCAAAGACTAAATGCATTCGGTGCATTCAATGCCACCTTATTCCTTTTTATTTTTTCTTTTTTTTTCTTTCCTTTTAAGGCCAAAATTTTGGCTACAAATAGCCAACCCTCCGAGACTTCATTGTCTCCAAATCCATCCTCCAAATTTCTTCAGTTTTCATAAGTTTCGGTTCCGGTTGTGCACACTGCGGTTACGCTGCGGGACTAAGGAAAAATAGGAGGAGCACACCAACGCGACAAAAATATTTTTCTCTTCACTTCTACCGATTCAGAAAACGCTTAGGAAGTGGGTAATCCTAAACCCACTGTCTATGTGGATATTTATGTTGCTTTATGTGCTTATATCTGAGATGCTGATTTAGTAGATTTTATGTGAAAAATATATTTACTATGAGGCATAGATGATTTTAGGCATTTTGGAGGTTAGAAAAATATAACTATATTTGTGGGTAATCTTGACTTTTTTATCTCCTTAATGAATTTTATGTGTTATATGTATGATATGTGAAAAACCAACTTAGTAGATTTTATGTCAAAAATATGTTTATCATGATGCTTGCACGATTTGTCATAATTTTGAGGTTAGAAAAATATAAGTGTGTATAATGAATGTTAACTGTGGGCAGTATGATCTGTGAATTATTGTGAACGAATGATGTGGGTATTGCAACTTATCGTTACAGAGTGATGACATATAGAAGTGTTAAGTATATGAAATGGATATTATGATGTATGAGGAAGGAGGCAACATAGATGAATCATGTAAAATAGAGAAGTATAATTATGTGTAAACATAGAAGGATACAGGGGGTAAAGGGGTATATGGTAGGTAATGAAAAAGTGAGTGAGAGAGATATAGAAAATATAATATAATATATGTGATATGGTGAAGTGTGGGAAATAGGATTTAATTAAAGAAAAAGTATATGTATATTATCATAATTAGTACAACAATGTTATAATGGGTATAAAATGGGGTACATATACGTAAATAATATAGAACTATAGTGTAGTATAATTAAAATATAGATATATTGATAAACGAAATAATAAAAATACGAGAATTGAAAAGGAAAAAGTAATTGATTGTGGAATGTGGAGTTTAAAATTATATAGAGATAAATGACTAGGTAATAATGAAAATTGTATCAATGATATATATGTGGAACAATATAAATATTATTGTAAAAATTAGTAAATAAGCTATGAGATAATATGATATGTGTGTGAAATTAGGAATTAATACGAACCACAAAATAATAACAAAATAAGTATAATAATTGGTGTATATTATGGTGATATAATTAGTTGTGGATATTAGAGTAAATACAAAAATAATATACATATATAGAAAATGAAGCATAAATATATAAAATATATTCTTAGATCTGATGTAATATGTTGTGATGAGGTCATTTAAGATTAAGGGGAGTATTAGTCAATAATTATGTATAAATAATAGAAGGGAGGTAGTGATGGTGTTATAATAAGAAGTGTAGGTAATATCTACAAATAGAATATAACTGTGTCATTATGTGTTATAATTGTAATAGAATGCATCATGAGGACTCGGCCGTCATTACGTCTTAGGACGACCATAAAGAACTAGATGTCATCACCTAATGTTATAAAAAGAGCATAATTAAACTCTAGGGAACCATGATATCTGAAGAAGGATTCTAGACAAAAGGGTCTGGTGTGCCTTAACAGTCAATATATAGTTATATGATAGGAAACCCCTCTCTTGGCACATCTACGGACAAGCCCCTCACTAGTCCCGCAAGGTGGATTGGTCAATGATAAGAAATGAAAAGAAAGAATGAAATACATAAATGATAAATGATAAGGGTGACGTCACACCTACCAATGATAATGATGATGATGATGATGATAATGAGTCCACGCTCGAATTAGCTCGGATCGACGGTCAATAATGACCCTAGTTGCATTGGTGGTTCGCAACCACCCAGGTTAGAGCGCTGCCTGGTCATCGTTAGTATGGGAGTTAGAAGCAGGTTGTAACCGAAAGGCTACGGTTACAAGGGTGGAAGGACTCAAGATGAAAAAGACTAAAGGTGACAAGAAAGACGCTACCCTGGCTCATCAGTTAGCCGGAAGTGTAAAAGAACCCCAGATTCTCCCATGCATAAGCTATGTGATGACTGAATGTATGTATATGAAAGTATGTATATTGAAACATCCTAGCTAACTGTTTACCCGTACGTCGTAAACAATGCTCACTAGGTTGTTTTCTTCTTTGGCTGGAGTTACTTCTAGCCCTTACTTTTAGCTTTGGAAATAATTCTTACTTAGAAAATATGGACCGTTTTGAAACTTTTTCTTTACATACATATGGAATAAAATATGAGTCGTGCGTCAGATAGAATTTATAATGTAAACGTTAAAGTGTTATACTTAACGGATAACTATTCCAACATTACAACATCAAAAAATATGCAGACAAGTGGTCCAAGGCACATATCACAAACATTTACATAGGTATTATCATATTTATTACATATATGTACATTCCCACCATCGTGTAAAATATGAACTCTACTAACTAAGGGCTGATCGTAACATCTTTGGTCGAGCCCCTACGATCCTATTTCGAAGTTCGGCTTCTGCAAGTCTGCCTCCTCACATACAGCGCTGATGTCCTTGTCGTGCGTACCTAGAATCATAAAGGAGCAAGTGTGAGGACTCTGCGTTCTCAGTGGGAAAACCTTAGTTATCGTTGATCGTTTTATTCTCAATTATGATTCCACCGCTCAGGGTTCTCTAGATGTCACAGTTATACTATAGTCCTACTAATTATTAATATCCATATTAAGCCTGGGCAGCTTTATCTAAGTTACTAGGTGATCGGAGAATCTATTCTTCATTATCTACGTCATCTGTCTGCGAATCTATTTCCTAACTCAACATCATCATACGATTCATATAGCTATACTACTACATCAAAATCCTCATCATACAATTCACATACATTAATACATCATCATCATCATTTTTGGAAATTCATTTGAAAGTCATTTTACTCTCACTGTATAAGGCAAGCCTTAGTAGCGGTTCCGTCCTTGTCCCTTGTAGCTGCGGCTACACCGCTACAACCACACTTTACAGCCCGCATCGTGGCGGCCAGGTAGCGCCTCACCTGAAGGGCCTCACCTGCAGTGTCTTGACCCCGTAATTCTCACCAACCATGACCAAGGTGACCATCAAACGGATGGCGTGGGGGTCGGACCTATGACTCGACCGGAACTAAGACCTTCCCCAAAAGTCGAGCCCTCGACCCTCCAAAAGGAGGTTTTTCCATCATCATCATCATCATATGCACAATTCAAATATAAAATCACAGTTCATCATCACAAAGCAGTTATATCCATTCATCATCTTAAAGCAACAATTGTAACCTAACAGCTCATATCATCATCTTCATCATGATTATTGAAAGATCATCATCTTACATCCTAACATGCAACACTACATACTCATAAGCATCTACCATTCCTCATATTGACAAGCATCATTTTATAATTCTATCTTATACTCCTTCTAGGGTAAATCATTTAACACACATAACATCATATAACTCATAAGCACATCCTTATTATTTCTTGAGTAATTACTGTTCAAAATCTCATGTCATCATCTTCGTCATTTATCACTAACCTCTAACATGTATTACCTCATATTAACATAACGTTTAACATATAACATATCACCTAATTTCAGGCTCAACATCCTCATAACATAAACCAACCTAATTCTAACAATTATTCCAATAGATTACCATACCTGTAGAAACTTCCAGATACAAGTATAATCGATAGAAATCTTCAAGAGCATCATTTAGCCATTAAAATCTAACATATTCTAACACCAAACATAGCACAACCATCATCATAAGCAATTTCATGTCTCATAATCATTTCTAATTATCAAGAATATTATCAAGCAATTAAACCTAATATAATCTATCACAAAACATATCACAAACATCATCAAACATTTTAGAACCACATAGACAGCGGTTGGAACGGTTTACCCACTTTTTTGAGCATTTTGAAAGTTGCAAGAAAAGACTCTCGCAAACCTTGAGTCTATCGTGCTATTTTTTTTGAGTCCAACGGCGTAATCGCAGAGCGCACGAACGAAACAGAAATAAATTTAGCAATATGAAAATATGAACTATTTTGCTCTGGGGGAATTGGCCTTTAAAGGCCGTAATATATGTATATATAGGAACCTGAGGCGGTGCATCATGCCGCCTCAGTTAGATTTTTATTATTATATTATTATAATATTATTAATATATATTATTGTATGTTACTATACATACATATACATATGTACCCTTTTTGCTTTTTATTTCTTTCTCTGGCGGTGGAAATGGAACGTGTGTGGCCTTATTCATAGCCATGGCCCCATGATAAATTTTGATCATGTTTGATCGTGTTTTGTCATTTGTAATTCTGGTACTTCGCGTATAACTGCCCAAAAAATATTTCGGACATACCGTTATGACCCACTAATTTTTTTCCTATTACTTATTTAATTTTATTTAGGCATTCTTAAATTTATTTTCATATTAGTGTATCTTACGGACATCTTAAGTCGGAATTAAATTCTAATAATAATCGAAAATTGATTCAGACCTCACAGGACTCCACGAAATAGCACAATTATTATTTTAGCTAATATTTCAGGGATTAAGGTTAATAATTACATTTTTCAATTTTATTAATTTATTCTTATTTAATTATTATACGAAATCTTCGTAAGGGAAAAATTCGGGATGTTACATATATGCTATGAGTACCGTCAAGAGAACGCTCAAGACGGAATATGTATACGCGCTACGAAGTACGAAAGTTAAAATAAGAAGCACGAGAACCTATATAAGAAAGATTAGATCCCCTGTTACCTAGTAACGTAGATAAAACTGCTCAGGATCTAGGCAACAGACAATAATTAGTAGGAAGTTAGTATATATGAACACATAGAGATCTCCTGAGCAGCCTGGTTCATAAGTGAGTAAAAGAAGTACCCCTACGCTAAGGTGAACCGCTGAGGACAAACGTTCTCACCTCCACTCACTTATGCTTCCAGGAGCAGATGATGGCTACGAGGAGCCGCACGAGGAGAAGTGAAGGACAGAGCACAAGCTACCGAGAACAGAAAGCTAGAACCCAAGACCGCGAAGACAAGCTAATATAGTGGCACGTGTGATGTACTTTTTGTTATGTATTTTAATGAACATGACATGTATATGTAAATTATTACTATATTCTGTGCTTTGTTGAAATTTTCTGTGATGGACCATGTACTTGCTTATATAAATGTTTATACTATGAATGCTTAACCGTCATAAGCCCAAGCTCTATCGCTTGTATCATATCTCTTGTTCACATGCGGCTCATACTTTATGAATAATCAATCAACAGAAAAGTTTTAAAATGGTCCATATTTTTCTTAACCTAGTATTTTCAAAAAGTAATTAAGGACTATAAGTATTTCTACCAAGTGATAAACAACCTAGTAAGCATTGCGTACGACTCGAGCGTAGGCAGTTAGCTAGGGGTGTTACCAAACCTCTCAAATCTCTTTATTTAACAATAACAAGATATTTTCTTACTCTCTTTGAACTTAAAAAATTTATGAATAATAATAAAAAAACTCAATTCTCAAACACTCTCACAATGCACAAAGTAAAATAAATCAAGTGTTTGATAATGTGAGTTATTTATAGTTAATGAAAAGACACAAGTGAACAATCACATCTCCAAATAGAACATGAATAGTCACCGTACATGAATGATCAAGAGTCGTGACCTTTTGTTAAGGTTGTCCTTTGCCAATGTAGGTGTGATGATTGACTTGATGTCTTTTTATGCGAACATGCCTTTTCATGTTAGAGTTACATTGTACCAAGCGACAGTCACTAAATAAAATTAATATCAATTAGTTTGAATTAAATAATCATTATTTAATTATTTTATATTTGTAAATATCCTTTAATCCTAACATTTAATTTTGAACAAATATTTTTTACTTGTTTTTTTTATTTTTTTATAATATAAAATTATAAAATAACGGGTTATCATCTTAACCCTTCATAAAATGAAAATAATTATATATATATATATAGTCTTTTATAATGTAAAGTTTTCATTTAAATTCTAACTATCTTATAAATATTTTACAACTTTTTTATTTCGGTCCAAAACCCTAAAACTTTAAACAAGCTTGTGTACTAGGGAAATGAGACAAGAATAATCCGATTAAAATAGTGAAACATGTCATAGTTATTAAAATATGATAACTACAAATATAAATAAAAAATGGAATATCATTTTAAACTTTTATTTTAATGAAGCTAAAAATTAGGGGTAGTGTAAATGAATTAATTGTTTTTAGTCCATAAAAAATTGTGCAACATCAATATAATACTCAAAAGATTGGTTTTATTTTAATTTGGTCCAAATGTTTGCATTTTTTTATTTATTAAACTAAACTTGGTTCTCGAGAGATCATTTTTATTTTAAATCACTTCAAATGTTAGCATTTTTATATTAAACCAAACGCTGTGAAGAGATAATTTTTGAGTGTTAAAATAATTTGATTTATTAACTAAACCTTTTATACTTAATTTGAGATAAGATATGTTAGAAAAAATGAAGAGATCATTAACCAGTAATTTTGATTAACATCCCTAACTAGTAAATAATATGTCACATTAATTATATAAGGGCGGACCCTAAGATGGAATGATATTCGTCCTCAAGCGTTGTCTAATGTTAATGTGGTCATTAAAAAATTAATTGTTATTTCTCCCGGTGACCAAATTAATATCCTACCATTTTAAAGATGAATCTGGACTTTGGAGTCTATTTCAAAAGATAGTGTCATGTCATCAACCGATTTATTGTTATCGTGATATGATCAGACCCATCAAACATTAGTCAATAGTTTCCATGAAAATTAATGATGTTTGTCCCAAGTTAAATTGAAAATTAATTTTGTGAAGACTAAATTGATGCGATGACAAATTGAATTGATGTTTAGAAACTCTTTCAAGGGTTATTCAATATTTTACTCACTGTTTTGACTTCATATATGATATTTAGTGTGAAATTCATTTGGTAAGGAATCACAAATGATATCAACGCTTTAAGGTTTCTTACTTTGATACAGTGCCTGCGGCTACTCGTCATCTCCTTCTGAATGACCTGATTTAGATTATGTGGCCTCATGAAGGCTAATTTGTTTGTTGTTGTTTCTTTTTTAGACTCTGCCCCTTTGACTACCAAAAAAAACAAATGATATCAACGTGTTGGACAAAGTAAATTATATTTTATGTAACAATAAAATACTCTCGACCCAGGACTCCTTAATCATGGAATAATTGTTATCACTTCATTAGTCATGACTAATTAGTTGAGTCGCATGTGTGATTTGGATAGGATAAAAGAGAGTTTGAAATGCAATCGGCGACCCGTCAGATTGGTAAGAGCTTCGCTTCTGCACGTTATCTTCAAAGATGTGGAAACACACAACGAGTGAAGTTCGGAGGTTCAGCTCTACGAAAACAGCTCCAGCCTAATTTTCACGATCCAGATGGCAATTAAAGGAATCGGGCTTATCCCAACAAGACGCGCGTCTCACGAAATGGTTGAACACATGTAATTTTGCAGGCCATTAGAACTTTCACCAATTAGCTTAACTCTGTACACGGCAACAGCATATAGTTACTACATGACTCATAAAAACTGCCTCGTCAGTCAGTCGGTTTTTCCCCAACCCATGATGGATTAAGACCCTATGATTAATTTGAGATTTCAAAAATAACGAAATAACCTCCTTTCCTTTCGCTATTCCCATTCCAATTAATATTAATATTAATGAACCAAATCATTTGTCAATTGTAGAGATTAGCGATAGAGAAAGAAGAGAAAGCAGAGAAAACCCTTACCCTCAGGCGTATACGGCGGGTGAGTGGTTTCTGACCACCACGCCGCGATCAGACACGGCCAGCGCCACCACCTCCCCCGTGAAACGCCAGCAACTACATTCATCCAATTGAACACTGAAAAATTCAAAACGAATTCCATTATAATGTCGGCGGTTGCGTCCCCGTTTCAGCTCCTGGAAATCAATGTCATATCTGCGCAGGATCTGGCCCCCGTCTCGAAATCGATTAAGGCTTACGCGGTGGCGTGGCTGCACCCGGAGCGGAAACTGGCGACGCAGATCGACCAGGCTGGGCACACGAACCCGACGTGGAACGAGAAGTTCGTGTTCAGGGTGGACGACGAGTTCCTCAACTCCGAGAACTCCGTCATCATGATCGAGATCTACACCTCCGCGTGGCTCCGCGACGTCCTCGTCGGAACCGTCGGCGTCCTCGTTAGTAACCTCCTCCCTGCCGCCGCCCGATCCTGTAACCGCAAGCCGAAGCTCCGATTCGTCGCGCTCCAGATCCGGAGGCCCTCCGGCCGCCCCCAGGGGATCCTCAACATCGGCGTCACGCTGTTGGACAGCACGATGCGGAGTATGCCGATCTACTCGGAGCTCAGCACCTCCGCCGTCGGATATTGGGATCTGATGGACCCTGGCAACCATCGGAGCAAGAAGCAAAACGACGACATCGAGAGCCACGACAACGCATCCACCACGGATTCGAAGTTCATGACGCTACAGCGGTGCCAGAGCGAGAAGAACGATTCCTCGGTCAACGGTTACGCCTACCACGGAGCCGGGAAACGGATGAACTGTTACGTCCTAGACGGCAACGACTCCGAGATCGGCGTTCCGCGAAAAGGCGGAGGACTCGTGAACGCGAACGGCTCCCTGTGTTCGGACGTAGGGCCTTCGCCGTCGGTGGTTGCGGCGGCGATAGCGAAGGGATTGTACCCGATGCCGGCGCCGCGGACGGCGGAGAGCTCGGCGATGGACGATTGGTCGGAGCACCACGGCACAGAAGGGATCAAGACGAAGATCGAGAGGTGGAGGACGGAGCTTACACCGGCGTACAGTCGGGACGAGCAGGAGAACCGGGAGATGGAGGCTCTGAAGAAGTTCAAGCAGACACCGAAGCGCGTTGGGAAGACGCCAAGGCGGCCCGGAAGCCGCCGGAACGGGTTGTTCTCGTGTTTCGGGACGGTGTTTGGGTGTGAGATCTCGATCACTTGCGGCGGCGGTAACCGGAAGAGAAAGAATGCGAGCAAGGCTCATCTAACGTCGGCATCTGAACTCACTTACGATGACACCTCTTTTGCTTGAGTTGAGAGAGAATGCGATTAATTTTAATTGATTAATTAATAATCGACTGACTGAACAGCAAATTAAAATTGATCAGCGTCTTACTAATTATAATTAGATATGTATGTGTACAACTTTGCGCATTTAGCATGCACTGCGCCCCAACGCGTCAGGTGAAGTGATGTGGTCGTGGGATCGGAGAAGTGCTGTAACGTATAAACTGGGATTGGGATTTGGAAACCTCGCAATTTGTTGGTTGGATTAATTGGTTTGGAAGTAGAAGGCACAAAGAGTAGCTCCTCCGTTAGAGAGTATCATCTCATCCGCTTCCTTTTTTCTTTTTCTTTCATTTTTTTTTTTAATCTCTTTTTTCTTAACTTATGATGTTAAGAAGTGTATATTGACCTTCCATGGAATGTTGTTTATTTATTGAATGATATTCTTTTATTTATTTTGCTGCGTCATTCATATTCCTTTTCTAGTACCTGTTAATGAATATTATTCTATTTTATGTTTGTTAGTTAGACCCTTGGCAATGGCATATCAGCATGGGAAGATTCTTCTTGTCTTTCTGATATGTGTAAGATCCAGAGCTGCTTTTACCCTTAAAATTCGAAAATAAATATGAAAAGAAATAAGAAAGAAAATAAGAAGCTATGGAAGAAAAAATTTCATTCTCCGTTGGCAACTTATCATGATGGTAGTTCTTTGTAAGCATGTGAAGTGGATGGATTAGCAATTAAAAATAAAGTGTGAAACTCAAATTGGAATTCAAAAGTAGTCGTGGAACATTAATAAGATTCTTAAGAGATTTGTAACTTCTATTTGGTCTTTAGAAGATTAATTTTAGTCAAGACATTAATCTGGATGAAGGAATCACTAATAGGTATTGCATTCCCTTTTGTTATAAAACTCCTTTTTAAGTCCTTTGGAAAAATAATATATATTTTTTATCCATCAGAGAAAGAAAAGAAAGGAACTACGTCCTAACTTCGGCATCTGAATTCACTTACGATGACACCTCTTTCGCTGTGAGTTGAGAAAGAAAGCGATTAATTTTGATTAATTTTAATTAATTAATTAATGACTGAACAACAAAATTAAAATTTATTAGGATCTTATTAATTATAATTAGGGAGTTGGCTGATTTGGTCCTTGTTTTGTTAGGAAGTTGCAATATTATAATAAAAAAAAAGTTGTGAAATTATAATTTTATCCTCAATTTTCAATTCTTTCTCCCTCACATCAGCCGATAGAGAAACGTTCTCACCACACATATCCTTCTTCTTCCCCCTCGTTCCCTCGCCGTAGGTGACCTCTCTGCCAGCAACCTCTCCATTGTCGCAACTCCGTTAAGATCCTCTACCCCTCCGCTCCACTATCTCCTCCACCTTCGCATACTCGAGTACTGCCCCTTCCGCCTCACGTCGTTTGTGCGGATTTCCCTAGACAGATTCAACGGTACTCTTCCATGATCTTCTCCTGCCTCTGGATCTGCGCTGAAATTGAGCAAAAGCTTTGAGACGTCGAGTGTCACGTATCCCGCTGTCATATGCAGCGCTTTGAATCCGCCAGCATTGTTGCGGTTGTCGAGGTTGACAGTGGTCTTCGCGGGGAGCTTGATGCAGAGATCTAAGCAGGAGCGTAGTGCTTGGCAAGCAATTCCGTTAGGGATGGATGATTTGTTTCCAAGATTTTAAATTCTTACTTTTATTCTATTAATTAAAATGATTCTCTCCTCCATCTTTTGTTTGTTTGTTGCTATATTGTTAAATTTATATTTTTTTTGGGGTTGTGTCCCATTATTGGTTTGAATAACAGCATGTCTAGCAAGGAAAGACGAGAGATCTCGTAAGATTTTGTAAGCAAGGACCAGTCCTGGTTGATAGGGCATGTGTTTTGTTTGTGTTGGTGTTGTAATCTTTATAATTTTTTTATTTTTGTGGTTGGATTAAATTAAATGCTAGGTAAATAATATTTTTGGACAAGAATAAGATGAGTAATAATGAGAAAATAAAATTAATATGTTATATAAGAAATGATAATGCTGTTTGAATAATAAATTTTAACAATATACATAGATAACTTGTTGAAATATAATAAGATGTGATTGTTATTGTAGAATATAATAATTATATAGGACTTAAGTGCACTCACATTTATATATGTACACGTAATAAATTAGTTAAGACGTTAATTTCAATGAATAAAACTATTTGACGTGTTACATTATGTGATATTATGACATGTTATATGTTAATATTGAACCCAAATTAAATCTTGAAAGACCAATTCAGTTGTTCGAACACAATGAAAATTAATCTTATCAAAATGATCAATTTACTTCCCGTAAAATTGGATGGCTGTACGCAAAAATTAAAATTTGAGGACATGTACAAATTAGCTGGAGCAAAAAATCGATTTTCTCCCATGATTTTTGCTCCTCCTTTGATTTTCATAGGCCCACCTCATTATGAAGCATACACATAGCTACTGTTAAATGTTAAATTCTGAATCAACGTGACCTTAGTTAAGGTCACAAAAACTTTTAAGTTCTTAATCAGAAGCTTTAGGTCTGAATTTTGAGAATGAAAAAATCTTAACTGGGAGACTTGAGCTACTTTAAGGAGATCAGTTGAGTTCTTGGTAATAGAATATGACTTCCTGGTTAGTCTAGTTTTTGGTAATAGGGAGTTCGGATGGCCATGGTTCAATTGAGACCAAATAAAAAAATTGTTAAATTCTGAATATACTTTTGGGAGGAAATGAAATTGAGATAAGCAAGACCTTGCATGTGAAACGTATCCGGAAAAAGACTTGTAGGGCCTTCGAGGTACAGTAACAACAAGCCCACATAAAAAGGGAACCCTTACTTGACCTTCATGAAGAGAAGACCCAACTATACAATAGGGCCCAACGATAGTCTCAAATTAAAGCCCACTAGCACTGAGCCACGTCATGTGACTGTTTCTTTTCTTCTCTCACTCACTACCAAACAAAACAAAAATGGTGTTTTTACCTCCCAAATTATTTCCAGTTGTGCGTAATCATCCCACTGTAGATCTTCACGTTTGACGCTCGCTGCGTACTGCACCACTCTCACTTCGTCTCTTCAAAAATTGGCGGCCACAACCCATTGATTTGAGCGAGCGTCACTGAAACCTAAAAGGTATCGCGTTTCTATTAGGCGTTATCTTCCGTTTTCTGAACTTGATTGATTGGTTTTAATGGAATGTTTTCTTAATTTTACTTAAGATGCATGACTGGACTTTTCTGCTAACACTCACTTGTTAGGTTAACAGAAAATGTATGACTCATTGTACGCTAAAGAAAATGAAAAGGAAATGTATGATTCAAATACTTTATTTTAGGTTTAGGCATAACTTGGATTCTGTATATTATTTGGTAGGGTAATGAACTTTTTTGTGGATGATTGATACTGTGGTGTTGGGTAATCTCAGGCTTTTCTTCTCATTTTCTGTTTGTTATTTGAATTTCTTATTAGGCGCTATGGATTGGGCTTTTGTGCATAAAACATGGGATAAGTGGGCTTCTACTAACATTGGTCATTCCGGTGAGCAACTTTTAGTGTTCAAGTGTTAAGGTGTTAATATCATTGTTTTTTGGAAATTAGTTAATAAATATTGTAGCATGGTGGTATTTATCTGATCCTTGTGTCTTAATAGATTATCCTCTAAAAGCTGCTTTGCTGATTAATTATGACCCAACTGGACCTTCTCGCTTGTTATCTACCATGTAAGGAGAATTATCATATGATGATTTATTCTTGCTATGAATTTCATATTATTTTTACCCTGTAGTTGTATTGTTTATGAAGTGAGAAATAGATTAAGATGAATAAAAAAAAATACAAAAGTGTTGCCTGTTGTCTAAGTCTGTGTAATTGGAGCTTTTATCTATCAGTTTTGATGAACTCTTCCTTAGTTCTTTATCAATTATCTTGACCAAGGCTTCCAACGTAATACCAATTTACAATGATAATTGATACTAGACAAATTTATCTTTTCGGGATGGAGTATTAGGCTTTCAAACTATGCTCTATGGGCAGCCCTCAACTGCTTGTAATTTAAAATATGAAACCAAGGACTGCTATTGTCATTTGAAATATGCTTAACTGACTTCTTCATCAAGTTCCTAGAGCTATATCTTATCTTTTCGTTTCTCATTCCTGTTCGGCACTTCATTTCTTAGGACAATTGCGATGTCCTGGTCAGTATCACAGTATCGATTCAGCAATGCTGCCGCACAAAAGCTGTTCTGGCTATTCTGATTGCACCCAAATAGTTACATTTTTTTTATTGAAACAAAAAAAATATTTGTAACAATGTCTATAAGCTTTACTGGGATTTGGTTGAAGGAGTTTAAGTACTTGTTTTTGAGAAAATTTAAAAACAAGTACTTAAACTGGTTATGTTGAAGTATTTCTGTTACATATTTAGAATTTTCTTTTTGTTATTTCTTCAAATATTGGATTCATCAATTGGACTATTGGGTGCTGGCAGTGCTGAACAGGAAGGAATAAAAGCCAATCCCATTGAATTGAGTCACTTTGTAGACTTCATCAAACGCAATAACCTCGTGTCAGAGAGCTTCATTATTGGATCCAATGAGTGTAAGCTTCAACTTAACTGAAACTAATTCCCCTAAATAATTACTTGATGCTTACTTTGGGGGATGGGGATGTCCACGGTACTTGTGTTTTTTCAACATATTTTCTTTATGCCTTCTGCTGTAAGGACATTTAGAAGTTGCTGAATGTTTTAGAATGTACTCTTTTAAGGATTCTCCTACATATCTATCTAGGTAATTAGGAGTTTATGATTCTTGGGGAGTTAGGCTTGGGTTCAATAACTAGTGGAGCATATGTGACCTTGATGCTTGTTTCTGGTTATGCACCGGTGAGGGGTAATAAATGGTGTTCTATATGCAGTTCTGAACTGTGTGCTGCCATCTTGTAGTGATTTAAGAGTTTAATTGAGGAGAGTTATAAAAGGAAAATGTACTTATTGCTTTAGTATATCTGGAAATCTGTGAATAAAACTCGTAGCTGTTGAAAGTTTCTGCTTGAACATTTAAGTAATTTAGGAGAATCACAGGACTGTTGTGTGTGTGTATGTGCATATGCAACTAGCTTATATATATGCTTGTCCAAATCCATGTGATTATGGGGCACATGGTGGATGGTGAACATTTAGATAGAAGTTATAAAGTATAAGACTATGCCCAACTTCATCAAGGAATACTAATTCTATGTACTCCTAGTAGCTTCATAAATTAATGGTGAAGAGTTGAATAAAAGTGAGCTAGATTGAACATTTTATTAATATGAATTAATTTTTTTCAACGGCCTTCTTCTCGGTGGGCTGCTTACTTATTTTTTAGGTGAATTTAGCATCAAGTTTGAAAACTTGTGATTTTCTGAATTTCAGATAGGTAGGGAGATGCATGTTATTCTAGACGTAATGGTAATGCTTGTCACTAGACTCATTAGAGGGTGCATTGTAGTTCTCTTCCTACTACTTTAGTAATGGAAATTTGGATGGCAGATTTGGCCACCTCAATTCACGAGAATTGGTTTAGTGCAAGGTGCATAAACACTTCAAAGCCTGCTGGAGAAGGTGCAATTGTAATGCAAACAGCAGCATATATCTTGGTTGCTTTGTAAGCACATAATTCTAATTCAACGTCCCTTAACATGGATTTTATCAGTCCAATTTTTTTCCCCTCTCTCTTCTTTCATGCTTATGTATTTTAGTTCTACAGGTATGAAGGTTCCATTGGTCCTGCATCTCGTGCTATGGCAGCTGCTGATCAGTTAACTTATCAATTAGGGAGGAAAAATCTTTAGAATGCTCCCACCTCCAACTCTCTTGTTTTACGCTCGTTTTAGACATGTTTAACCACATAAATTTTGAACTAACAATATAAATGTTGTTTAGTTATATGAATTAGCCACATGTTGATTAAGTTGCACTTAAAATGTATACGTCTTAGGTATGGATATAACTGTTGAGTTGAAAATAGTAAACCAAAATTTAAAACCTTTTATGCTCTCTCTCTCTCTCTCTCTCTCTCTCTCTCTCAGGGAAAGATAGTAAACTAGATGACAGTACCTCGTCCTTCATTATTCTTCAAAATATATTCATGCTGAATTAGATTCTTCAAAAGTACCTCATCCTTGTTGGATGAGTGATATGGTTTAGTTTTCATAATAATGATGATATAAGTTTAATTAATGAGAAACACACTTTTTTTGAAAAGAAGTTTGACTTGCTCAAATAGCTCTTAAAGCCATGCAATGAGGAGGTGGCTTTACATAGTTTTCCATGAAGTTCTAATTGATATAGTTCTACATTGTCCCTTTCTGAAATTGTTAAATCCAAATGGACATGAATTACCAAATCAAAAATAAGAACAAAAACTAAAAAAAAAAAAAAAAAAAGGAGCCGAGTGTACTTTTTACATGTTGTCTAAACCTCTCAAAACCTTTTAATTTTTTTTTTTTAAATCCATCTCCCAAACATTTAATGGCGATGTCTTATTCATATTTGGTGAGATTGAGTTTTAGCTTCTAATTAACGTTCCACGTAGAGAATTAAAAGAAGAAAAAGAAAAGAAAGGGAGGGAGGGAGGGAGGGAGGGGGAAGGAGAAAACAAAAAGGGCAAATGGAAGTGGAAGTAGAAGGGGGAGGGGAAGAAAACAGTGCAATAATAAGGTATATTTATAGACCAAGGGAATGAGGGGTGTGATTTTATTTTCCATTTTCCATAGGGTCATCCTCCTCAGGGAGAAGAGAAAGAGTTACTTATTTATGAGAATTTTGAACTGTCCAATAACAGTTTGACATGTGTTATTAGGGGGGGGGGGTTTGAAATGCAATTATGTTATTTTGAAAAAAGTGTGTTGATTTGTAAGTTATAAATTTTTTTTTTTAAAATAAAACATTTTTAATTGTTATAATTAAATAATTAGTTTAAGTTTTACCATTAAGAAAAAAAATTCATAAAATCTGAACAATTAATAAAGCAAATAATTAGGGTTTAGGTTGGCAATTTTCACTTAGCCACCACAGAGCCTCAGCAACAGAAGAGAACAAGCTTGGCAACAACCACAGAGAGGTGCGCAACGGAAGAGAAAGGCTCTCTCTATCCAGATATGTCTCTCTCGTCGTGGCTTCTCTCTCCGCGACTTCAGGGGGGTTGCCGCCATGGAAGGTTGGCGATGACAAGCTTTG
Source organism: Nissolia schottii (assembly GCA_003254905.1). Taxonomy (NCBI): domain Eukaryota; kingdom Viridiplantae; phylum Streptophyta; class Magnoliopsida; order Fabales; family Fabaceae; genus Nissolia; species Nissolia schottii. The sequence goes on from QANU01035076.1 coordinate 17,556, forward strand.
CCCCCTTCTCTCTATGTCCATCTCTCTCTGTTCTCCCTCTCCCAATTCCTTTCTTTATCTCTCTTTCTCTTTCTCTTTCTTTCTTTCTGTCTCTTCGAGATCTCTTTTTGCTTCTTCCCTCTCTCACTCTTTTCCTTTCTCTTTTTTGGTTTCTAGTGTGTTGTTTGGGATCTGTTTGGTGGTTGATGGTGGTGAGGAGTTGGTTTTGGGGTGGGGTTTCTGTGGTAGTTGGGTTCCTGGGGATTGATGGGTGTGCGTGTTGTGAAGAGGAGGGGATGATGGTTATGTGGGTGGTTTCCGTCAACAACGCTGTTGTCAACGAGGCCGCTGTCAAGGAGGCCCCTAAGAACGAGGCTGCCGTCACGAAGATGATCGCAAAGAAAACCACCATCAACGTGGTGGTCGCCATCAAGGAGGCTGCCATGGAGGAGCTACCCGTGAAGGACCCACCTTTCACTACTGATGAACCTTTTTAGTAATTACTAACCCTAACCATCTTTATAATAAAAGAAAATTATCTTTTATAATTAATATAATTAAAATAATTATCATTTAAAATACTACTTAAATATTTTTACACATCACCACATCATCACAACACATGCAAAAATTGAGCATTTCACTTTTTACATGTCACTTTGTTATTGAATCAGCCATATTTTCATGGATGAGAAACTATTCACATCTCTCACTAGGTCTATTCTGACTTATTTGCTTAATTTCGGGAAAATTTGTTTTTATCCAACAAGAGTTTAAAATAAAATTGTGGAATTGTAATAATAACGCAAGATTTATATAGTTATTCAAAGTAAATATGTCTCAATTAAATGTAATGTGAATTTGTAAATCTAGATTAGATAAGTAATTAATGTTTTTAATCTCTAAATCTCAGTCATCCAAATATAAAATGAATGGCTGAAATTAAATCTTTAGTATTTTAACTTTTTTTTTTTTTATTTCATTTGTTAGTCGTTATGGTTCTTCCACCTTGCTAAACCCCAGCACCATCCCGCCACCGCCATCTCTCGCCTCCCCTGCTAGCCCCATCACCCGCCTCTTCAGTGAACTCCTCTATTGCCTCCTACCGTCAGATCAGCAAACGGCCACTCCTCCTCTCCCTTCATCATAAACCCAGAACCCAAGAAAAACACACAACACCATGTCTACACAGACTTTATCAACAATGGATAGTCCAAAATCTTCACCAAGTTTCATCGTCAACAACAATAAAACCAAAATAATATCTACGCAAACCCAGAAAGTAGTGTTTTTGGAATAGACCAATCACTAATTTCCCCCAAAAGTAATGAACTTGACTGGAAATTTCAAAAGAAACAAAATTAAAAAAAACACATAAAAACTCATTTCTTCTTGCAGCGAGCTAAGATTTTGTTGATTTTGTTAACCCACCACCTCCCCTATCTCAGAATGCTATGATTTTTGTTGTGAAGGCTAAATAAAATTGTGCTGCTAGAAAATTCATGTAATGTTAAGAAAATAGAGGTTGCAGTAGTTGTAGGACGTGAATCAAGGTACTTTGATCTGTGAAGCTCTATTTTCTGAAGCTGAAAAATAGATCTACGAAGCTCAACGACCAGATCTGGCCCACGGTGCCTTGATGCCGTCCTCGACCATCGCTGCCCGCATCCACCACCACCCGGTAGGTCTATGCTGGAAGTAAATTATTTTTGCATTAAACACCCTGACTATGTAATAAGAAGGAAAAGCGAGNAAAAAGGGGGGGGAAGCAAGAAATGAAAAAAATGAACAATAAAAAAGAAACAGCGAAAAAGAACAAGAGCAAAATGGAAAAAAAAAGAAGTTTGCAAGTGAAAAGAATGAGAAAAATGAAGAGAGAGAGTGGGGAAGAAGAGAAAAAAAACAAAGGACAAGCCTTCTCATTGGGGGTTTAAAATGTGATAATTAAATAAATAAATAATTAAAAGGATGAACTCTTTCATCTTATTTGAAGGTCCATTATTAAGCCTTTAATATTTTACCAAGTCCAATGGATTATTCAACGTAGTATCAAACAAAGGCCCATTTGAAACAGCACATGACTATCAAACAGAGGGGCCATATGTAGGGGAAAGCCACATGGGTATGGGTCAACTCAATGTTGACCAATCTAAAACAAACCCAACATAATATATTTGGTTAGGTTGGGTCATTGGGTATCGAGTTTCAGAAATTTACCCAATTACTTGACCTAATGATCCGTTGACCCAATAATATATATTTTGTTGGCCCAATTCATACAACATCTCACTTTTCTCACTCTCAGGTCTCACCCTAATCCAACTAGCCGTTGCGTGTACAACCACCCCACCCAACGTAGCTTGAGTTGCACCACCATACTCTCTCATTGTTGCGTCGCACCACCAAACCCCATTGTTGTTGTTCTTCCTTGTTCGTTAGTCGCACCAACCCTTTCGTAGGGGATGAGTATTTTTAATTTTTTTAAATAGATTTTTTATTTTGTTCTTTCCCATTGTTGTTCTTTTATACGAGAAGTTAGAGAAGTAAGATGGTGAATTTATGGAAGATGAATGATTTGGAGAAAATAGTGTCTATTTTTATTTTATTTTTAAAGTAATCCATTTACGTGACCCAATCCAACCAAATTATAATTAGGTTGAGTTGGGTCGGGTTTAATACACTTTTTTCTTCTAAAAATCAATCCAACCCAACTCGAGATAGTTTAATCGGGTTGAACATTTTCTTACCTCAAACCCGACTTAACCAAATCCATGTGCAGCTCTAGCCTGAAGCACACCAAAATTATTAGTTAAGATTTAATTTTGATATGTAAAACTACAGTAAAATTCATTGTTGCACTCTTTCTTACCATCATTCACACTCTAAATCGCGTGCATTCACGCTCTCTCATAAACAAATAATATTAAACAAATGAACAAACATTAAAAAATAAATAAACAAACACGATCAAACATAAAAAATAAAATGAGACTCGCATCAACTAAATAGCGAAGAATAAATGTCTTACTCTCTCTTGCTCCCTCACCATCTCTTGCGTGATGACCAAACATTACACCACAAATAAACAAAAATTACACCACTAAAAAATAAGCATTATAAAACTCATAAATAAACATTACAACACACATAAATAAACATTACATCATACAAAAACAAAGATGTAAACAACCATTAGTTAACTCATAAGCAAACATTGTACCACACGTAAACAAATCTTTCACCACACTAGAATATTACATTACAAATAAGCAAGCATTACAACATAACATACATAAACAAACATTACATCACACATAATCGAATAAATAAACAAACATTACAACACTCATAAACAAATATGATAACACACATAAATAAACTTTACACCACACATAGAATAACTTAGATCAGAGAAGAATATTCTCGTGTATACTCTCCATAACTTCTTAATGAGAAAAAAAATGAAAACGTACCAAAATAAATATGGCAAAAACGAAGAAAAAAAATGCAAGAAACGGAAAAATTAACAAGAAAAAAGATACGAAGAAGAATGAAAAGGAAATAATGAAAAATACATAAAGTTTGTGAGTGAAAAAATTGAGAAAAAAAAATGAAGGGAGTGTGAAGAAGAAGAGAAGAAAAAAAATCAAAGAAGAAAGTGAAGAGAGAAGATAGGTAAGTGAGGGAGAGCATGGAGAGGAGATAAAAAATTAATATTTAATGTGAGTGTATAATTAATATCCACTTTTTAAGTGTACACATAACATTTTTATTAATGTTTTTATTATAAATATTTGACACATACAATTTTGTTCCACAAAGAATCTGCGAATACATAATTCATTAGATTTAACTTTAATAGATTCGAAGTTTATAAATAAGAGAGGAGAAAAAAATTGATTAAATTTTATTTTAAAGTTTGTAAATATTTACTTTAAAAATAAAAATGTATATCTTAATAAAAGTAAATTAAAGTAAAGTAACTTTTAAAAACATTACATTTAGAAGTTTTATTTTGTTAGCAACACTTTTTTTTACCTCTTTTAACTATCGAGATGATTATTTATCAATTAACATTAAACATGTTCAATATTTACTTAATTTAATTTATACTATAAATCATAAATAATTTAATTGTACTAATGTTGGGTGAGTAGATAACCCGATGACCTATTCTTAAGTTAGATTAGATCTGCAATTGATCCAGTGTGACCTGGAGTAAATCGGTCAAACCCGAGTGACCTAGTGTGAATCTGCCCAATGACAGTTCGTAGAATCGAACCCAATTTACTTGCTTGCATAATGCACTGTTTGCCACTAAGCTAAGCACATTGTTGTATATTTTATTGCATTAAATTATATATGTTATCTATTTAATGAAATTAAATTATATTTTTTATATTTATTAATTAAAATTCGGCACAACAAGTGAATCAGTGACCCGATAGGATGACTACGTCGATCACCAAACTATTTTTAATATTTATGCACTTAAATAGGACTCTCGAGTCAATAGACCCCTACCTCGTTCAAAAACCTCAAGTTAAGTTAGTAAAATTTCTGGTAAAAAGATCTAGATACTAGTGATTCTGTCAAAAACATATATTTTTTTTTATATATTGTAGATTTATGTTACTATTTTTTCCAAAAAAATATTTTATGTAAATTTTAATGCTACTGAACATTTATAATTTTCTTTTTGAATTACATCAACTATTTTTAAAAATAATTTTATACCTATTAACTTTATTTAGTTAAATCGCGTGCATTGCACTGGTATACGAATACTAGTGTATTAATCTATTATTTTTCAAAGTGACAGAGTAACAGTATATCCATCCTTATTTACCTAGATCTACATGTAATATATAATTTATTGATCTAAATCAAATTGAATACATCTCTTCATTTTATTCACTTAAAAGTGATTCTAAGTAAAATAACACAAAAATAAAAATTCAAAATGTTATGATCCAAACAAAACGCAAAGTCAACAGAAAATGAAACAAGATGGCATCGTAGGATCAGAAGAAGAAGTAATATCAGAATCGCGCAGCCAGAGAAGACCACCAGAGAGAGAAGGTCAAAGGCGACGACGGAGAGAAAAAGCTCTGGAATTTTCAATTCATATTCCTTCCATTTCAATTTTCAACCCTTCCTTTTTTTTATATTTCACCTTGCAACATTCAATTCAATTCAATTCAGTTCAGTTCAGAGTCCAACGGAAAATAAACAGAAAAGTTCCATTTTTCTCTTTTTGGGGGAATCGAGCTATGATGAAACCCTACACCGCATGGTCGTGCTTGATGATTTTATTAGTTTGCGTTGAATTGGGAGCTTGTGCGAAATCCAAGAAGACGGATGAGGCTTACGCCACTCTTCTCTACGGTGATGAATTCTTGTTGGGCGTTCGAGTTCTCGGAAAATCGATACGCAACACTGGATCCGACAAGGACATGGTTGTTCTCGTCTCAGATGGGGTCTCCGATTATGCCAGAAACCTTCTTAGGGTAATCTCATTTCCCCGCTTTTCTCACTCGATAAATATTGGGATTTCCTCATTTTTTATGTTTCTATTGACATCAATCCCTAAGAATTGCTCCTTTTTTTTTTTTTAAATTTATTGTTTTGTGTAGGCTGATGGATGGATCGTGGAGAAGATTAGTTTACTGGCTAACCCTAATCGAGTGCGTCCAAGGAGATTTTGGGGTNTTTGTTATTGTTTATTATCTATCTGGTTACAGTTGATTGCCTTTGAAGTAATATACTAATATGCAACTCATTTTGAAGTAGGTAGTGTTTACTATGCAGTTTAGGTATCTTGAATTTTTTATCCTTTTATTCCCCTGGTTATACTTTGTTGCTTTTGAATCTCTTATGGTGATGTAGAGTATGGTTGATTTGTTGTGTTTGTCTTGAATGCGAATGCGCAGTTGTTTATCTCGATGCGGACACTATTGTGGTTAAAAATATCGACGATCTTTTCAAATGTGGAAAATTCTGTGCTAATTTAAAGCATTCCGAGAGGTTGAATTCGGGAGTCATGGTGGTGGAGCCATCTGAAACCCTTTTTAATGACATGATGAGCAAAGTTAAAACTCTTGCATCCTACACTGGAGGTAAAACAAATTCCAGGCACTAATTTTGAATTCTACCATTACTTGGTTGCTTTGAGTATCCTTGGTTTACGCATCTATGTGCCAGATGTGGATGATAGCTTGATAACAATTGCCTTCATCTCTGTTTTTGCCCCCCTTTGGCAGGAGATCAGGGATTTCTCAATTCATACTACTCTGGATTTCCAAATGCACATGTTTTTGAACCAAATTTGAGCCCAGAGGTGTTGAAGTCCAGACCCATTCCTGAAATGGAGAGACTTTCGACACTGTATAATGCAGATGTTGGCCTTTACATGCTTGCAAACAAGGTACTTGGTTATTTCCTTTCAAGTAAATTAGAGTCAGTGAGGCATGAGAAATATATACCCCTTTTTTTTCTCCCCCGTTTTAACTTAGTTGTACTTGATCTGCTTAGTTGAGTTGAGATGGAATTCATTAAGTTCAGTTGCTTTATCTGATTAATCCCAAACATTTCTGCTAGAATCAAACACGTTCATGTACCTGATGTTTACTTAATATGTTATCGTCCAATACATGTGATTGCGTTTTGTTTTACATCCACTGTTGTTTTCCCGTATATTAGTTGTGATAATTGATAAAGTATGATAATCAAGTGACCTATGTTAATAACGACTGAAAGCTATTCAGTGCTGCTGTTGCATTTTCAATTCAATAATTTAACCATTTATGCTGATCTATTCAGTGGATGGTAGATGAGAAGGAACTCCGTGTGATTCACTACACACTTGGCCCTCTTAAGCCTTGGGATTGGTGGACATCTTGGCTTTTGAAACCTGTTGATGTCTGGCAGGTATTTGTGCAACTCATTATCCGTTTTTGTGCTTTTCATAATATTCCAAAAGTTGTTGTCTTCCTCTTATTTATAATGAGGCATGTTGCATAAGTAATTATGTCTACCTATTTGAAGTTTGTGACAAAAGTATGCTGATTTGTTTGTTCTGACCTTGGGGGTATTGCAGGAAGTAAGAGAACAGCTTGAGGAATCCCTTCCTGGAACAGGAGGGGGCCAAAATCCTAAAGATAGTTTTCTTGTGAAATTTCTCTTTCTGCTACCATTCTGTGCTCTACTCATCTGCTTCTATCATTCATTTCTAAAGGTCAGCTATCATGGATTGATATTATTTTCCAATCATTAAGAAAATAGGGCTTCATCTAAGTGTCAGAATATTGTATTTTCTGCAGAATCAAGCCTCCGGTTCATTTTGTAGAAGCTCACTATGCGATCATGTCAGACGCCTCTATTACAGGATTAAGTCAACTGGCCCACTTGCATATTCAAGTATTTCGACATCGACGATCAATTCATCCCATCAAGTCAGTTCTCTTCTCTGTATTCTAGTTGGGGGTTTAGAACTTCGCATGTGAGGCCCCCACGTGACCAAGTCATTCTTTGGTAGTGATAGACATCATGCCCTGTGTAGGGCCTGTGAAATTCCTGCAAAGGACATTGTGTCTCTTTCTTGTCATGACTTGGAAATGTGATGACCTCAGAGAAGAGAATGCATTACCTCTACTTGGTTGTTCATACTGCTTAGAGTTATTGTTTATGTATTTTTGACACACTAAAATTCCTTCCGGTGGTGTTAAACAGCTCTTAAATGGTTCTCAGTACAAGGTTCCTGTGTACTTGGGCGGCATTTCTGTCAGTGTCTGTTTCATGGCTGCAGTGGCGTCCCTGGGACTAGCTCTATTGATTATTCCTCATCAAGTGATGCCATGGACTGGTTTACTTTTGATGTATGAATGGACATTCACAATTTTCTTTATATTATTTGGAGTTTATCTCCATTTGATTTATCAGTGGGGAAAGATTGTGGGATCACAAGCAGCATCCTCATTGTCACATTCTGGATCTTCTGATTATGATTCAGGAAAACGTATGATCTCATGACTAAATCTTATTTTGTGGTTTCATCTCTCATTAAGTTGTGACTTATAGTTCAAGATTTGTATTGTTAAATTTTCTGTTGACATCGTGTGTTTTTTGTGTTTACAGGTCATCAGCGACAGGTGTCATCTTGTGATGCTGCTACATGGTACTATGGTTTAGGGATGGCCTTGCTGGCCATTGGTGCTCCATCTTTGCCTTGTCTTTTTGGAATAACCGCCCTGTTTGCAAGGTAATTTGAACTTGAATTTATTAGAAATGAACTCTTATTTTTCGATTTCTTTTTGGGGTGAAATTTACATCTTCGTGATTCAAAAAGTAGCGTTTTTGTTCCCATTGGTATGTGTGTTTCTTAATTCAGTCCTTCTACCAAATTTGACAACATATTTGTGTCAAGGGCTTTAACTTTAGTAGCTTTCTTTTGCAATTTGGTGTTTTATTGCTTATGCAGACCACATAGAGTACCTTCATTTAAACCTGCTAAAGAGCCCTGCCTACTTTGGAAAATGATTTTAACCTTGCTTTTGTCTTGTAATTCTAATTTGTTTTCTTAATTGAAAAACCAGCATTGTTCACAAATATTCTTGGGAAATGATGGACAGCTCGACACATTATGCATGGTTGGCTGTTTGATTAAAAAAACAACCGTTGATTTAACTGTCTTTTTTGTTCTCAGCCTGATCATTTTTCGTGCACTTTCGAGTTAAAACAGTCGAGCTATTTAGCATCACTGAATATTTGTTCTTTTACGAAGTTAAGCTTATCTTTTCTATTTTAACAGGTTGGGTTTGATGGTTGCTGGGGGCATAATATTGGCATCTTTCATGACATATGCTTCTGAACATCTTGCTATCAGATCATTTCTGAAAGGTCTTGAAGAGTGGGATATTGCTCGAAACAGGAGCTTGTGTTTCTTATGTTGATTGGTGATGTACACTATGGAGATTTTTCCTTCATTTATTTATTCAGCTAATATGTCCATGCAGCGGTGTTCTTGAAATTTTTTTGTTTGTAAAAAAGGCGGTTTAATGCATGAGACTTCCACTTGTTAGGGTCTAGTTAGGGAGGGTAGATGTACACACCTTTACGCTTAAAATTATTTCTGCAATTTGAAATGTGACGAGAAGATTTCAAGGCAATAACCTTATTGTTTCGCCAATGCTTCTTTTCTTTTTGACCCTCTTCTAGTGCAAAATGTAATGTAGAAAAATTTTGTCACCTAACAGGGTATTGGCTAAGGTTTTGTTGTAACATTAATTTTATTGTTTGAAAAAGATGATGTTATATTGAAATCACAATTGAACGTAAGAACAGTTTATTTTTTACGTGGTTAATCTTCATTTAGCTCGTTGTTTTATTCATTGGTTTGACAAGGTCGTGGGCACAAAAGAGGCACTAATATAATTCATCATTCATGAAATAGGATTTATGATTTAAATTGCTAAATAATCTTGGTATCTAAAACAATTTAATCTCCAACATTCCTGTTACATAAATGTATATCTTGGTATGCACGTTTTAATACTTATTATTCATGTATATATATACTCTACTTGGTATACGATATAATTCTACAAAAATGCTTTGTGTACATTCAATTTTATGCACTTATACATACACCATTTAAATTAGGTAATTAATGATTATTATACGTATGCAATACAGTTTTCCCAAATAGAAAGACACGCACTCACATGCGATTTTGTGAGCAATTCCACAGAATCCCACGTGACTTGAAACTTGAAATTTTAGCTCGACATACTACGCCGCTATAACCACAAAAAACGTGAGCTCGTTTTTGCAGAAAACATCATTAAGATCGAAAGCATTACGAGAATCCATCGTTGATAATCCTAATCCTATTCGTTGGTGATCGAAAGCAATGCAAAAAATCGATCAAATGCCAAAGAAAATGGTAATTTTTTTTTGTGTTTTTGTTGTTTTTCCATGGAGAGTTTTGTGTTCATGTTTATCGTTTGATCTGTGAAATTTCTCGTGAATAATAGTAAGGCACAAACTTTACACATAGTAGTGCACAAACTTTATATGCACTAGTACAGAAACCTTACAAACATCAAGTTATGACCTGTAATTCAGATTCTGTTACATTCTCAATTATATTTAATTAAGTGCACAAACATTACAAACGTTAAAGCACAAACTTTGTGTGCATTCATGCACAAACTTTATTTGAATTAATGCACAAACACCACAAACCTATAGTTCAGAGTTATAGACTAAGATTGCACAAACTTTATACGATTTTATGCACAAACTTTACCGATATTATTGGTAACTTATATTTCAGTATTGTTCAGAATATAATATGCACAAACTTTATATGCGTGGATGCACAAACATTATCTAACATAATACACAAACATTATTACAAATCTCACAGGTCTCAGGTTACCTGCTGTTGAAGAATAAGAGGTTCTAAAGGTTAACATGCACTCTGATATCTTGCATGCACTTAAAGAATTCTATAATAATTATGCTAAGAAGATTTGCAGAGAAAGGAAAATGATGACTTGCAGAAGTGAAAAATGAACGATTTGTAATCCTATTTCTCCAAAAAAGGTGGAAGCGCGGACGTTTTATATTTCGCGTGTAGGAGACATGCTCTTGGGTGAATGTGGGGGAGTGTTGACGCTGAGTAATTATTATGTGGAGTTCAACATATATAAGTACAAAGTACATATATGATGTATATTTTTTGGTGTACTGCTAATAATTCTATTCTATTAGTGTTCAAAATCAATTGGTGAAACGAAATCAGGTCATTGCACGAATTGCTTTGGTGTTGTGGAATGACGGCACTGCTTACGCCAGTGAGCGGGTGCGAGTTGGCTACAACTCACAACCTTTTGTATATCTAATTATTTATAAGAGATTACAGAGATACAAAGTTAATTGTTTGTCTCAAGCCCAAAGAAAAAAAGGTTAAGTTCTTTTGTTTTTTCCCCTTCCTCTTTTTATTTTTTATTTTTTTTATCTATGCTTTTCTCTCTAGAAAAAAAAGTGGGACATTTTGTTTCTTTTGGCATGCTTTTTCTGCTCCATCTTTTTGCCACCTCAACTTGAGATGCAATGGTTAATAGCTACAAACAACAACGAGAGGAATCATAACAATTTTGAACTTTGCTCAAATATTTTTATTGCCTTGTTACATTAATGGTTACATTGTTACCTTGTTTAAATACGATGAATTGAGCTCCACTAAGGTATAGTTTGCATTTTAGAGATTAAAATACACATATCTTAACGTTAACGGTTAAAATGTAATTAACGGTAATAATAAATACACATAATTATTTTTAAATAATTTTAATTAAAAAAAACTAACATGTTTCTTTAAAACTAATCGCCGATGTTCATATATACACTTTAATCTCTAAAGTGCCATCTATATTTTAGATGAGCTATTTCTAAATATAATATTGTTTTAATAATCACTTTTTATTTTTCGTGTATATGGACAAAGTCAACTCAATACAAAATTTAGCTAATAGAGTACAAATATTACATATCTATAACAAGTTATTTGACTTTTTTAAATTAGTTATATTTTATCTAGTGTGAGATCTAATTTATCTCGAACTAATTATAGAAGATTTAAAGTTAATACTCTAAGCCAACTTATCACTCAAGAGATTGGCAACAAAAATTATTTTGATAGTAATTCTACTAAAATGTAATCTGAAACTTTATACTAATATGATATTGAGCCGATTCGTAGTGGAAATCGCACAACAAAATCTTATAATGATCTGATTCATTATTCTATATATCCTTCAATTTTAGTGTAACAAGCACTTAATCATAAAATAGACGTTTTGTTTATTTAATTATTGCTATTGAGTATCTTTGCAAGGATCCTCATTTTTAAAATCAACAGGCCGAAGGTTCAATACAATCACTCAGAAATAAGGAAAATCCACATATAGAAAACAATTCATACCAGACATCTACCATCCAACTTTTTGGGTCTTGAGTAGAGGTATTCTTCCATTGGAGGTTATCTTTTTTGAGTTGAGTAGGATTTATTGAGTGAAATAATTCTCAATTTTAAATTAAATGACATAATTAGAGGTCAGGGACAGAGACGAGAAATGCTGTTTTTAATTTTTAAAAGTGTAATCGTAAGTCACTTCTATACTTAAATTTTAAAATGAGTATATTTAGTCCGTCTAAGCCATAAGTTCAGTTAGTCCATCTAACTATTTTCATTACAACAATGTTAATGTGTCACATTAAGTTTCATGTTGACATCCTATATGACACTTATCACAACAATGTCATTTAGTAGTATTACATAAAAATGACATTGTTTAAGAAAGTAAACTTTATTATCCTTAATTAACTTATGTTTAATACTAACTAAACCTAATTAAATCTATCAAGCACCATCTACTTAACCCAAGTTAACCTCTAACAGTATGTGGAAATGCTTACATGTCACTTATATTGACACATAAGTGAAAAAGTGATATCACGCTAATGAAAATTGAGTGAATGATTAACTTGACTCACAATTTACATTTTCAAGAATTAAATACTCATTTTAAAATTCACGGATGAAAGTGATTGACTAAAGCAAACATTTCCTTAGACAAAGACATAGGAACAAAAAATTGTACTTTTTGTATTTCACTAAAGTTGAGATAGAGGGGATAAAATTTTTTTGTCTAGGGATTCAAAATTGAGGCATAGAGAGACACGTTTTCTTTGTCTTTGTCCTCATGTCTTTGTTCTTCAGTCTTGTCTTTGATTACCAAACATAGTCTAGTGAATTGTAATTTTAAGTGTGAGTATTAAAATCTTACTCTAAGAACGAGCTAATTAAAAAATATATAAGTAAAAGAACCTATAAATTCATCGCCAAAATTTTTGTCAAGAAGCACCATCGTGTAATTTCTCGCTTTGTTTCTTTTGTTTTTGGAAAATAAAAGTTTATATTTGAGAAGAAGAAAAAATCACTTTACTCTGCATTGATTGTAAATCATAATTTACTGTGCATTAATAGTAAAGCCGTGCCCAAATTATTTTTACTTAATTAAGTACTTAATTAGGTAGAACTGATAAGTATCATAAACATACGTATGCAATATACCTGGCTAGTACAAGTACAAAAATCCAAAGAGTAGCCATGCATGCTATTTTTTTTCCACTACTACTCAGATTCTACTACTATTAGTAAAATTGACTAATTCAATTAGAGTACTATAAATATTCTTCTTGACAACTCTTTTTCTTTTCAAATCTTAAACATTAGACTTATGAAAAAAAAGGATGAACTCGCTTGTCACTAAACTAAACTTTTGTTTGACCACGCATGCTATATATGCTTGCTTATCTTGGATTCTGGATTTTGTTGATGAGTTTAATTTAATTAACGAAAATGCTTTGTGTACGCTCTAAACCGATACACCTGTACATACACTACCAAATTATATGTAATTAATGACAATTATACGGGTTACAATAGACTTTTCTCATTTACAATATCACGCGACTCCCCACACCATTTTCTCAACCATATCACAAACGAAAACACACTCAGACATGATTTTCCCAACGAGATCACACATGAACCTTTCAAACAATTTATTCTGAGCTACAGAATCCGCATACAAAAGCATTTTTGAAATGAATCATTTTCGTGTTGTTTATGAAGTGTGTTATTATGAAGTGTAAAATATTTTTACAGAACATGATATCTGATTATAGTGCTCAAACTTTATGTCTAGGTGCACAAACATTACGTACTTTGTGTACAACATTGTGATTTTACTCAAACATAAATAGGTTCACAATGTTTATACATTTTTAATGGACAAACTTTATAACAATTAGTTCACATACATGTGTACACACACTTTTATACATTCTAATGCATAAACTTTACATATATGCACATTACTTAATGTATAGTTAAGTATTTTTGCAGAATATGATATCTAATTGTAGTGCACAAACTTTATATGACTAAGTGCACAAACATTATGTACTTTGTGTACAAAACTGTAATTTTACTCAAACATAAATAAGTTCACAATTTTTATACATTTTTAATGGACAAACTTTATAACAATTAGTTCGCATACATGTGTACACACACTTTTATACATTCTAATACATAAACTTTACATATTACTCAATGTATAGTTAAGTATTTTGGCAGAATATGATGTCTGATTGGAGTGCACAAACATTACGTATTTTGTGTACAACACTGATTTTACTCAAACATAAATAAGTTTACAATCTCAACACTTAGAGGTATATTGGTGAACATTTAAACCTATAAACCTTTAAACCTATATTGAAATGAACTTAGATCTTAGATCTTAAATCGTTTAATGAAATGAACACATGATTGATGTAACAAAAGCTATAACTTTTAGAACATTTAAAATCAATTGGATTAATTAGTATTTATGTACAAAATATATACAGAGTAACATTCTTTAAAAAACAATTGGTGGCAAAATCATTACATGTTCCCTCACCCCTTAATGCTTCCGACTCTTTTTTCCTCATTTCCCCTTTCCCTAAGGAGCTCTGTTGTGCTGACGTCCGTGTACAGACTCAATTGGAGACTACCTTTTCGTCGCTGCCAAGCGGCAGCTTTGTCTGGCCTTGACACCTCTTCGACATCCGAGCCAGATGACTCCTCAGCCAAGATTACCCTTGTAGGCTCATTTGACATCCGAACGAGCTTTTCTCACAAACAACTATGCGTTGACAACATTGATGTCAACAACATATCTTTGCGCATCTTTCAAAACTGTGGTGGTAATTGAGCAGTGGAAACTTGCTCATTAACCAACTCAGGAAGATGATTCAGATGAATCTTTCTTTTTGTTCCATGAGATTCATCTCAGCAATATCTGAGGTTAAATCAACTTCAGTATGTGCTCTTCCATAATTTCATTAGGTGGGCATGTCTCTTCTACCTTTTCATTCTTAGCTGAATCACTTTTCCCTCCATAATACCTAACCTTTTAAGTGCACAAACTTTACAGTCACTCATACACAAACTTTATATGATATAATGCACAAACTTTACACATACTGTGGCCAAGTTTTACCATATTCTACACTACACAAATTAAAACAATATATGGTGTCAAGACAGTTACACACACTTAAATGGATTAGATGGATAAAGTTTAGCTTGTGTATTACCTTTCTACTCTCGATTTCATCATGGGTACTGTATATTAATGCCAAAGTTTGCACTGATGCTGGCTTGTGTGAAGCCTTCTTGCTGGTGCCCTTAGCAACAACTGCCCCTTTGAGTGATCATGGAGGAGCCATTTCAACAATTAACATCAAGAATTTAATTTAAAAGCTTAGAAAAAAATGAATGACCATAATCCCAAACAATACAAGCAAGAGTGCAAAAACATTAAATGACAGATGCACAAACATTACAATAAAGATGCACACTTTAGAGAAGAAAGGTGGACGGATAGCAAATCCACAAACAAACCCTAATACCAGCAGTATAGTACACTACAAATGAAAATCTTTACAGATAAGAAGTCAAAATATAAACAACATGGGATGCAAGCAACTCACACACACAGTGCACAAACTTTAGCGTGCATATTGCACAAACATTATACATATCTGGACACAAATGACTCAATAACTTTCTCGAAAAATAAAGATCGTTGTTAAATTGTTCTTTAAACCAAATTCAATCGAACAAAACTCGAAGAAAGTTAGACGGAAAGCAAATCGATGAACAAACCCTAAATAGTGAAACTCAGTTCGATGTACTCACTAGTGTTAGTTTTCTTGTGGGATATTTGATTGCGTTTGGTACATTTCTATATAGAGACGATGAGTTTGCAGAAGAGAGACGGGGGTGAAGATCGCAACGAGAGAAGAGAGTGACGAGAGTGAAGAGTGAGGAGAGTGGAGAGAGAAAAACGAAACAATTTGTTTTTAAGAAAGTGGAAGCGGGAAGGTTACGCATGTGTTTGACGCGCGAGTGAGTGAGAGTGAGAGTGTGAGCGGAGTGAGTGGTTATTTTGTAGGGCCCACCATATGTTAATACGGGTGTATGTATGGTGTATCACATTGGAGTGTACAGGTAGTAAAACTCTTTAATTAAACTGCCATTGAAGTTATCAAACAAAATTACTAGTCTACTACATTTTGGCCTTGTCGTTTTTGACATTGATGACTCACAAGCCAATAGAAAAATTGAATTGATCGCCGGTTATAATCACTTTTTTTTCTTTTGTTGTTGGTGCATATCACTTTCCTTCAGGTGGGACACTACATTTTTTTAATAATTCAAAATGAAGCACACAATGGACTAATGTTGGGTTTACTGCAGCAGAATTATCATCCTTATCCTAAAGCTAATTATAAAGCGTGGCGCATGCATCAGAAATAGTAACAATAAACATGTACATTAGTTAAATATATTAATTTAAAAATGTATCTAAAATTTACAAGTGACTTATATAAATAAATATGAGGATCAAAGAGTATCAATACGATCTTATGATATTCAAGAATAAAACTTAATGAACATTTTTTAATAATTAATTAAAAAAATAATAAGAAGGTAGGTTTGTTAATCAGAATCAACATCTATTTTTTTTTATCGACGGAGATTCAAATTGATGGCAGAGACATGCTTTCAGGTTTATCTATAGTACCTATAATATTTAGGGATCATCTATTATTAATAGAGGGTAAACATGACGACCGGGGCTTAGTTAATTTGCATCAGCATCTTAAGAAATGCCATTAATTATTGGACATGCGAAACTCAAGTGCACTCTGAGCCGTATTCAAATATAGTAGTACCATAGTAAATGAGAAATACAGAGATTGATTATAATCGGATACTAATTGCATCTAACTTCTTTGATGATAGGAATAGATTCTTTCCAATATTCCAAAATAATGAAGTTGGTAGTCCGTTTTATTTATCACTTTCTTTTACCTTTTTTATAAATTAAAGTATTTGTATGTAATTGCGATTAGATATATTAAATTCTGAATGTAAAAAGTGAAACTGTAAAATAAAGTGGACTAAAGTAAGTAATTAATTGCCCGAATTTCTTGACATGTGAATGGTAAATAAATAGTATGTAATTTATTCTATCCATTTGAACACTCATCATTAAAGTTGTTAAACTAGAGAATTTAACTAAACTTATGAACCCAAAATAAACTCAAAAATTTATCAATTTTTTTAATAATTTATGAGTTAACTCAATAATTTAACAATCATGTTGGTAACTATGTTTCAAATGCCCTGATGTGAAGCATGGAAGCATAAACAATATATCATATGCACATAGATATATAACATTTATTGATTGGAATGTTGGTACGTGTGGTCAACACCCTGTGATTGGAATTCCTGGCTGGTATTCAACCAGATCGTTAGAAACTAGAGATTGAAAAACACATGTATGAAATATCACCGACACATCTATGCGTAGCTTCTTTTTTATCACTTCACTTGGTCGGAGAGATGGTTATCATATGGTTAAATTGTTTAATTAATTTATGTACATATTATACACACATACGGTCTATATTATCATATAGCCAGAGTGGATCACGTGGTTATATTCTCACAGCAGGCACTGCTATAAGCCAATTATAAATCTTAGCCTATCTTCTGTTTATGTAGTTAAATTTGCATAAAGCAACATGAGTAGGCTTTTGTTGTTCTAGATTAATATACCTGTTATAGTATATAATAATAAAGCAATTCAACTGCAAGAGACTTTCAAAATACAACAAGTAACATACATAACACAAGTACTTCCCAGCAAATGGGGGAAATTGAGAAGGGGGCGTTTGGAATTTCCAGAATTCAATTAAAAGACAAAGATAGATAGATAGACAGACAGACAAACAAACAGAAACCATATTTTATATTTATATATATAATAATATGGATCCTCCTCCCTCCTTCCTTTAATTTGACGTTTATTTAATTTGCAACAGGAGAATAGAGATCATATATGGAGACGAAGTTTAAGATAAAAGCCAAGCATCAGACTTGCCTAGAAGGACAAGACACATAATTAATTCTTCCTCATGTTTGTGCCGTTGTTGTTGTTATATTTGGCCATGGCTCCAACAAAGGCCTGAATTCCACAACCAAAAACTTGATCCTCCTGCAGCTGCAACAAAGTGATGCTTTGTTTAACCTTAAGAGCCTCATCATGATCTTCTTCTTCTTATCCTCCTCCTGCAGTAGTATTAGCTAGCTAGACCAAAAAGAAAGTTAGGAGATAGATGGATAGATGAATGGGAAAGAAGGGATAATTAGATTAGATTTGTTGGGAAAAGAATAGATAGATTTCCTAGTCCTAAGTAAGGAGGAGACGGACTACACCAAGTTTATACTTATATATAGGGAGAGAAGGTCATGTATGAAGGAGGGTTTCATGAATAATCATATTAATCGTATTTTATAATGGTTTAAATATGTCTTAGGTGTCCCATACATTTTTTAGGATTAGTTTAGGTTCTTAAAAAATTATTTTTTTATTTTAGTCTAAACATTATAAATTATATTGAGACTTTATTAATTGTTAACGTATAATGGAGTGTGTGTCAGCAGTGTCATGTAAAAAAATAAAGTCACTCAATTTATAATTCAGTCCATAACCTGTTATTTGAGCTGAATTTTTTTCATAAATCATGACTCATCCACTAATTAAAATTTAATAAAATAGCGGGTTACTAGTCGAGTTTGGACTGTGTTATAGATCAGGTGAATTTAGGTTGCTCAAATGATACTGCTCATGTGATACTTTATTAGTCGTGTTAATTATTAACAGAGGTTTACTAACCATAGGACCACAAAGTTCCACTAAGATAAGGGGCAAAATTATGTAATTTATGATATATTAGACAAAAAAAAAATTAGAAACCTAAATTAAATTTAAAAAATTTGTGAGATATCTAAAAACATATTTACACCTGTGAAAACACATTTTACCTTTTTAAAACACAATCTCTGCCTTTGAAAACAAACAAATCCGTTTTATATACGCTTGTCGATTAATATCAGTAATAGAAAGGAATATTCTATTGGCTAGCCAATTAGCTAGGTAAGGATTCCACTGAATATACTATTAGAGTGGGAATCTTGAGGTAATGGGCCTCATTGAGGGGGGGAAAAAAACACTAAGAAAATTATTTTTAAAGACCGAGCAATACAGCTGGATAACTTGGCTGCTGTCTAGGACAGAGTAAAGAGTAGTGAGGTGAAATGTATGGAATATGCTTAATCTACCCCATAATAAAAGAGAGGGGGGGGGGGTTCCATTAAGTATAGATCAAGGAGGGTTTTTCGTAATGGGCTAATTTTGGGGGTTATGGACAAAATAAGGGGGGATCTGTGTTAATCTCCACGTGTGTTAATTTAAGTGGGGAAGATTGGGTCGGTGGGATTAATTAACCCGACTGCGAGGTTGGGAAGGAGTAGATATTAAGAGGGTTGACAGATCACAAATCTCATCATGTTTTCTTTCTTCTTCTTCTTTTTTCAAAAAAAAAAAGAAAATTTTCGTTAATAAAGCAATTCAATAACTTTTACAAATTAAAAATAATACATTATATCTAACATTAATAAGATACAGATACATCCTTCACTCTAAATGAACTGATGATTTGTAACTCTGTTCTGTACTCGAAGATTGTCAATGCCTACGTTTCTTTAATATCGAAGATCAATACTAACAATGTTACAGTTTGAAAAATGCATTACGCTTTGTTTTACAATAAATCTGAATATTATTACTCCTATAAACGAAATATCACAAATAGAAACAAAAACAACCATAAAAAAAATAAAACAACACACAAAGAAAAAAAAATACAACCATAAAAAAGAATGGAAACACCACAAAGAGAAGAAAAAAACTACAATCATAAAAAAAACGAACACAATACAAAAAAAATACATAAAAAAGAACAAAATCACAAAAGAAATTATAAATAACAAAAAAGAAAATGCGATGAAACTACTTAAAATAAAAATTGACAACCACTCTTTGACACACGCAAATCACATGGTCTTAAATTTAAAAAAAAAAAGCAACAAGACCTACTTATAAGAGGGCTTGGCAAATGAGCACTCTTATTTCAATTAATATTATATTAGACATTATTAAAAATCATGTGTCAGTAATAGATTAATTCTCTTATTCATATCTATTAGTATTAATCACTTATTCATGTCTACTACATTCATTAGAAACCTAACAAGTCGCTATAAGTAGGTCTATTATTAATTACTTTATCATCTTTATTATACATTAATTAATCCTTCTAAAATATGGGTTAAAAAACCATTTTTCTTTGTGGTATTTGCCTAGAACATTGAAGTTGGACAAGTGGCATGGATTTTATTTGTCTAACATGGGGGACCCTGACTCTCTCTTTTGTCACTAAGCGGGTCGATGACTAAACCCCTAAAGCAATAATTTCATTTCATTATTATGTATGTTGAGAAGTTTATCTATGAAGAGAAGCAATAAATAAAAATGAGTATTGTTCTCAAGTAATTCGTAAAGGGTACGAGGTTACCTGGACGATAAGGAAGGCGCCTTGACAGAAGCTCGAGGTCTTGAGGGCGAAAGCTCTGAGCTGGTTCGGGGATTCGGACGAGAGCTCCAAGCTAGTTCCTTTCGGAGAGGGTGGCGGCGGGGTGTACCTGCAAAGGCACTCCGACGCTCAAGTAAGCACAGGGATTAGGAGTGTATTCTATGAGTAGAATGAGAGGTACCTGGTGACCCAAGGGGTCGCGTGCTTTTATAGACGAGCTTGGAGTGCAAAGATAGAGGTAAGATAAGATAAGCCGAGGGAGTTTGCTTATCTCCCCCCAGTTTATCTTTCCCGCTTATCCAGGAGTTGGTTGCGGATTGGGGAGGAGAGGTCGCTGCTACCTTCTCTTAGCCTTGTTGGGCCGAACGGGATTCGGAGGTTTTGGGCTTGCGACCTTCTCCTCTCCTAAGGTCCACGAGACTCCCTCCCNCGTAACAAGTATAATAATTATTTTGTGTGACTCAATTGTGTTTTCCAATAAGATTCATAATTACGAACCTCCTAATTTCAGCACAAAATGCACAGAATGCAGTTAATCCAAGTTTTGACATTGTTTCCAGTACTGAACAAAGAAACTCGTCATGCTATGCTTATCGTTGCATTCAAAAGTTTAATCATGAACTCTAATTACATAATTGTTCATGTTAACTCATCAAGGATATTTCATTAACCATGTGATGAAGTATCTGACAGCTATCTTTTTGAGTTGTCACAAAATCGATTTTATTTATTTATTTACTTAATTTTATTTAATAAGCATAGATTTATCATATTATATTTATGCATGCATACACTCACCTATAAATAAATTAGAATATCTTAAATAAAATTAATGAATCTCTCTTTTATTATGAGTGTGCCTAAATTTTAAAAAAAGAATATTTGTATACCTTAAAAATAGTCATCTAACTATTACTCAAACAAAAAAACAAACATTATCAAATTCAGAAAATGAGTAATATTAAACAAGCGCGTACACGAACACTCAAAAAAGTTTGGTGACAATGTTTATTTTTTTGTTTTGTAATAATATTAAACTCGCACGCGCACAAGGTGCATAGAAAATGTTCGGTAACAATGTTTTTCTATTGTGTAATGTTTGTTTATCTGTTTTGTAAAATTTATTTATCTGTTTAAGAAACTGTTTTTTGAGGTGTAAAAATAACATAATTGAAATTAAAATGTTAGACATCTAATTATGCAATAATCTCATCTAAAATCCGGCCAAATTCCAAGTAATTGTAAAGTAAAATGATATGGACAAACCTTCCTTTACAAGTGGGTCAAGTGAAGTGGTTTTCTTTCTGATGAAAAAGGTAAATCTTTACAGAAAGTAAGAAACCCTAGATGTTAAGGCTGACCAAGTTGTAGCAGAGAAGATAGTGCCGATGTTTTTTTCCGGATACTAACTAGTTTTTTCTATGGCATCCTCCTTTTTATTGCCAAAGGGAACAAAATTGGGAGGTTCCAACTTGTATTTTATTTTATTCGCATTTGGTTTCTGATTGCTATTGAATTGAAGATGCAAACAAGGAAATTAGTATTTGTACAATGTACATCACAATACTTAACACCACTATGCTTATTTAAGAAAGAAAAGATATATAGATAGATAATGTGTGTGCAACTAGTGCCTTTCTTGTTTTATTATTAGAAGTCCGAACCAGAAGTAATAGAAATATAAAGAGAAACGTTACCATGCATACAAACAAGTTTGGAACAACTTTTATGGATGAACCCATTCAACCGGCAGTTTAATAGTTGCTCTTTTGTTTTACTGAGAGTCTAGAGTTCGACTCTCATAATCTCCCCTTTTTTCTATGCCGTAGTAAGAAAGAAAAATGGTATAAAAGGCCTTTTTGTCATACAATAATTATTGGTGAGGCCAACACGGTAAATTGATAGATTCAAATTTGATAGATTACTGTCACCGTTAAGATATTAACCCTGTTTTAATATACTAATTTGAATCATATCACTCGCAACAAATTTTATAAAAAAAATTTGTATGATCATAAAGCATAAGTTACATATGTTTTTAATAGTTTACAAAATATCATTCTTCCAAAAATCATAGTATAAGAATTTGTCATGAGTCTCATCAAAGCAGGTAGGGGGGACCTTTTTAATTATGAGGAAACATAATTTATTGTTATCTTATGCGAGTGCGGATCCAACTGATTGATTAAGGGTGGCACGCGCTCATTATGTTATGCATTAGTAAAATGTTAAAATTACTGACTTTAAAGGGCAAAATCATCCAATAACATGTTGTATGTTCTAACGTTAGTGCTCCTGCTCCTGCGGTAAAGCTAAATTTGAGACTCTCAAGGAAAAACAAACGTGCCAAGGAACTTGTACGGGCAACAAACCATAATGGAGGTGATAGTTCTACAGATGTTATTGCCTAGTGCCCTAACGAACAAATGTTTTTTTGACCTTTGTTATGCCTAATTCATCCCTGAATTTTTATTAGTGTCTACGTTGATCTTTTAACAAAAAGAAGTTTCTAATTTTATAAACACTCTTAATTGATTTTTGAATATTTCAAATGTTATTCTTTAGTAGTCTCTAAATATTTCAAACAAAAAGATTAATGAGAGTAACGTTTAGAATATTCAAAATTAATTGAGATTTTTTTTTGTTAATGTACCAACGTGAACACTAATGAAAAGTTACCGATTAGAGCATTCTCCTAAATTAAATAAGTTGAATTTTCATCACATAGTTAGTTTCTTTTACTTGCACATGCGATTGGACTTAGGGATAGCAATGGATATCTGATCGCACATATATTTGCACATATATGGATATTTTTTGTCACACCCCAACTTAGGATGTGAACGGCATGCAAGAGACTAGTTCCTTTACGGAAGTCTCTGGAGCATTTTTCCTAAAAATATGCACTTTAACTTTAATTAAAAACAAATGAAACTTTTTTTCTGAATAAACATAAATTCTTTTACATAAACATAAATATACATGATAAAATATGCGACTGGTTCGAAGATCCTGCCTGTATACAATTTGAGCACTCTAAACATGACCCTAATCTACATGACATGATACATGACACTGAGCGTCACAGACTGTCATGTCCGTGCTTTACGGTCTTGCCCTAAATCTACATGAATCCGATTCTATTTTACGATCGTACAAGGTATACCAGGTTCATGATCATCATAACATAATCCCATGAAAACAATTTTAAAGTGCTATCCTAGATATACTCCCATGAAAACAACTTTAAATACGTAAAATAACATAGCATGATCATCATAACATAATCCTTCGACTAATATTGATAGCATAACATGACTTAATATATTTATTAAATGTTTTATCTTGGAAAAATAAATGTAGACTAAGATCTCATACTTAGGGAGGTTCCCAAATAAGAGAGGTGCACCACAATGGACAACTTAAATACCAAGTATTGTCCTTAATTAGAACTTTTCCTTAACATAAGTCTTCTACCACTAGAATCTTTCCTTAGCCATGATCTTTTTAAAGGTTTAACCAAATAACATGAATATCTATATCACTTAATACTAATCATACACACGCAACATGACTTTATTTAATGCAAATAAACATGTGGTCCCATGTGTTTCTAAAATAATTTCATGATTTTCTAAAAATAGTTTCATAAATGTCTACTTCATGAATAAAGAGTTTCTAAATAAATAGTCATAAGAAAATACTAATTAAATAAAAGAATTCTTAATAATAACTAACTTCATAAATACATAAATAAAATAATAAATTTCACCTTCTAGGATTTTATAAAACATGCATAAATAAAATAATGCTAAAATAACTAAATAACTTAAAAAAAAAATAAATACATGGTCTAAAATTGACTGTGAAGAAAGTAACTCACCTTAACATGGCTGACCATTAAGGAGCACTAAGCTGGGAGCTCCTGACACTCTACGAGGAGGCATTACTTCCCCATGAACGAAAAACGAGAAGGAGAAAAGAAATAAAAGAAAACTGGAGCGAATAGTCTCACAAAAATGTAACATCTCAAGCTCTAGAGTGAATTAGTAAGTCTAAACACTCACGGGAAGCTTCTATATATAGAGGGAGGAGAAGATCCCCTTCTATCGCTCTAATTGATGTGGGACTAATTCCCCAATGTGTTGTAGCGCTCCCTGCAGCGTGCCAGCACGTCGCGTCGCTGTAGTACGCTAGCTCCCTAACTTGCATCTCGCGCGAGGTGGATACACGTCTCGCGTGAAACGTCCCTTTTTTTTGGTTTCTAAGGGTTGTCACATTTTTGTCTGTGGAGATGGATATGGGGACAAAAGTCTGTCCGTGGATAAAAATGAGATGGGGATGGGAACATACTATCCAATTCAATGGATACTTGAACCCGAGAAATAATTAAGTAGTTTCATATTTATTATATTACTTTTAATTATTTTTAATAAGTAGAATAACAAAATACCAACAAAATAAAATAAAATTATGCTTAAAATCTTATTATTTAAAATAAAGGCAAAACTCAATTTTTTTAAACTCATCCCTAACCTAAAACCCAAACTCAAAAGAAAAAGACATAACTTTGAATATCTAACTTTTCCTTTCAAACATAATAAAAAAACTTTATCTAAAATTCTTTAACCCTAATTTCCTCATCTTTCTCTCTCTTTCTCCTGCTGCCCAATGCCCATGTTCGTCCTCTCTCTTGTGAGAAGAGACCATTTCGACCATTCCAGAAGTGACCTAAGGATTATGAAGATGTTTTTAGGTCAGGTTGGATGATTTTTTTTTGTTATATTTTGTTATTGAAAATAATATTTTTAGAATATGTGGGTACAAATGTAGATATCCGGTGTATAAGGGGATCGTCGAAAATTTTTATCCGCGGTGGATGATTAAATTTGAGAAAAAATTTCTACTTGAGGGAGATATTGAATATGAGGAGAGTACTACATGGCCCAAACCTAACCGATTCATCCCTAATTGGACCACCTTCAAATATCTACACTAGCAAAAGTGTGAAACTTATGATAATTGAATTGGTCGGATTGACCTAGGCCAGTTTCACGTTCGATTTTTCCTCAAACAATATTTTGACCATAGAATTGATTTTTCACCCAACTAATATTGAGTAGTTTTAGTTTTTGCAGTTAGCTCACTGATCAATTTAACAAAATCTCTACTAAAAAAAAATATCAAACATGAAAATTGCTATCTGTGGCCTCTTAATTCTATCCTACCTATTGATGGTATCCGTTCCCACCCTCCGCTAACTACTGATTAATACAAATCTAATCATTCGGTTTATATCAAACAGGTAGCTCCGCCAACCACCACTGATGTTTGTTGTCTTAAGGATACAACTAAACTAAATCTATTTAACTAATTAAAGAGCTTACTTTTTATGCAGTAAAACCCTTTT
The DNA here is from genome assembly GCA_003254905.1 of Nissolia schottii. Classification (NCBI taxonomy): domain Eukaryota; kingdom Viridiplantae; phylum Streptophyta; class Magnoliopsida; order Fabales; family Fabaceae; genus Nissolia; species Nissolia schottii. The sequence continues at coordinate 43,579 of QANU01035076.1, forward strand.
ACACTATCACAACTAATTCTTTTATGTTACGACAACTAATTCTATCACAACTATGTACAAGTCTCATATTCTCAATTAATATTACCACATGACATATTAATGTAAAAATTTAATATAAGATGATCAATTTTTGTCAATTTACTCTCCTGTTCTTTTATTTTTTTGTTCTAAGGCTACTCTATTATACAAAAGAATAATACGGTGTTAAGAGCGAGATAAAGGTGGAAAATATCTGAATGCTAATATGGAAGAATTTTTTGTTTTCAAAGCTATTTAATATTGATGAATGTTACGTGTATAACACATTTGTGGATAATAAGGGGTAACTCTCTCATAAAAATATGTGTTTTACCATTCTCTCCCCATGGTGAGACGTATACTTTTGTGAGAAAATTATCCCTTATTGTCTACAAATGTGTTGTATATGTGACATTCGAGTTCTAACACTTCTTTGCATGTATGCATACATACTACAATGCTGACTTTAGTATATTTTTTTTTATAAAGTTATGTAAAAAAAGTATGGACTCAAAATATAGAGGTTTTTGGGCTTTAACTCAAAATTCAAACCTGACCCGTTTTACACAATGTCTGGCCCAACAGGACCTTTAAGTTTGGCCCAAACCCAAATGAAAGCCCAAATATCCCATTCAAGAGCTACAAAGACAGTCATTGCATATATCGGAGCCGTTTGTTTCGATGTTATTGTTCGTCAAAACGACAGAGCATGCACCACCGCCCACAGTGTCACACACACTTGATGCCCGCTGTTCCCAATTTCCTCAGCACTGAAGCCCCAAATGAGTGAGTTCTTCTCAGTTTCAATCAATGTTTTGGGTTTTCAATTTGATCTGTTTTAGATTTCAAAGGAAAGGTTTCTTTTTTTTTTAATGGTTCAGTATCAGTTTTGATTAAAATCAGTCTTCAAATCTTTTAACCTAATGCTCTGATTTTATTCACTGGGTTCCAATCAGAAGTTGTTGCGGAATATGAAGGCTTCTGGTAATCAAAAAGCTTGGTGAAGGAAGTGTCGCATGGGTAAGTGTTCTTGACCTGTTTTAACTCTACTTGTCTTGTGAATTTAAAATGATCTCTTCATTTGTGTTAAGCTCTTATTGGTTTCGTGCTCATAAATTGTGAGTAGGAAAGATAAGGGTTTGTTTGGTTTGCATTTCCATATCCTGTTTTTTAACTTCTTGATTTCAGTTTGTTTCATGTTTTCCAAGTATATGTGAAGGAAACAGTGCTGCTTTTCAATATTTCCTTTACAAAATCCAAAAAAAAAAAAAAAAACAGAAATGCAAACCAAACAGATCCTAAGGGTTTCTAGTTTGTTCTTGATGAGTCACTGTAATCCAATTCTAACTCTGAACTGGTATAAAACCCTTATTCAGTTCTATCTTCACGAAGCTAAAAAACAAATGAAATTTTGGCTTGGCCTGGAGCCTGTCTTTGTGTTTACTAAAAAAATAAACTTTTCGCATTACTTTTCGCAACATTACCTTTTAAGGCATTGCTAGGGACTCTTTAGATTATGGTTTCTTTTTAAAAAAAATTAAATAATAAAATTATATTATTAAATATGATTGCATAAAATATTATGAAAAGTAATGCTACTCTAGTGGATAAGGCATTGCTGTGAATGGCAGAGGTCTTAGGTTCGAGTCTAACTAAGCTTAAAATAAACTTATTTTTTTAGTAAGCACAAATGAACATTTGTGAGTAAATAGGCCGGTCTGACAAGCCTAATAGGCTTTGAAAATGGCCTGGACCTGGCCTTTTTACTGAAACAGACCAGGCCAGGCTGGCCTATTCCCACCCCTAGCCCTGTTATAGATTTATCCAAGTAATGCATGTATGTATTAAGGTTTTTTTTGCCTTAAATGTCTGAATAAATGGGTTTGAATTTCACATTACTGTTGCTTTCAAGTTCCATTTTTCTTATCAATGAATGAGCTTAAGCAATGCATTTCTGTTAAGATTTGTCTGTACTAATTTTGAGCTCTTACCAAGATGCAGTTAGCGTATGCTTGGTTGGATATAACGTGCCTCGAAATTAATGGAGACGACAAAACGGATGAAAGGGAGTAGTGTTTATGCTGTCCTTAACTGTGATGATATCATGCATGATATCTTACTTCGACTACCTCCATCAACTATCTCCAAACTCATTATTGTGTCAAAAAGATGGCTGTATGTAATAAGCAGTTCCTCGTTTCGTCGTAGCTACTTGAGCAAGTGGGGACTAAAATTTCGGCTTTTGGGTTTCTTTGTTTGCAACTTTTTATATCTCGGAAGACCTCGAGATGGCTACCGTCGTCCTCCTTGGGAGCCTGCCCTTCCTTTCTTGTCTACTTGTAAAGACGGTGATGATTTGAAGCTTTCTGGAGTCCTCAAACAACTTGGCTACTTCATTGATTGTTCCCATGGCATTATTCTCTCTGGTCGCCATCCAAAGACATATTTTGTGTATAATACAATGACCAAGCAACAATATGAACTCCCAGAACCTCAGCAGTTCTACAAAACTTTGTGCATGGCGTTGATTGTTGAGGATCCTCTTGATGATAACTTCTGCTACAAGGTGATCCGTGCTAAATGTGAAAGCAAACTTAAGGAACGCAACACTGTCTCCATTGAGACTTTCTCGTCAAAAACTGAAAAGTGGAAGCAAACCACTTTGATGTGCTCTACATCTTTTGCATTGCGGCCGAGGACAGTTGCTGTGGTAGTTGGTGGGGTCGTACACTGGTTTGCAATGTGGGGAAAAATTGCTATTTATGATCCACGTCTTGGAGACAGGCACATAGCTTTAGTTAAACTACCAGCAGGTACTTTAACACTTGAACATGAGGAATCTATTCTTGGGGAATCATCTGATGGTCTTTTACAGTATGGTCAGAGCAGCAACGTGGGTCTGGAGATATGGGTACTTGAGAAGGAGGCTGACAACCCAGGCATTTACTGCAACTGCACTCGTTTGAGGTACAAGTGGGTTCTAAGGTGGAGATTGAATTTTAAAGTAATATGGAAGCAGAAACCACCTGCAAGTATGTATTCTAAAGAAACCCAGATATTATCATTTCTTCCGAGGAATTCTAATACTATCTTCATTAGAGCCGGGTGGAACATCTTTCTGTGTGATTTGGAGACCAAAACGGTGGAAATGGTTAACTATCAGGGTCGCGGAGCGTCCATTTCATGGGAATCTAGCAAAATAGTCCCTTGCTTTCTACCCGCTTGGCCAGTATCTGCATCTGTCGTATGAAAACATGGAACAGATTTCTGTGAAGCAGAAATCTTTTTTATATGTAAGATGCAATGACTTTGTTGCCATTTTACTTTTAATGAGGAATAGTGAAATTAAAGACTTCATTTTTCTATGGTGCATTTAATGAAGTGTTGGTAGGTGTGTCTGGCTATAGGTTGATGGTTAATCAAAACAACGAAAACTTGTTGCTTATGTTGTGGTCATTCTCTTTAGCTCTATCTGGTGATAGGACGCTGGTTAACCAAAACACTTAAAAAAAATTTGCTTCCTTTTTTTTAGGTACTAAAAATATTGCTTCTATGACCACCGTTCTCTTATTTCTCTGCTTAGAAGAATTTCAGATGCAGCAGTTTCATCCACTTCGAGGGGATGAAAATATGAGGCTCCTTTCTCACCCCTTTTCTTTAGTTGTATCAGAAGTAATATTGATTCTGGTCCTTAAAATATCAAACATGTTCATTGTGCTCAGGGTAGTAGCGGCTTTAAACAATAGTTTTCAGATGCATTGTGTATTTTCTAGAAAAGGAAAACTCAATCTTCACTCATTGCGATTTGATAACTAACAAATACAGCAGAGTTCCTATGAGCTATGACACCATAATAGAACTAGTAAATGGATAACATTTGCCAACTCGAGTACAATGAAAGGGATGAAAATGTGAATAGGTAAATCTAACACATCGCTTTAATTACGTATTTTGCTGCATTCATTGCTGTATTTTGATGAAGTTCCTATATATTCTAGATACACAATTTTATTCTAAGTATGATAATGTGCTGACAAGTGACAAGCCCAAATAAAAAAGGTGAAAATAAGATCTGCACTATATGTCATCCCTTTTTCAAACTACTAAAAGTAAATTTCGTATGTTAAGTACCATCTTCTTCCTGATATAACCAAAGCCAAAAAAAATTCAGCACTCCGTGATACCATCCAACTTATGTGGCTCTATCTTGACAAAAGTGGACGAGTGTAGCAGCAGTTCTCAATTTTGCAATGGAAGCAAGAAACTAAAGCCAGAGTTCTCACGAATTAATGGTGGGGGCTCTACGTCAGAGATATCTATCTGTTGCATTGACTTTGATATGTCATCAACAGAAAACGGAATGCTGCAAAATAGATGCTTACAAATGGTTAATGACAAAATAAAGAATAGGAACCTAAATATTAATTATCACATTGTTGGACAATATCTGGCTTACCTTGAATCATCATCCAACAGGAAAGAATTACTAACTGCATTGTTTGAATCTTCAGTCATCAACACTCTCATATTAGATATGACCTACATGAAAAAAATTGATATAGTCGCGGTACTGCTTTCTCACATACATGACTTCAAACTTAGTTTGAGTAATGGATTAGTCTAAGAACTTACATCAGGGGACACACTATGTGTACCATACTTGTCATCCCAGTACATGGTGCTTATCCGATATAGCTGCTGTATACTGAGGACCTGCAAATAGGAAGCTGTGACTTGTAGCCAGGTATTTGGGAAAAGGTGAAATTTTAAGCAGAAAGAATAGACAACTTCCACTTACTGGGCATAGGTCATGACTTATTTCATCCAGAGTTTTCTTTGGTTTCTGGTGTATGACCTAAATTAAGGGCAGGAAAGATTAGTTTTGATTACTTAACTATCTCACTATTAGAACAAGTGCCACGATGCAAATGGTATATTGTCAAGATAGATAGATAAATAGATACCAGAAATCCAATAGCCTGTCTTATATGTTTGAGCTCATCCCAGGCTGAACCTGCATACTGTATTTTATTTTGGGTTTAGTATTTATGAACGAACTGCAAAGTGTAACAGTGACCGCAATGATGTGAAATAATGCACCTCATCTGTTGCTTTAAAACACCAATCCTCCAATTCAGCCAAACCAGCTTTCACATATTCTCCATTACTAAATGAGCAGCACTCTCGTCTTAACAGAAGACTGTAAGAAAAAATGAATATGCGTGTTAGATGGCAAAACTAAACTATGATTTGCAGAACAGAAAACCTACCCCAAAACGAAAGAGAGCAGAAGGAACTAACCTATTGAAAAGTTGCACATTGATGAAAGAAAAGATTTGTGTGAACACCTTGCGAACCAAAAATGGGGGAACCTGCCAAAATGAAGCCGAAATGGGAAAAATCATAACTAACATATTTTACTCAAACAACACTTCAATGCAAACAAAATAAGGAAAGAAGATAAAATACACAAAAGACTATATTATGCAGACTTCCCTTCTTGTTTCAAATTTGTGTACGATTCCTTATTTTAACTATTGACATAAATCAACTTTCGATTATAAATTTAGTTATAATTATAATCACATATTTAAAATGGTAGATTCATTTTTGTGACAAGCCGGAAACATTGCAAGCAAAAAAAGAAAACAAAAAAAATTGATGTCAAATGAGATTCTACATACATGATTTGCTTTCAAAGTATTCAAGAAGTTCCCAAGGCTCTTAACAATCCCTTGCCAGTGAGCAATCAATGCTTTCTGGGCTTCAGTGTTTGCAACTGAACGTGATGATCCCTTAACCAAGCTTGCTCTAGATGTTCTGGGTGCCTGTCATCACATTAAAACAGTTACGCTTCGAAAGGAAAATTTGCAAATGAAAAGCTTGATTAGTTAATAAAAGCATGCATGATAGATAGGCAAGTAGAAGCTTACTATAACAGTATAACGCAAATGAAGAAACTGTTATATACCTGGATGCATAATCCAAGCAAGGGAGAAATTTCTTTCTTCAAATTATCTCGAATCATTCCATATATCTTTTCAACATAAGCTGTAAGCTGCTGTTTGAAAAGCAGAGCTGGGTACTTGGCTTCAACTTGTCTCATTGCATCCACTCCGCCGTTCATGCTACCATTGATTAGGGAAATGTTGACTCCAGGTGGAGCTCCACGGAAACTCTGAAACAATACATAGGAAAGGCTACTTATTCGAAAAAGAGAAGTTTCTAAATGTGTTCTGATCAAGATGTTATATAAATTTACTTGTGTCATTCTCCCAAATAGGGTTGCTGATGAGGACCGACGGCGCTGAGGAGCCATTCCAGCAGCACCACTTGCCTTGAGTGTGCGCTGGAGTAACAATAGAAGTGTAGAGGCATTGGATAACCAATAAGCCAAGACATCGTTGTTATCCTGTGTCTGAAGTCCAAATAATAAAAAAATTAGTGACATGAAATATGTTGATCCATTTTAGGATGTGAAAGCTAATGCATTTTTAATTTTACACCTCAATTGCATGGCCAACAGTTTGGATGATACGATCGAAAACGCTAGTACGCTCAACTTCAAACGATCTCCAATGCAATAGACATTTGTATATGATACAGGCAGCAATTGGTTTATTCCCAGAAAAGCCTAGATGTTGTGCAATACATCTAATGAGCAACTCTTGGTTCTCCTGCTGTTTCTCATTCAGTGACTTCTGTGGTTTATCCTCCATTTCAGAGGATTCCCTCTCCCTTTCCCTTTCTCTGTGGATCATTGATGGGCTATGCATATCCTGGTAGGTTTTAATCAGGTGAAAGAAAACAAGTCAAATCCACATATATACATAATGTACCCAAGACCAGTGACAACGATTCAAATAAATCTAGTTACCAAATGTGTCTTTGGTTCCACTCCAATGTGACCACTATCAACTCTCTATCAACAAAGACAAGAAAATCGTTTAAACCATCTTTTAAGATTCATATTGTTATCATGTATGTATGTAAGATTCATTGCAAGCAGTACCTGCATAATTGATCTGGAGCGGCCTGAGAGGAACTTATTAGGTGCCATGGACACAGCTTGCTGACGTAGAACTTGATTCTCTGATTCTAAATTACTAATCTTCTCTTCTAACCTAATCAAACAATTATGAGAATTTTGGTCATTCTTCTCAGAAAATTAAGGGTGGATTTGAGGCACGACATTATATTTTAGGATGAAAATTTGGGTGTTAGATATAAATTCTTGCAGCATAGTTCATTTTACTTTTACCAGGGAAGAAGAGAAACAAAGAAAGAAAAATGACCATTTAGCAAATAATATTATCATACTCAAAAGAAAGCAAATCTATGTTACAAGAAATTAGGTACTTCAGAAGTTTTCAAGATCTCATCATTACACTCTATAATCAATTACTTTTGGTGTTAATCATCTCTGATTAGCATGGAAAGACAGTGATATCAACTTTATTGTTCATTATTTGTATTACCTGGTCAGTGATTCTTGGAGCTGACGAACCTTCTTGTCTGTGTCTTCTAATTTTTTACTCTTTTCTTCACTGGCAGCTTGGGCTTCATTGTATTTCTTTTCAAATTCATCGGCTTTCTGTTTCTCTGACTCAAGGGAAGTCTGTGCAAAGATAAAGCCACAGCAACATCATTGAGATGGGATAATTATGATACATGAAACTAGAACTTAAGCGTATTACTATAACCTTAAGAAGGTATTGCGCTCCATAGTAATTTTGTGATAGTTCAGTCATAAACATTTATTTGATAAGGATATTTATAAACATTTTAGTCATTCTTCCATTCCTTGGTATAAAACCACCATCGTGCCTCTATCTTATAACTTAAAACTTTTAGGATGATTGGCTTTTAATATGGCATTAAATCCTCCATGACAAGTGGTAGTGAGTTTGATACTTCCTGCATTCATTCTTAATTAAATTCATACAGGGAGAAGCAGGTCTTTGCATTGTCCACACTTTAAATCTAAAGGGATCTTCCATAAAGGATGCACTTGAGATATATAACCATTCCTGTTCATTCCTAATATTTCAAGATGGTTGGTTCTTGACACAAGTTGTTCTGAATATCAATCAGCTGACATTAACTATCTTATTTTCATCAATTATGAAGGCCTAGATTCAATTGCCAAATATTTACTGCTTCTCAAATCATCAGGTGGAATGCAAATCTTGTTACATCTATTGAGGATCAGTTGGAACTGCTCTCATTCTCATATGAACACACTGAAGTATACCGCAAAGGTTTCACTCAGTTCTGAAAGAATCTTTACTGAGATGCATAATTTAGTTGTGTTTACAACCCAGGTTATATAATTAGATATATGATGTCCAGTACAAAATACTACTGTTTAAAGATCTTCACATTAAAATTCTTGTCAAAGTCCTCATTCTGATATTTCAAATTCTAAATATGTCATCAGATTTTGTTTCAGTTAACCTGTGAAGAGTAGTAAAAGAGGCATAGGCTGTATATACTTGAAGTATATATAGTCATACAATATTTCATTACTAAGAAGAGTTATACGTAGAAGTAGATGCATGACTGAAACAAGGTTCACCTAACAGAAGAAATTAGGTTTGCTAAGACTGAACTTGATTACCTTTAGGCTCTCAACTTCCGCTGTTAGTGAATCAATCTTCTGAGTATCTTCAACAATAACCTGAGTTTCTTGAATAACAGGAGGTGCTTCTTCAACAACTTTCTTTACATTCTCTCGCTCCTTGACTAGCATAGCATTGGTTTCATCAACTTTGTTCTGCATCTCCTGCAGTGAATTCTGCAGTTTTGCTATCTCTTGTGCTTTGGATTCTTCTAGGTTTGTCTGCAGGATTCCACATAGTTCTCTTTAGAGGTTACAAATTAAGAGGGTGCTTGGTCACTTGCAAAGATTGGTCTTACTCCCCCTTCTTTTCATTCCCCACTAGCGCAAAATGTTTTACAATATGAATGACCGCGGAAGATATCAGAACAAAAAACATCCAACAAACCATTTCTAATTCCGAAGCAAGTATCTCACCCTTAAACCTTTTTCTAGTTGGAGACGCCAAGTGAGTTCCTCCACCCTTTTTTCAAGCTTGTCCTTTAATTCTTTAAGCGCGCCAGTCTCTCTTGCAGCCTAAACCAAATCAAAACAAATGTCAAATTAGAGTAGAGAGAAACCGAAAGATATTAAAAAAACCAGGGAGAAATAATTTAAACTGAGGTTATACTACTTAAATATTATACAATGAACCGTGTAGGAGCAGCTTAGCTAGTTCATTCAATCATTCATAAAACTTAAAACCACCAAAGTGGATTTGATATTCTCTTCTGTTGTTCAGTAGAATAATTTGTATCGACTTCACTTGTTTCACATTCAAGATATGATAATAGTTAAATAAAATACAATAGAAAATAGAAAGTGAGAAAAATTTTTGGCTACAACAATCAGATGTAGAAAATCAAATCCAATTTCAATAATGTAGATCAGAAGAAAACTTTTATTTTCCTTTTATGAAACTCACTCTTGTTTTTTTAAAAAAAAATCTTTTGAATTGTGTGATTTGAATTATGTAGGTCAAATGCATTGCATTTTTACTAATCTATTGCCGAGAATTCTAGTTAATTATGGAATAGATAAACAGATTATTTAAGAATAATGAGAAACTTGCCATTTTCAGTTTCCTGAGTTCTTTCCTGGCCACACGCCCCCTCCATCGGCATTGTGAGACTAATGCACCTCTCTTGAGCCTCTTGTAATATGAAGCAGATTTGTGGCACCGCCACCGAGCCTGCCATTTTTGGAGAGAGAATTTAAGTTTTGAATATTGATCACCATTGTGACTGGTCCTAATAATATAGCAGTCAACGCTAACCTGAATAATGGTGGAAGCTTTAGTCTGTTTCCTAAACTTGAACTCTTTACGAGCAGCGATTGCCCTTAAAGCTGTTTGCAATGTAAGTACTGAAGATTGGAGTTTAGTATAGGCTTTCCTAGCTCCATGTCTGCGGGCGTTCTTCTGAATTTTGATAGCAGCTGCCTCCCTTCTCATGCTCTCATAAAGTTTGCATGCAAGTCTTCCTACAGTATATAACATGCATATTAGAGATATATGTAAAGCAAGGAGGCTGGATAAGCAGTGAGATGTCCCACGGCACTGAGATACTCCATTCTATTTGGGGGAGTCCATACCATATTGCACCTATCCTAACAAATTATTTAGGCCATTGAACTTTTAAAATATTTAACCTCTCCACAAAGACTGCACATATATGGTCTTCTTCCGCAATGCAAGATAATGTTTACGAGCCTGATGGGTTCGAATACGCCGTTGGATAGTTTTTGCTGCTTTATTGAGTACTTGAGCCCTCCGTGCATCTAATTCAGCCATCTGACCTGCTCTAAGGAATACCTTTGTTTTTCCAATCTACAACAATTGACAACCAATCAAATGAATTTTGTCACCATGAATGTGGGTGAAGCTTAAATATTATACATATATGCATATTATATGATCGTACAGTACCCCTCTTGACATTAATTAATTAGTTATAGCTGATAAAGGTTGTATTTATGCAATATCCATGAGTTGTAGACTTGTATTCATTGCTAATAAGAGCATTAAAGATATTTACAATTACAAACTAATTATTCTGGTTAAACATTTTGAAGTACCTGATATCCTTTAAGCCCTATCTTTTCTAGAATCTTTTGGCAAACAGCCTTCTCATCATTGCTGCCATAGGTGAAAAAAACTCAGTAGATAAGCGCTGTCAAAGTGTGGTACAAAATGTTTGAAAATATCAATCCAAACCTTCCTTCCTATTTAGCACAAAAAATATACTAGAAGAGTTCTTACTGTGCTTCTGTGATCTCTGGAGCAAGGAGGTTAAATCGATTAATAAATTCATAAAAAGCACGCCGAGTAGGGTAGCCAGCCATACTGATTCTGATTGCCTCTAAAACACCCTGCAGGGAAAAAGCATTAGAAGACAGCTGAATAAAGGTTGAAAAAGTGAAGAAACTATGGATATACTTTTGTACAAACCATCATCCAAGGAATGAAAACAAGGAGGAAAATCAAAGTTTACTCACACCACAACGAAGTTGTTGCATAATGTTGACATTCTCAAAAATTGCAGGCTTGAGAAGGTTGTTTGGTTTCACACATCTAATGTAATGAGGCTCTGTAGAGTTTAGTGTTTCCATTAGTTGCTGTAGTTGCAGCTGCACCATTCAAGATTTGAAAACATGGTTTGTTAGCTTCCTGATAGTAAAAATGCAGTTCAATTTTTGTAGGCAGTGACAAGGGTGTGTACATGGTGGTGCAAAAAGTTTTTTGTTATTTGTGACAAAATCCACAAGTTTAACATTGAAGAGTGGAGAAAAAGTGATACCTTAAAACGAGAACCAATTGAAGAAAATTTGGAAGATTTTGATGTCTCTTCTGGAAGTGGAGGAAAAAGGCCTGCTACAAAAGGACATTTGGAAGCACTCAATAAATCTTGATGTTCAGGAACAACATAATCCTTGTTTTTGTCCAAAAATTGATCAGACTGGTATTGCACCTGCACATGAATGACCGTTAAAATGAAGAAGCAAATATGTCTCGGTTTTGCTAAAGCTGATGCTATGAGTAAGTCATACCTCGCCGGCATAATGAGAAATAGTGAAATCTGTTCGAGACAATTTTGGCTTAATGAAGCGCTTGTGATTCTTAAATGTTTGATAAAGCTTGTTTGAAAATGTTTCATGTGTCGACTTTGGAAACATGCTGAAAGACCAAAAAGGTGGGGGAAAAGTGAGAATGAAGAAATAAATTCAATATGTAAGAAAAAACTTTAGATTCAAAAGAATAAGACCAAAAAGCTGGATCACGTCCAATTTTCGCAACTAAAAGAAGAAATTAAAAATCATCCTACAAGCTATGAACTTCTGTCTTTTATAGGAAGAAAACAATAATTTACCAAGCTTCATCAAGGAGAGCAATGACTCCACCAGGTTTCTGCAAAAGAAAAAAGCTTCATCTAAGTTGTCTGCTTCCAAACTCAAAATGAGCTAAGTATCCACAAGCCATTAAGGGGAGCAAAAGAAGGAAAATAAAACCTTTTCAATAAGGTCCAAAACATCTGTGTTGTCAACAAATTCAATGTAGCTCCAATTGATCTGCTCCTTTGTATATTCTTCTTGTTCCATTTTAAACACGTGCTGAAATTCATCACCAAGAACATATTAAGCAGGGTATAATGGTCATAAAAGTATTTTAAGTGCCTTTTGTGGTCTGAGACTTTGCCTGATTGAAATGTTGCTGCAACTTCTCATTTGTGAAATTAATGCAAAACTGCTCAAAGCTGCAGAGCATGATAGGCTGAAAATAAGTTACAAAGGATTGAAAACAAGCAGGTGGTTGCTTTCAACATCTTCAGTAATGAAATCTCGTCGATGTACTTCTATGAATAGCCATGTTTATTCTTCATAAACTACATATTACCTGTTGGTTTTAAAGCTTTCAAAGCCATAGATATCAAGGACCCCAATCAAACATTTAGAAGTGGAGTCTTGCCCGATTGAGTTATTAATCTTGTCCACCAACCTGTTAACGACCATATTAATGGACCAGGTATCAACTAGAACTATAAAGAAATGATGGATTTGTTTCCCGTTTTCGGCACCTTACCAGTCAAAGAGCCTAGAATATATTGTTTTTGCAAAGCCATCTCTACTGACTGTTGCACTTTGGGGATCAAGGCTCCGTTTTATAACTTCCTCAGGGGTGATCATGACGCGCTTGACTAATGCATCTTCCAAGGCACCAGCATCACACCTGATAAAGTGTGAAATCCAATAATGACAATCATCTTAAAGGCAAATGAAAATCATATGGACGTACGGAGACGTAGTATGCAGGCATACATACATGAGAAGCTCAGCAGTTGTTTTCAGGTGGAATTTGGCTTTGTCATCTTTTGGAACTGATGAATCAACTTCCTTTCCTTTGGAAAACTCAATATTACCAATGTGAAGAATTGCAGCAACAACTCTGAAAATTGCTTCCTGACAAAAGTCAGCAAGGGAAAGTAGAGAGGTAAGAAGCTAATCATTCTGTGAAGAGGCTAAATTGATACTTGTGAAAAGAAATACCTGCTCTTTTGGGCTTATTCCAACAATGTCCATAGCTCTCCTGGTGGCGAGATACTCACGAGCATCACTTGTATCAGCCAATTCGAAGCATTTTGACTGGTTAAGGTAGTGAAATGTTTTAGGATCCTCTAGTTTATATTTCTCAATTTCCTGTATGCATAAATTGCAGCGAGTTTATATATCAATAAGTGAATCGGAAACAAGTAGATTGTGCAGCAAGTTACCTCCTGTGGTGCAGCACAAAGAAGATAAAAGCAGTGGTAATTGCGTTCAGGATTGTTTATTTGGCAAACCCGAGATCTCTCTAGAAGGTATGTTCGAATGGCTGCTCCGGAGATTCTTCCACTCTTATCAAATTGGATCTCAACAAATTTACCAAAACGACTGCACCATTAAGACAAGGAAAATTTGAAACTAATCATTTGGTAATAGATTAAATTTTTAAGCACGCATCATATGTTCCAGTACTGTAAAACACAATCGATAAACATCAATCACTTCAACTGCTATCACTAACACTTCGAATTTCGGCAGTATGATAGAGAACTGATGGCATGCCATGGGATTATGGGACACTGGAGACAAAGTTAATTTACATTTGCGGGTGCCTATCAGGGATAATGAAATACAAGGAATCCTTTATTGCCCACATCACATGTAAGAAAGACTTATCACAAAATTAATATATCAGTGTGCCATAAGAATGAAACATAGCAGGTTCTTTACTGCCCACGTGTGGAAAAGATTCACCTGGAATTGTTATTCCTGACAGTTTTAGCATTCCCAAATGCTTCCAGAACTGGATTTGACTGCACTCAGATAAGTTAACACAGAAGTTTCAAATGAGTGTAAAAAGAAAATATCATTGGTTAAGGGAAAATAGAACGGAAATTTTGTGAAAGTAAGTGATTTATTGAATCATACTTCAAGAACTTGTTGTTCTACTGTTCTTCCTTCAGTGGCAGCTCTACCACCTAAGTAAGCAAGGTACCGCATAAGCATTTTTGTAGTTTCAGTTTTACCAGCTCCACTTTCTCCACTGACCAAAATCGAATTGCTTTTTCCTTCATGAATCATTGCCCTGATATTCATGAAATCATGGAATTTAAAATTTGTTTCGATGATAGAAATTGAATTTGGACCATTAGAAGAAGTCTAGGATTACCTATATGCAACATCAGCAACTGCAAATACATGAGGGCTTAGTTCTCCAAATGGTGCTCCCTTGTATTGTTGCATCATGTGTGCATCATAAATATGAGGAAGTCTTTGGAATGGATTGATTGCAATCAGAATATTTCCAGTATATGTCTGCCATGGGAATTGATAAAAATAGGTTACAACTTTTTCGAAAGATAAGCTTTGCTGGATATTATCATATTAAAGAGAAGAAAACCTTACATATATTTCATTCAATTCATATCTAGCTTTTAAATTCTGCAGAACTCCAGGCTCATGCAAATAGGACAGCTTAGTCATATCATCCACTCCGCCAGCAGGAGCTTCCATATCTTTGGGATATATTTTTGATAACTTGGCGACAATCTTGAAAAGGCAAAGGAGAACCCCAGTTAATAATTCAGAAGTAATATCTGCCTTACTACAATATTTTGTGCCTTTTCCAGTCTACAATACAAGCATGAGGAAAAACTATTACTCCACAAAGGAATGTCATCCAAGAGTATAACAAATATTTATTATTTTCTAAATGCAGAACAGGATCCGATGGCAATAATTCAATTTGTGTAGAAAAAGTCAGGAAATCAACAGAGCCAGAGATAGAGGTAAATTAGCTTACAAACCCCATGATTTTGGCAATATAATCTCAGCAAGCTAAAATTTTATCATTTTCCATGTACCCTAATGATGATATAAAGCTCAACCCAAGCAAGCTAATAGGAGTGGCCTAGTGGTGAGGGGCTTGGATAATTTACATGAGGTCATAGGTTCAAATCTCAGTGTCATCGATGGAACCCAAAAAACAAAAAAAAAAAAACCTCAAGCCAAACTTAGGAGGTTAACTATGAAGAAAGAATGACCAAAATAACTCATTCCTGTCATTATTATTTGTTCTTTATTTACGATTAACTGGTACGAACCTTCTTTCCATTGGTTGTTTGAATTTCAGCATCATTCCCACTGATTTTGGATACCTGTCCATCAATCCAAGACACGTCTGGATCTTCGGCCCAGACGTGAGAGCCCACAATAATATTCACCGGAGTCCCCTGCACAGATAGAGATGCAAACAAGACCAGGTTATAATTTTGAAACAGAGAATGATAACACTTTCATCCACATTATGGAGAATCAAATGTGTGATTTGTGCATTTCTATTTTGCAGTGAATGATTTTGATCACATTTTAGTTTTGTTGACACGCATCATGATTGATCTTCACTATACTAAACAAGACAATTAAGAGTTTCATTCGTTCATTCATTGACATACCATTATTGAGGTGCAACGTGAAGCAGTGTGTTGGTGTTCATGAAGGCAGACAAGGTAGTTATTAATTAGGGATTTGACAGCAGATTGAAGAGAATAATCAAAGAGAAGAAAATGGAAGGAAATTAATCAGAAGAGAGAGAAATTAAGGAATGGGAAAAAAAATGAGAGAAGAGATGCATGGTGTGTGTGTGTGTGGGGAGTGGAAGTGGAATGGAAGTGAACTGTGAATGAGAGAAGAGAGAATGTTCAAACACTTGCCCTGTAACTTCGGCAGCTTCTTCTTCTTCTTCCCTTTGCTTTCGCGCCAACTTGTGGTCACTATTCGTCTCTCTCTCAACGGAATTCCCTCTCTTCTCTCTTCAATTGCACTTGCCCACAACATGAACACTATATTCTTTTTTTCTGAAAATAATTTATTTATATTCATAGATCTAGGACATCATGCCGACTCATGATTTGGATCAACCTAATCGAGCATTTCATAATGGCGGTCATTGGATCTAGTTATGAAATTGCTTGTATCAAAAGTCTTGTTGACAATGTTTAGTGGTGTATCAGTAGTACAAGTAAAAAAACATTGTGACTTTTGTTAATGTCATTTAATATTATAATGAGTTTAAGCTTCCGTAGAGGGAATGAGGATAAAATTTTTATGAGTTAAAATGTAAATTCATTTTATAATTACATGAAGTAATTGTTGCACTACTCACATCTTTAATTAATAAAACCTTTTTTTTTACTACCCTTTTCTCCCATTTTTCAAAGGTTGCATTTGGTCATGGATACATGACTAAAATATAAAGACACGGGGATAGACACACAAAATATAAGTCTTGTATTTAGTATTTTGTTTCGTAATAGTGTGTAAAACACAATTTATTGTATTTATATCTTATTTAATTTTACGGAAATAAGATAGAAAAAACATGACAAAAGACATGCAATATTTTTGTCCAAGAAATTATTTTTTAAAAAAAAAAAGAGGAAACGAGATGTCCACAAAATTATTAAACCCTCCTCTTCCTCCTTCTTCCTTCTACTGTTTCTTTTGTATCCACACTAGTTACCTTCCAATGCCTACAACAACACCAATTACCCTTCCCCCTTCCTCTTAGGTCGTCACCATCTGATGTAGCTTCTCTTGTATATCTTCTCCCGCTAACTCCGTTTCTCATCGAGATTGACACGACTTTACTAGAATTTCAATCCTGAACTCCAAATTGGACTATCAGGACCAGTCAAAGCGGTTCACTTCAGTGTTGAACCCTGAACCCCACAGGCCGGAACCATAGGATGAAGAGGAATTTCTGATTTGGATATGGGGTTTTATTAGTTTAGATCTAAGGATATTTGGCTAAGATATGGCATTTTGCAGCGACGGACGAGGAAGGGTGGGTAAAATGTTGTTTTCATATCTCAATGGCAAAGTTGCCAATAAGAAAATATGGTATGAGCAAAATTGGAAGAGAAGGTTTCATTTAAACATTGTCCCTGTGTCCCAGCATTTTGGAGATACATTACACAAATTTTTATACTATGACACAAATTTTTGTACATTTGCCAATAACTAAACAGAACTTTGTGTCCCCGTGTACCCCTGTATTTGTGCACGTACTTACAACCAAAAGCACCCAAATTGGATCAAAACCTTCATACAACAATGCAACTACGATGGTAGAGTCAACAATCATGTTTGTGATATTACATCAACAGTCCAATCCTCGACAAATACAATGCTTACCAAGACTAATTAATATGATATAATATATTTCTACTTAATTACTATTGTATAGTTTAGGTCCATAAAATCTTAATGTACACATACTCATGTATAATTTACACACGATTATTCAAGTGGTTGAACATGACAAAGACTCAAATTCAATACCTTAATACAAATAAATAAATGTTAATATTTTATCTATAATCTATCTATAATTTTTACTATCTACATTATATGTAACTTTTATGAAATTATAATTTTTAAATTTTTAAAAATTAAATTTTTAATTATTTATTTAATACACATGCACAACTCAAAGTGGATAGGATAATGAAGAGGAAGTGGAGAGTAAATTTGATCGGATGATATATAGTTTTTCAAATGGGTCAAATCACCTAACATAAAACCGTATCCTACTTCTATTGCTCAACATTCAACAAATAAGAAATTTCTTCATTCGTGGTAAGAAACACAAACAGATATAGTAGTTATTTAAGACCAATTCACTGAATTCTCTCATTTTGTCGGTGTTCGAGCTGGAAATAGTCGATCACCTGATCTTTTTTAATTTTCCATGTTGACAGAACCTAAGATTCTAAACAAATTATTCTGTTATTTAACCACATGGTGTGACTTAACCATGAAGTGAAGGGTTCAATCCCCAACTACAGAAACAGAGACACTTATAGTCAATAGTCTACTGCTTCACCATTAATGTCGTCAATGATAATCCTAGTTAAGACCAAAAAAAAAAATATTATCTTATTTAGTTAAACATATAATTTTTTAATTATAACCGTTATTGCTCTTCTTCCTCTTACATTTTCTATGATCATATCCACATTCCACAGCTCATGTTAATTTTTTAGAGATTCAGAGTGTATATGTTTACGTGAAAGAAACATTTTCCTTTATACAAAAGACACATGCGATCGACGGTGTGCAACGTCAACGAGCGACCAACAATCATATACAACTGATCCCCTAAAACTCATGCTATCGGAAATTTTGACTGACTTTGAATATCATCTTTGTGATAGCTAACTACAACACTTGAATATTAATTAAATATTTAAAGAGATAATCAGTTTTAAGGATTTTATTAATAAGTGTACTAAAAATTTAAGAACGGGTAATTCTTTTACTAATAAGAAAAAATGTTAAATATTTTAAGACATAGAATACATGAACAACTTGAAACTTTTTGTTATTGAATCTGTGTAAAAAAAAAATAATATTGGGAAGCATTTACAGTACAAAGCTAACAATGAGCAAGTTCAATTCGGTTGATGATTGATATAGGCATCTACTCACTACAAGAAAATACATTATTACCTTCGGAATTTTCCGTCGGATACGAGACATTTACCATCGGAATATTGTGTTTCCGGCGAAGTTAGCGTCGGTCATCGGGCCGCCGATAAAGGGTTCGATGGAAACCAATTTGGCGTCAGAAGATAATCATTGACGCTAAATTTCGTCAGTCAATACCGACTGTAATCGGTTTACTTGATAGGCAGATTACCGTCGAAACAATCCATCGCTAATAATAATAATAATAATATTTTATCCAAATGTTACCGTCACCTATAACCGACGCTAATTATTTCGGATAATCGTGTCCATATTACCGTCGGCCATAGTCGACTGTAGTAAGCAAATATTTAAAAAAAATTAAATTAACTTTTATTTTTGAATAATTATTATTTATTTGAATCACAATTTTGATATAAATAATATTGGTTATTTTATTAAATAAAATTATAAATAATTATTATATATTAATTATTTATTTTAGCGATTACATTGATTGTGAGAGTTAGAGTTTAGCTTAATTACATGGATAGATATTTGCGTCATCTTTACTCTCTGTCATTCCATTAGCAAAGATAACAAATAAATTCACAAAGTAGTTCGACAAAGTGGTACTTCCCATATATATCATTGCATGTTTAGATTCATTTCATAGTTAAAGAAGCAAATAATATACATAATATATTCAAAATATACACAATACATTCAATCCTCGTCGGGGTCTTCATCCTCTTCGTCCTCCTCAGGGTCCTCCACATCCACGTCCACGTACACGTCCCTGTCCCCGTCCACGTTGACGTCCATGTGCACGTCCCCACCCACGTTTACATCCACGTTGACGCCCACGTGCACGGACCCATTCACGTTGACGTGCACGTGCAGGTCCTCATCCGCGTCCACGTCCCAGAAAGGGGAGTCATAGTCAGGCTCGTCCCAAAAGGGTGAGTCGTAGTCAGGCTCGTCGGACTCGGGTGAGGTTGCTGCGGGTTCGTCATCATCCTCAATGATGATAGGAGCGGAGGGATGATCGCCCAGGCCCATAGCGAGCTACGATATAGAAATATCATTTTCATAACCAATTTGAAATAAAGCAATTAATAAGAAAGTAAGATCCTCAACCTCACAACAAATCTACAAGTTCACTCTACATAGACAAAATCAACCTCACACTTAAACAATGGAAGAAGACATAGTTTTGCAAAAATTAAATTACAAACAAAGGAAAGCACAAACATTTCGGAAGATCAATGTTCATAATTCCACACAATCTTTTCTAAACCATTCTAAAACATAGGCCCTCCAATCTCCGCAAACAACATATAATCACCGTTCACAGCACATTCAATCCAAACAATGTCGGGAAGAAATGCTAAGCGTTCCTTCCACCAAAAATCCAGCCATACAACTCCAATCCTACAAATCTATCATAAGAAAGTAAATCTCTATCCTAGTACCAATAAATTTATTGTAGATATACCTAATTATTGCGGAAGTCCTTGGCTTGAGCAAGTTGCTTGTTCAAATCTCCTTTGATCCTTAACCCCACAACAAATCTACAAGTTCACGTTCACAATTTTGCAATTAGCAAAACAAGACAAAATCATCCCATATATAGACAGTTCCAATTCCTCAACTAGTGGCAGCGGACGAAAAGAACCCCAAATAAAGTGCCAAACAAGCAACATGTAAGCAACAACTTCCCTGAACATACACACAACCCCAAATTAGCCACAGAGACACATAGACACACAAAAACAAATCAGCCAACACACACAACCCCATCAACCACAGAGACACACACACACAACCCCATCAGCCACAGAGACACACACACACACAAATCAGCCAACACACACACAACCCCAAATCGATAGAGACACGGAGGAAGCACAAAGAATTTGAGTTTGAGTTTGCATGCATCAATAGTGGAGAAGGTGGAAACAAATTGAACCTACAATGTGAGTGGAGAGTCGACCTCTAGTGGTTGAGTGGAGGCGGTGGCAACAAGAACCCGGGGTGGTGGCGGCGCCGCGGTGGCGCGGCAAGATCCCGACCGACCGAGTGTGGGTCATGGACAGGAGAAGGCAGAGAGAAACAAGAAGTATGAGAATAAGGAGAAGAGAAAGGAAAATCGCTTAAGTTATTAGCTCTGTCCTTTACCGTCGGACATACCCGACCGTAAACGGCTATGCCGATGGTAACAAATGCAATTCAAAACGGATCGTTTAATTAAAACAGTTACCGTCGGCATAGATGTAAAAACCGACGGTAACTAAATAAATTTGGCGCCAACATATACTGACCAAATTATTTAATTACCGTCTAACTTTGACAAACCGACGGAAATTTTGCAGAACACTGTCGGTATGCTTTAGGTGCCGACGGTAACGATTGTGCACCAATTTCGAAGTCTTTACCGTTGGTTATTACCTGTGTACGACTGTAACGCGTCAGTATTTACCGACTGTCTGTTCCGACGGTAAGATTGGATTGGGGTTTAAGGTTTTTACCATTGGTGACATCTGACAGTAATATTGGTTTAGGGTTTATGGTTTAGGGTTTTTACCGTCGGTATCAACCGATGGTAATGTAAATTTAATTTTTACCGGCCCTGGCGATACTTTAATTGAGCGACCAACATGGTTGTATTCAAGTTGGGGAAATATTAACGTGACGAGCCCCCAACTTGATTACCACCACCTTGGCCTTGGTCTTTATCACTCTCCCAATTAACGTGGCGCCAGCAAGCTGCTCGGCAAAAATTAATTAAATAAATATAATATATATATATATATATATATACACTGAGCTGAGCCGGTTAATGAATAACAAAGTCCAAGATAGTGGTAGTCATCAGCTTAATTACCCCAATAGGACTGCCAGTAATTACAACTATCTTGGACTTTGTATCCATTTGATGGCTCAATTTACGCAACGGCAGACTGATAACCAACAAATTAAACTAATATATATCACGTCTTCAACGACAAAAGCATCGCACGACAGATAAAAAAGGGGAGAATGGATGAGAGAAGAGAATTATTATGGTGCAGACTTAGGAGGGTGGGGGCAAGCAGTGAAAACGATTCATGGGAACGTTAAACGTTCTGGAAAACGGCCAATAAATATTTCCGAGACATGTACCGTCAGTATTATACCGACGGTAATAAAAAATTTATGGCGGGTTGATGAAATTGTTGCGCCTTTTTCCAATGTATTACCGTCGGTTGTGGGAGACGGTAATGTGGTTTACCGTCGGTGTTACCGTTGGCGTAAGGAACTGACGGTAATCGGCTCATAAATGCTCGGTTTTAATTTGTTGATGCGGTAACCGTCGGGGTTGTCCATTTTATCAACGATAATACTGTCGGTTTTATGCCGACAGTAATTTCGAGACGGTAATAGTGTATTTTCTTGTAGTGACTTCAATATAGGAAGCTATCACCACTTTCCTTGTTAATAACATTAACTATGAATCAAACTCAACCAACAAAGTTAAAAATCAACCAAATAAGAGAAGAACTAAGCGCCATCTCCCGAACACCATCAGATCTGCGACTGCTTTCTCGGGAACCAAAATTGCAAGTCGCCACCAGATCCACGAGCTGCCGCGTCTCTGCCACAAATTCGCATGCAAGCCGCCACGTCTTCGCCAGTCCAGATCGGCAAGCCACGACAGTGGAGCAAGGTGGGAGCACTGGAAGGAGAGGAAAGAGAATAGAAAGAGGAGGGACTGAGATACAGGTTCCGATTTTGGGTGGTTGATAATGAAGGTTGAGAGAGGGAGGCGGAGCACCGCGGGCAATAGAGAGAAGGAGATGGTGAGGGTCAGGGACAGACCCAGGGGACGAGCATGGGCCATAACCCTCTCACAATTTTTCTAAAAATTCGCATATAGATATATATTATGTGTAATGCTATATATGTATCATTCAATTGATATGATAATGCTATGTATCATTTAATTGATATGATTTTGCTGCTCTAATTAAGTAAACAATGTAGAAGATTATAGAGCATTTGCAATTTTAGTTGGCTAGTGGATACCAAGTTTAAGTCTCACAGTTACCTTTCTTTGTACATGTATATATTATTAATCTACTCTTAAGAAAAATTATCCTTTAATTATACATTAGAAAACAAGTTTAATATCAACTTAATATTAAGAAAATACTTTGTAGACCTAATTTATCAACTTACTTATCAGTCTTCTCACTTCTCCGAATGACACTTGACATTTTTATGAATAAAATAGTTAAAAAAATGTCAAGTGTCATCTATAAAAGTGAGTAAATTGATAAGTAAGTTAATGAATTAAGTCTCCCTAGCACTACTCTAATGTTAATCATTATAAATTGAGTAATTTATCTACAATTTATGAGTTATGACAAGTCTTATCGTTTGATTGCTTGTTTAATTATTTTGATATAGACTCATTTTCTTTTGACTACTACAACCAATATTTTTTTTCAACATGATTATTGTAAAGAATTGACTCAGAAGTAAGATGAAAGATTAATTTATTGTTAACTATCTTCTAATAATTATTAAAAGGAAATTGTTGAAAATTTTGATAAAGAAAATTTTTATTATTTACTATTTTTATGATTTATAGGATCATTGTATTATATACGAAGACTTCTCTAGCACTCTCTTAAATTTTTTACCACTCCACGCCACTCAATATTTTCATTTTCAATAAATTTTAAAGGAAAATTCATTAAATGATAACAACGTTTGATAAATTTTATTTTAAGAATTGTTGAAAATGAAAAAAAAAAATGAGTGAAGAGAGTAAAAACTCAGTAGGATACCAAAAAGTTCTACTACACACACACACACATATATATAACACTAAAATATTTCTTGATTAATACATAATAATTATTTTTTTAAAACTCCTTAGTTTCAGCTCCTCTGAGTCCGTCCCTCGTGAGGGTGGAAAAAGGAGAGGATGACTGAAATTAGGGATTTGAGAATACGGGTTATAATAATCTTTTTGTTAAAATATGAATAGGAAAGAAAACTTGAAAAGTGTTGGCACACACACTCACTGATTCATCAATTTCTATTGTTAAAAAACCTTATATTTGTTAACCATTGGATTTTTTATATAATCTCAGTTTTTTTGTTATTCACGTCTCATATTTAAATATGATTCAAGAATATAAAAGAATTGGCCTTAGTCATCTCATCTATGTTAATTTAATTTGTTTCTTATGAGAAAGAAAACATTGAACATTGTATTCAAATACTTATCCTGATCATCTCATTCATACTTGATAGATAGTAAGAAAGAAAACATTGAACATTGTAT
The DNA here is from genome assembly GCA_003254905.1 of Nissolia schottii. Classification (NCBI taxonomy): domain Eukaryota; kingdom Viridiplantae; phylum Streptophyta; class Magnoliopsida; order Fabales; family Fabaceae; genus Nissolia; species Nissolia schottii. Next base: position 67,542 of record QANU01035076.1, read on the forward strand.
TCAAATACTTTTCCTGATCATCTCATTCATACTTGATAGATATGTTTTTAATTTAATAATTTTCGTGCCTTGAGAGCACTACTCTTGCTCTTCACTCAATACATTTTATGTTGTTTTTAGTCACCAAGTCATCATACATGTTAATTTTGTACACCTAGCAAGAGATGAAACATTGAACATTGAATTCAAATACCCTTCCCAGCTGATCTCACGCTTCTGGAAACCCTGAAATATTTGATTTACCACATCCGTGCCCTGAGAGCACTATTTGCTCTTTACTCAATACATTTTTTTTATATGAAAATTGTTGAAGACACAGTTTCACAGTTCCAGAGATGAGAAATTATGGTTATTTTTCACTCAACAAATGTTTTGCATAAATTGAAGTTATGCCTTTATTTGTAAGAGAGATTAAATTGTTTATCACTTGTGTAATAGCTTGTTGTTCTTTACTATGTACATTTTATTTATTTATTTTTCGTTGCTCAGAAGGTGTCTGTCGCCTACAGCGACTAACTCCTCGCCAAATGCTTAAGGAACATAGTTATCTACCAACTATGTTGTAATTTTGTAATTAGTCTCAGTACACTTTTATGTTTTAGTCACTCAGTCATACTAGAGTCTTGTAAGATTTAAAGATAAAGTTTAAATAATCTTAATAAGTACATGACAATCATCCCTCCTTATTTGAGTTAGTTTTTAAGAGTTAGACACACTCAATTCTTAATATAGTATTTAATAACTTATTTTTTGAATGTAAAAAAATATATTAAAGTCTAAATACCATTTATAAATGTAAGACAATATTTTCTTAAATTAATTTTGTGGTTAAATTATTAATTAAGTTAGGTCATTCAATTCTTGATATGTCACGAGTTCAAATTTCTCCTGTCGATAAATAATACATCTGTATTAGACAATCATGCACCAAAATCTTCCCTCCTTTAGAATATTTATAGAAACCGATCTTTTTTATTGTTTCTAATAAACTACAATGTTTCTAAACAATCAAGATAAACTTTGAAAACGCAGAGAATAGAATAAAGGCACGAAACCCATTATTTATATGTGCGCCTCTATCATATAACAAAATGATATACATATTTGGAAACAATTAGTCAAAACCCCACAACCACGTGCACGAGACCGGTTGAAAAGTAGGCCTAAACTTTAATCATTCTGGAAGATTATTACGTAATTAGATAATTTGGAAGGAGATTGTGAAAGTTTTGGTGTCTGACTAATTGGAGCTCTAAAACGACTACGAGGTAATATATATTACCTAACCATTGCAAATCCATTGCATACTTAGGCTATTTTTACAAAGTCACATTTGCTGACTCAACACACTCTTAATTGTTTTACTACCGTCTCAAATGTAACAATTTTTGAGATAACCGCAAATCAAATACCATTCTGCACATTCGTTAACAAATATTTTTGCTTTGGAGATTTTTTTCATTTTTGTTTTTTTTTTTGTTCTTCTCTCAATTTTTTGCTTTGTTTTTTAAATTTGGTGATTTGTCGTTTAAGTTCGCAAATGATTGTGTCTAAGTATATAACAAACACAAACATAACCATTATAGATAATGAGAGGCACAACATTTTATTATACTCAGACACAACCCTTTGGTGAAAACAGAAACAACCTCACCAAAGTAAAAGACCTAACACTTTTGTTGTTTGAGACACAATTAGTTTAAATAAATAGGCATCTAACCTTAATAAATAACATGATCTGACAATTATATATATATATATAAATTTTACAAAGATTGACACATCCATATTATATATATAGACATATCTTTTATGTTACACAGATGCAACCATTACATGATCTCAAAAGCATGATAGAAGCAAAGAAAGAAGAAAAAAGTACAACATACAAAGGTTATGATCGCGAGCAAAACCAACTAGCAAACACAGACATAATTATGATAGATAACAAGACACGACCTTTTATTATACTCAGAGACAACCATTTGGTGAAAATAAGCGTAACCTTACTAAAGTAAAAAATCTAACATTTTTGTTGTTTAGTTTAAATAAATAGACACAATCTTTTATTATACTCGACACAACCTTTTCGTGAACTCAGATCTAACCTTATTAAACAACATAATCTAATCGTTCTATATATATACATATAGAAACCTTACAAAGATGGACACAATCACATTATATACACAAACCTATCTTTTATGTTGCACAGACATAACCATTATATGCATCTCAAAAGCATAATCGAAGAAAAGAGAAAAAAAAAGTAGTACATAAAAGGTTGGGATCGCAAGTAAAAATAACAAAACGAGATAAAAGTATTGATTGATGGAACGATTGAATAATGTAATAGCAGAGGAAGTAGGAAAATGAACTAGTGATGAAGAAGAATCAAGAGGAAGACGAGAGGGTCGTGATTGTAGGAGGAAGAAATGGTTAGGTTGTGTGTGTGAGAAACTGATTAAATGCAGAAGCGTAGGACACACAGACAATGGGTGAGAGTGAGAGATGTTTTTCTTTTTATTTTTAGACTGCACAATAGTGAGCCTTATTACAATGAATGTGCAATTATTAGGTGTGCAAAAATTGAGACACTTTAAAGAAACGAGAGGAACTACAGGGCGCGGTTATTATGGAAGTTAGAAGAAAAAGAAATTCACAAAATAAAAAGTAATTACAATAAGAAAAAGAAGTTAGAAGAAAGGAGGCAGCTTCCGAATGAAAAGATCCACGCCCACATACACCGCAAACCTAGTTATAGATAATAGATATAGACATGTATTTATAGCACTGTAGTATTAATTAGTATCTAAAGGGTGTCATCGTCCCCACACAACAATTTTTTCCTGGTCAATTCCTCAGTTTTTCCGCCTTTTTTCAAAAGGAATCATCGATCCTTCTTGGAAGCCAGCTCTTTCCCCCTCTTTCTTCCTGGAAAATCTTTATTTTTTTGATATACTTTGGACCATCACACCTACCTAACTAAAAAAGATATGGTACATAATAATATTGCGTAATTATATAGCCCGTTGAATTAAATATAAAAATCTTCTTTCTCCTTATCTTAAATAATTGTTGAATCTTAAAGTTTCTTCTTACAATATCTAAATTTGTATGAAGATACATGTTTTTTTTCCTGATGTTTGAAAGATTGTGATTTAATTACAAATTTAAATTAATAAGTAATTTGAGTTAGTGAAACACTTAATAAAATTTTGAACACTTAAATACTGACACTCTAAAATTTTGTGAAGTACAAAAAAAAGCCATAAATATAATATAAACAAATTGATTAAACAAGAGTTAAAAAATATTTAGATGTATTTTCAAAATTGCTCCCTTTTTTTAAGGACACATATTTTCTTACTTAATTTTTTTTTTCATTTGTTCATTAATTTAAGGATATATCAAAAAATTTATGAAATGACTTACATAAAGGGGGTACACAAGGGTAGAAAAGATTTTTGGGTGCAATTAAGGTATCACTACTGATAACAATAATTAATCATCTCATAGTAACTAAGTTTATACGAAGTGATAAACTTCTGACTCTGAAATATTTTTTCATTATTATAGGTGATGATTAAATTTTTAGCCACATGGTCATGGGGCAATACAAGGTTGAGAAAGTTAGCAAATTTCAAAAGTGAACAATTAATATTCGAAATTCAACAGCGAAACAAAGGGAATATTAAAATTAAATCAAATGTGGTGTGTTTGAAAAAAGGGTCAAGAGCAATATAGACTAAATATTCTTTGTGGATGTAATCCAAGCTTGGAAGCTATAAAAGGCAAGCAGCATAACATAACATAACATAAACGCAGAGAGATCAAAGTAAATCCTTAATAATTTAGAGAGATACATACATAGCGTTTTCTATACAGGTGCCAATAATCAAATGGGAAAGATGAGATATGATCCAACACCAATTAAGTCGAGCCTAAAAGGCACTAATAGAAGAACATTGATGAGTAAATCCGTCAAGATAACGTATATATCGAGTCCATTATTGGTGAGAACCTGCGACGCTTCTGAGTTTAGAAGCGTGGTCCAGCAACTAACGGGCAGGGAATCCAACGATGACGACCACCATCATTTCATTCCACAGTTACACAATAAGGGGCCTCCTCACCGCGCCTCCCACTGGGTCAACATGGAACTGCAAGCTGCTGGGGACGCTAACGGCTCATCTTACTATTACAAAAATAACATGTCAGCAACAATGGATTCTATTCAGTTCGACGATGATTTCTTTTGGAAGGAAGTACCTGGTCCTTCTGTTTTGCAGTCTCCCTGTGTACTTGCATGATGTAGTTGTTACTCAATTGCACAACTAATCACATCATCCATGTTATTTTCCCAGTAATGATATATCCTCTTCTTAATTAAATACTTTTACAAATTCTCTTGCGGATTTTAAAAAATAGTAATTTTAACATTTTTTTTTATTATTAAAAATATGTTGTCGATTTACTTATAATTTACTATTAAACAAGATCTTAACATGACTCACACTCTATTAAAAATTTCATCCAATTACAAATAATAAGTGAATTGATACAATGTTTCACGTTATGGAAGTACAAATAACAATTCTCTAAATTTGTTAATCTACACGGTCGATGGTAAAAGTGATTGGGCGGCGCACTTAATCATCCAACATTTTTGCTGTAACAAAGTAAATTCAAAGCTTTTTGAACATTCGCCTCATGCACTTTATATATACCAGGCCCATCGATCGGTTGTACTCTTATTGGCTGCTCCCGCTATGAACTTGATTGATTTCTTAGTATTTCTTGTTAGGCTATTAGTACCTCTTAATTGGTGAAGGCTACATGAGACTTGACTAGTTTGGTTTCATTTCATGATACCTCTTTTAAGCATAGAATCTAAGTGGCCACAAATTTTATTCTGTCCAATCCTGCAAAACTTATTTTTGCACACTAAGCCCGCCCCCAATAATAGGAGAGGCCAAATGACCAAAACACCCATGAGACCCCACTAGATCTGTCATCTTTCTCTTGTCTTTCCCTTTTTCCCCTTGTCCGTTTGTTCCCCTTTCTCACGGTTACCTCTCCCTTATCTGTTCGTTTCCTTTTCTCCCCGTTTCCCGTTCTTTTCCATTTGTCTGCCTGCATGTTTCCTCTCTTCACATTTCATAGTTGATTTACAAAATCACCTTCTGTTATTCCTCCCCTTCACTCGCTTTCCCGTTCTTCTCCCGCTTTGAACGTGTCGGGTTGGTGTGAAGTTTTTGGGTGGCTATCGCTGGAGTAGATCTGCTAGTGAAGCACATTGGAGGTAAATTATTAATTATTTTGTTGTTTGTTTGGTTATGGATGTAGATATGAGTTCAGAAATTTTGGTGGATTTGGTTTAGGATTTTTTTTTTTCTTTCAGGATTTAGATTTGGTAGAACTGGCTTAAGTGTTTTTTTTAATCATATATGGTTTAGTAGATGTGGGCTAATAATTATTTTTTTCGAGATATATTATTGATAGATTTGGGTTAAGTAATTTTATTTTTCAGATACGGTTATGGTAGATTTCAATGATAATCGTTCTTGATTTGTGATTTCATTTGTGTGTTGCTGGCAAGATTTATGATTTCAGCATAAGTGTTTGCTGAACATTGTCTCCTATTATGTAAATTGCAACAATTATCTCCCATCACGTCACAACCGAGTTTCGAAATCTTCCGTCGATGTTTGATTGCTTTGATTTGACGATGGTTGCTGTTTGATCGTGTGAATGACGTGATCTAGTTGGTTCATATCTATGCTTGTTAAGGTCTTTGGAGGTAAGTATTTTATATGTGTTTTTGTTTGGAATGGAAAAGGTTTTTGTTTGGATTAGATTTGAAGGGTTTTTGGTTCAGATCATGTGAAGGGTATTTGTTTGGATTAGATTTTAAATTGTTCTTGTGTCTGAGTTAATTTGTGAACTTAATTGATAGTGTGTGTTAAAATCAAATTTTCTTCAATAAGTAGTATAATCTTGTTAGGGTTTATATTAGTGGTAGGGTTATGTGATTTGTCAAACAAAAATTGTTAGAAGAGGTTAGTAGTTACATTGTCACTCTTATATTCGTTTTATGCCATCATATAACCTTGGTGAATTTAGTGATTAGTTGATTTTTTTCACATTGAAACAAAATATGCACCGTGAAAACCAAAGTTCATTATGACTGAAATTTTAACCATGAATGCAGATTATTTAAGCTTCAATTAGAGTGAATTATTAAGAGTAAATTAGTCAATTTATTAATTGTTATACATTTGTAGTGTCAAAGTGTTGTGTTATATTTGAAAACCTGAAGGTAAACATGCGAGTTACAATCAACATGTTTGCAGCGACCAAAGATTACTGGGTTCAGAACCAAGATAGAAATTTATTTATAGCAATTGAACCGAATAGGTTTTGTCATTTTATTAACAATTAGGTTATTGTATAGGTCATTTGTTATACATTTTAATATTTTCAATATCAATTATCATAAATTTAGGGTGCATAGGCTTCGAACCATTAATGCATATCTTTTAACTAGAAATGTATACCTTCGTAGAATGTAGGCAAAATTCCTCTTCGTTTGTTGAAAAGTATGGTCGCAAATGCAGTGGTGTTGTCTACGAGATAGATAACAAAGATAATTGTCTTAGGATGAGGATTAAGACATGCTTTACATATACGAAGGTTTTAACAAGATAGTTGACTTTTACAAGCTTAAGGCAAACCATGTTTTAGAAGTTTACTATGTTGGGTGGGGAATTTTCCATCTTAAACCTCAAGATGACATGCGATACCTACTACAATTTCCTAAAGATCCTGCGAGATATATGGCGTTGATTTTACTTCCTTTGAAATATGAACGTATTAATCAATTTTACCAAGACCATGTGGATGATGTCAATATTGTTATTCCTCCCAATGTTGAACAAAACAATGTGCAAGAGAACAATGATGTCGTGCCTTCGAATGGAGATATTGAGGATGAAGCGTAGAGGTATTATTGAATTTGGATTGTACCCAACACATTTTTGTTTCGTTGAAATATACAAAAAAAAACATAGTAATTGATTTGTATTTATTTTTTATTTTTGCTCTTTTTTTTTCCTTGCAGGTCAAATTGAAATCAAAGTAATGATGACAATGGGTTGGCCCTCATGGAGTTTTTTGCTAGGAATCTTTCATTGTTGTATTTGCTAATATCCTTGTATTGAACAATTATATTAATTTTTATATTTAAAGTTATGTATGTAGGAGTATATATCAATGGTTTTATTGAAGCACCTTTTTATAAAGTTTGTACAATATTAATCATGGACGTGGGCGTTGCACGTTGGAATATAGTCAACAATATATAATTGCATAGTAATTCCTATATATTCAGGGATTAGAGTGTACTTAGTGGTAATTACATTATGCAAAAAATAATTGAAGTAACAATGTATTTATTGCTTTTGAACATGTATAGATTGACAATATAACGAACTATTGTTGAATTTTGCAAGTTAAGAAATGATTTTTCAAATTGAAATAAGTACTTGCATAACATATTTAGCTGTATCATTGGGCCTGGGGTTTTATTTATTTAAATTTTAATTATGTTGTCTAATAATTGTGTGTGTTGGGCTTAAATGTTTACCGGGCCTTAGAATAAGTGGGCCCGTGAAGGCCATAATAAAGCAAATGCAACATTTGATTTGTTTTTTTATTTGGATATGTGTGGTGGAGGTTTGTCAATATTTTGGCACCCTATTTACTTTGGTGGTCCATTAAGTGAATTTGCTAAATTTAAGTTAATTTGATGAAAGAATACATACATAATTTTTAGTTTGATAAAAAATACAAAGACTAATTAACATCATTAAACAGTTACGATTATAATTTCATGTATTAAACACAATGCTGAAAACTCTAAAGGTAGAACATATTTTTAAAATATGACTTATTATATACATTGACTTTTTGGAACTTATTATCATAAAGAATTAATTAAAAAAAGATTGTTGGGTTCAGTAGTTATTGAATATGCTATTATTGTCTTTCATGTTGAGGTTATAAGTGTCTTTTTCTATTAATATTAAAAGGTAGAAAAAGCCAAAACCTCCATCTACCGGTTAAGTGTACATTTAAACTACTCTTATTAGTCTAGTACACTGGAATTATTACCTGCAACAAATATGGTCCTAATTGATCAAAATCTAATTGATCAAATATCACCAAATTTGAGTAATTAATTTTTAGGTAGGAAATTGGGTAGTTAATTTATTTAACGTGGGCACATAATGATGATGACCAATAACATTGGTTAATAGTTCAAACATCAAGCGATGGAAATGACATTTCACATTAAAAGTGGCTTGACCAATAATTTTCAAAATATTAATAATTCCAGTGTACTAGACTAATAAGAGTAGTTTAAATGTACACTTAATATTAATTGGTAGAGGGAGGTCTTGGCTTTTTCTATTTTTTTTTTTTTTGTTGTCCGTCCAGTTCCAATGCTTCGCCCAGACTAATTCAGGTCGACTCGGGTCGCGCACCTGGCTGTGGTGGGTGAGTCTCCCAACAGAGATAATTGCATACACAAGGTCTCAAAACCGATATCTGTTTAAGCGATATCAAGTCACTTATCACTTGAAATAACCATCGTTGATTACTTTTTTGACCTTTTAATATTAATAAAAAAAGACAATTATAACTTCAGCAGGAAAGACAATAATAGCATATTTAATAACTACTGAACCCAACAATCTTTTTTTAATTAATTCTTTATGATAACAAGTTTCAAAAAGTCAATGTATACACGTAAAAATGTCATTTCTAAAACTTATGATTTATGAATATATATAATAAGTCATATTTTAAAAATATGTTTTACCTTTAGAGTTTTTAGCATTGTGTTTAGTTTAACACACAGAATTATAATCCTAATTGTTAAGGGGCAGGGGGGTTGCACATCAACGTCTACATCATAATTAAGAGGGATAGATCTCAACTTGGATACGAAAAAGATAAATGAGACTAGCTAATATTGGATAGCCATTAGCTAACAGAAAATTCCATTATACTCCTTGAACGAATTCATTTATCCTCCACATTATTGGATAGCTAATATTGGAATTGGGTAGTCAATATTGGATAGCCACTATTTCAACCCCATTTTTTTTCTCTCCTTTTCCTAATAACAATTTCTAGGGTTACAAGAATGAATCCTCTTACATGACACTGTCATAAATAATCTTTTTTTATTAATACTTATATTGTATATGACATGTATGAGATTTATATTCTCAATTATTAGTGAAAGATCACAATACTCAATATAATCGAATACACTATTGATGGTTACATGCTCTCTTGAGGAATTTTGCCAAGAGGAGGAGTAATAAAGTATGTTTGCATGCCAACAACATCAAACCACACTGTGTAGTAGAAGGAATGTTTTAACATTCTTCAAAATTTTAACATGAGAATGTAAGATGGTATGAGTTTTAAAAAAATGTGCCTAGGTAAATTATATTTTCAAGATGGAAAAACTTACCATTTTTGAACCTACCTCTTATATGGGGAAGTAAGATTCCCATAAGAAATGGAATTTAATGAAAAAATATAAAATGTCTAAATTGTCTTTGTCGTATAGGCGCTTTCTATCGTTCACCTGTGAGTTTTCGATGAATGGTTTACCTAGTTGAAAAATCTGTGATTGTCAATCACATAAGGGTAATAGGTTTATTAAAAAAAATATTTTTATTAAACCAACTTTACCAATCAGAGTAAAATGATATAAAAAAAAACCTTTCACCCTCAACCTCACTCCATCTCGGTCTCTTGGATCAAACATATTAAGGTGACAAGAGCAGTGTCTTTTCCGAACAATGTTGTGTGGAAGCACCACCGGACGTGGTTAACCCAATCTATTTCGTTTTAATTTGTGAGACACAAGGGCTTCCATTACCATCTTCTCCTCCCTACTTCACCTTCGCAACTTGAACTAAACCTTTCAAATTCACCAATAGAGTCAACGTTGCACTGCCGCCGACAGTAGCCGCCACAGCAACATGGTTCCTCACCCTTCCGTCTTCTTCACCAGAAAACGATGTCCATCGACTCAGCCCAACACTTCTAGCAACCATTGCTTCAAGAATTGGCCCCAACACTTTCCTTCAATGATCTTCCCCATCGTTTGCCCTTGCCACAGTTTGCCAGCATACCTTCATAAATTGCTTTAAACACTGTCTAAAAGTTCTAATGAAGACCACACCAAATAAAAAATTGTAATAAAAACCATTTACTTTTCTCCATCAATATACCATACCTACTTAACAAGAATTCAGTTAATGATTTCCTACTGTTAGATCTTATAACTAAATAATGGATGGTTTTTATGAGTGATGACCACAAAATGCACCCAAAAATTATATCATGGTGAATGGTTCACGGAAATGGTAACGGTGAAACTTAGAAATCGCCTATTGTATAATGTAAAATTATTATTTTATACTTAAAAAAAATCAAAAAATATTCTTTCCGACAAAAAATATCTTCTCCAAATATTATTTTTTATAAATTGATGGTTAATTTTTTACTTAAAATTGTTGTGGATATTTTAAGAATAATATTTAATATTCCCAATAATATTAATGTCTACTAAAGTATATTTACAAGATTCTTGGAACTTTTTAATTCATCTATCAAACACACTTAAAATGCGAAATAACATACCTAAAACTAATATTGTCAGGCATAAAAATTCAATCGATCCACCCACCACAAGCCCCTTGAGATAATCGACAACTCCCCGTGCCAGCCTTTCATCCTCCGTGAAGCATGTGAACCATTGATTGTAAGAAAAGAGGCAGCAACAAAAAGTAAGAAAAATCAAAGGATGGAGATTGCCTTGCCTAGGATCAAAGTTTCTTTCATTGGCCAAAATACACTCCGGTGACACATTCAATTACCTCCCCTTTCTCTGTTGATGTCAAATTTCACAATTAAGTCTAGTCAGCTTCAAGGAATCAAGGTTCACATTAATGGTGCATCAAAAGCCTTTTCCCTCTACTATTACCCCATATACGTTGATCCCCTAAAACCAACCAACAATTTCCAATCCCTTTCCTTAAGGGGCAAACATCTTTAGCCTTTATGCATGTTACTTTTTTAATAAAGAGAAAAAAGAAAGAACATGGTAAACTGAATTTAAAGTATCAATTGCACGAATTGGCTTCAAAATGAAATAGATTCTAAAAAATTGCAGGGCAACTAAACCTTATACAAAGGAGTATTGTTATTTTAACATCAAACTTAATGTGAATGTAGATCCTACAATGTCTGTGAAGGAGATGATTGAATGATTACACGAAGTGTAAAGTAAAAGTAACATTTTCCTTTACAAAGAGACGTAGGAACCACCCACTTCCCAGAGAATTTCCTAAAGAGGCAAACAGCTTTTTCTTATATTTTTTTCAACGAATGAGAAAAGAAGAATCACATTTGACATTATATTAAATTAAAATTAAAGCGGCTTTAACAGAGTTCGGTTTCAAAATGAAACAGCTTTCTAGTGAAACTAAAACTTTTGTAAAGATACATCATGAGAATAATAATAATTTGATACTGAACACAAAATTTGCACAAAGACTAGAAGATGCATTAAATTATGTTCCGCTGTAGAAAAGTTGAGGCAACGTTTTGCGATTGTTTTGCCTTCAGCACAAGATAACCAACCAAACATTCTACAAAAGGTCGAAAAGCTCAAGCTTTTTTTGTTTCCCCCACAAAGCTAGAGGCTACTACTTAATCTTAATTGCTTACTTAGTTCTCCTAACTAATAAACCTAATTAATTAAAATGCCAGCAATTAATCTGGCTAATTATCATCTGCAGATTTGAGGTAGAGTGTTTCCCCACCTTCACTGGTGTGGCCACTCGAGCTTCCACCTCGGCCGTCACCCGAACCCCCAATGTCTTGCTTGCTACTACTTCCCATTACCCCAGTGGAGCCCCTGACAAAGTCAGGGAAGCCTCCGCCGGGGCCCATGGATGAGCTCCCTCCAACACTGCCGGCCTGATCACTCTGCAGCATATGCAGGCCGGCAGAATTAGCGTTGGAGCTCATGCCAAGTTGGCTGTGCAGGGCTTGCTGCTGCTGGAGCGCTGCGTATGGCTGCTGGGCGTACAGGAGGGAGGAGCGTGCGGCCATTAGTTGCTGCGGCGTCATCTGCTGCTGCGCCTGCATGTAGTGTGCTCCTCCCTGCTGCATCATCCCGCTTGGAGGGTACTGCATTTTGTGAAACAATAACACAAACACTTGGTGGGCATTAATTAATTCTAAGTGGAAGTGAAAATTTATCACTTCTAAGACTACAGAATTGATTGATTCTAAAGTGCCGCAACGAAAATCCAAACACGTTATTACACTAATTTGTCAATATATATTGAAAATTGCATGCATTTATGTACCTGTCCAGGCATGGTAGGTGGTTGGGGTTGAGAATCAGCTATTGCAGCCAGGTACATGAGATTTCTCTGTAGCCTTGCCTGGTTCCTGAAAATGAATAATCAATGACATATACAACCCATTATGACATTTAATTAGTACACCCAACATTACAGGAACAAGAATATGAGTATATAAATAGGAACAACTATGATGATGTCAAGAATTTGGATCCCTCGAGCTTTTTTTCTTTTCTTTTCTTTTTGTTTATGATGACAGTTAAGTTAGAAACGTCAGAGCCTCAAGTAATCTTATACCTTTGAATTATACATGATAATCTAAGAAGGAAAAACCTAGAGCCTAAACCAATTAACTTTGATGTAGCATTTGTTCTAATTAATCGGTTTTATTATTTACTCCTGTGTGTGTAGTTATTTATTTTCATAGGATAATCATAGCTAGCTACATCTTGCAATTATACATGATACCCAAAAGCTGTCCACATAACATACTATATCCTATAGGAGCTACTTAATAGGCCTGCAAATGAAAAACTATAAACTATAGTTAGTAGCTAGCTGGATACAATAATTAAAACTCCAAACTCATATCCAGAGAGATACATCATTTATGACATTGTACTAGCCGTTCCCATTCTCGTTACGCACTCATAAATAGGGGGCATCAATGCTTGATAGGTTGGTAGTAAAATTACAAAGAAGAAGAAGAAAAAAAGAAAATTTGAGCACTATATATTATTACTCAAAAAATGAAATCTATGTATCCAAAAGACGAGAGAACAATTATTAAAGTGATTCTTACTCGGCACACTCGCTCAGCTTGCCCGAGTTCTGGCTTTCCACAATCTTCAGAATCAAGGACTTGTTCTCATCCAGGTACTGCTTGGAAAAAGAAAAACAAATATAAAAAAAAAAGGTTTAAGGAAGGATGTGATAATGAATGTGTGAAGCACATATATAGCTCCCAAGATTATAGAAAATAATACTAGTTTGTTATAGTTGACTAGGCATAGAAATAGAAAACTAAATGTTAAGCCTTTAATTTTGAGGTATGCGAACAACATTTCCACCTTCATCTTGATTACTCTCTGAAAGGAATCAGAACAAGCCAATGAAATATACTAAAGATTAAATAAAAGTTGGCTACATTAGGTGGGGGATGGGGCTAGAACACATTATTCAATTAGCTTCTAGGAAAAATGCTCTAGAGGTTTATAACTAATTTATATTAGAATTGAGTTATGAGAATGGGTATTTAGACACGTGATTTAATTTTGTCTAAACAAAGTAGTAGACCCTACTGCCCCTTCATTTGAACTCGAGTGGTTCTTATATATATACTCCACGGAGGAAATTAAACATGTTCCGTAATAAAGCGTGTAGAAATTAATAGAGAGAAAGAGACCAATGGTAGAGATGGTATCGCGAAGGAAATCAACATTTGCCCATTGAGTACTTAAGATTTGTCGTGCAACTCTCATGATTTGATTCTACTAGTGTGATAAGAGCATTAATCATAAATACAACGTAAAACAAAATAAATAGCCTCAAAGAGTAATAAATAATCTATAACACCGAGAAAAGCACACGTCATCCAGAAGCTCAAGCTCAGGCAGCACCATAGCAGGTACTTGGAAATGTATATTTCAAAAAAGGAGAAAAGGAGAAGCTCAGGAAAACCCAGGGCAGCAGCAAGAATAAAAGGCAAAGACCAGAGAGAGAGAGAGAGAGAGA
>QANU01035076.1:82317-133527 GCA_003254905.1 Nissolia schottii
TGGGTGGGTGGGTGGGTGGCTACAAGTAGAGAGGAGAAGAGAGGAGAGTGCAACTAACTGTCCTTCAATAGAGGATGTGTTCTCTCTTTGGCTATTGTTATTGTTGTTGTTGTTGTAAACTATAATGATGCTACCACACGGAAACAAGTCTCTCTCTCTCTCTCTCCTTGGGGTTGGAGCCCGTTGCTGGCTGCTATTTTGTTGCTTTTGACTCTTTCTTCTCTCTCACACAGAGAGAGAGAGAGTACTGCTGCTGCTAATGGTCTCTGTCTTCTTCCCTCTAGAACTGCGTGTCCCCATCCCCTCCTTTCTCTCTCTTTTCAAAAGTAGCTCACGTGATGATAGATAGAGATGAGAGATGAGAGATGAGAGATGAGAGATGAGAGATGAGAGAACACTACAATACCAAGAGTAATGTTTATTTTTATCCTCATTATTTTGTTCTTTTAATGAGAAGAGATAACAGTCGGAAACAGTATTATGTTTTATTATTATTATTGTTGGGTTAGAGAGAAAAAATTGTGAGAAAATAAAATGTAATTATGTGTAAATAATTTTTATTTTTTATTAGTTAAATTATTAAAATAATCAACTTATAAAAAATTTACGAATCATTTGAGTTTACGATGCATCTTTCTATAAATATTGTATTAAAATTATTAATTTATCATATTAAATCATATAATTCATCAATATGTTATATTAAATCATTAAATAATATCAAAAATCAATAAATTTAGTAATAAAAATTATTAGACAATAAAATTAAATATCATAAGATATTTACCTGATAAAGTAACTAAGAAATCACCTAATTATAAAACTCATATTTTATTCCATTTTCTCTTCATGTCATAAAAGAATATTTTTTGATGTGGGACTCACATAATTTTTTTTCTTCTTTTCTCTCCATTTTTTCTTATTAATTAACCAAGAAAATACATCATTTTTTACTCATTTTTCATCCAAAAGGTAAAAGTGATTAATAGACTCTCAAGTTAAATATGTCATTTTTAATCAAGTTAAAAGATAGAAAAACATAAATATTTGACTTGAATCTTACTAATTTTAAGTGAATGTTACTTGTACAATGTAAATCACTTTAGTCATCCATTTTTTTATTATTTACGTTTTGGTTTAATTGTCACAATCGATGAACCATAATAATGAACAAGGCCTATAAATGAGAGTGTAATACTATTTGAGAGTAATAAGATGATTGTAATAACACTTAAAACTGCAAATTAATATCAATTGATAATAATGATATCATAGTTTTATTTTTGCAACTACAGAAACTTCCACATCTTTATTTGCAGTCTCAGTATTATCATTGTTTGTTTACAATTTCAATCATTATCACGACCTCATTTAATATAATAAATTAACAAAAATGAAATGAAAATGAATCAAAAAATTAATTTGACTCATGACTTACTATTTTAAAATTTAAAATTTAAAATTTTCAAAAGTCAAAATAATTCAAACTTACATTTTCGATAACCAAAATTAGCATGGCCTCTGCCAAAAGCCAACTTAACATATATCAACAAAATATTCTAGTAATATTATTAAATTCAATACAGTAATAAATAAGTTATAAGTTATTACACTTATAAATAAGAGTTTTTTTATATGAAACTTTAAACTTGAAAAGCAATCAATAATAAGTTCTAGATAATATTTAAGAAATTAAAAAAAGTAAATTCACTTGCACATATTCACTCGAATTTAATTAATATGTACTTAGATTATAAACAAAATTTATACCATCATTTAATCAAAATTTGTATGTGTGACTCTTGAAAGAATTACTGAAAGGGTCGAGATTTATTGCTCATAGTCATGATGCAATTTTTTTATTTAAACCTTCAAATTTATTTTGTATATACTCAAAAATTAATCAATATTTTATCTATGATAGCTACCTCATCTTGGATATTTATAACTATCATTTAGTTATGGCTCCCTAAATAGGTTTTTTCTCAAATAAAAAGTATTTACTAATTTTAATAAATTATATATTTAAAATATCACCTTTCAATATAATATTTTTAATATTTTATCAGTCTACATGTATATTTAGATATATTTGATATTAATTGAATTGTCTAAATTGATATATTCTTAAATAAATGTATTTAGATACAATTTTCTATATATCAATGACAATGAAATTTAAACATATAATCTCATGCAAATTACAAAAAATCATCACCACTAAATTGATCCTAATAACTTATTTAGATACAATTTACATTTAAATATATTAATGATGTAAATAGCAATTTATCCTTTTGTATTATGCTTATTGTGCATGAAATCGCTTAACATTTTAAAACGTGCAATGTGACTTAATAAGGCTTTCAATCTGATCAAACAATACCTTGTTGGGGGAACACACAACGGACCGGATCCCACACACAGCTTTGCACAAATCCAATTAATCAAATATAAACACAAAAACTCAGAAAATAAAATAGCAAAATGACAATGAGTAAAGAGACACAAGAAATTAACGTGGTATATCAAATCCAATACTTACGTCCACCCCAATGGATCAATACTTTCACTATGAGATAAAAATAGGATAAGAATATTTCTTAGTTCTCACAGCCAAAAATTCCTTCTACACCCGCTCTCATAATCCAAAGTATTTCTCAAATCTTATTCTCTCACATTTCTACGCACCTAGGTCATTGACTTTATTTATAACAAAAAATTATTAATCACTAAGAATCCTTATTTCAAATCTTAACAAATTTTTTATATTCTAACATAATCTGTCCATATCCATACCAATAATTTAAATATTACTAAATCTTGAAGATATTTTTAAGAATACATATCTTAAAGATAAAACATAAATAAAATCAATTACAATCCTATTAAGCATGAGCTAATTTTAACATTCAAATGGTCTATTAGTTTACATGTGCCTATCACATTATCCATTATATGTACACAATTGCCCTGATTTAATTTTTTTTTAAAGAAAAAATTAATATAAAAAGGAAATTCCCCTCCTATTTCGTCTAGGGGCTTTACTACACAAACTTCTTCTATTTCTCCCCCCTAACCCTAGCTAACATATTCCCTCGCCCGGAGCACCTCCCATCGCGTTTCCCACACCTTCCTCTTGGGACAGGCATAACGAACTAGCGAAGGAGAATCGGGCGGCACCAGCTGGGGGGAGTGAGAGCGAGAGATCACATGCGAACCACCTCACTCCTCTGTGCGTTATAACCAACTCAACTCTTTGTCGCTGTCCACACTCACACTTTTTTTCTTTTTCAATTAGGAGGCATTGTGCTTGGGTTGGTTGGGAAGGCGATGGCTAGAGGTGGATGAAGCCGCCGATAGCGGTGTGGTGGTGATATGCATAGGGGAGAGAGGGAGCGACGATAGGATTCGACACTTTGGTTCTTTTCTTTTTTTAAATTCTTTTAATAGTTTTGTTTGAAACGAAAAGGCAATTGTGTCTGTATAATGGAGTCAATTATTATTTACCTTATATTAACGTGATACTTAGATGCAATTTTTAGGCACAATCATACACGATCAATGCCATGAGATTTAAATACACACAATCTCACACAAACTATTAAAATTCCACATCATGAAATCGTAAATTCTTGGAAAGGAATAGATTAATATTTTCGAAGAAATTTTTACATTACATTTAATGTTTATTTTAAAAATATTATTAATCATTGATTTTAATTTAATTTATATAGTATTTTAAAAAAAATATATATATATAAAATAAATAAAAAAATCACTAATAATATTGTTTTAAAAATTGTTAGCAAATACTCTTAAAATATTTATTAAAAAAGCAAAAAATAATAATTTTACATTAAAAATAACAAGAGATGCATGTTTTTAAAGACATTAAATATTTTAAAAATTCTAAACTCATATTTTAACTTTCTTAATTGATGTTCTAACAAAACTCTCAAGGAAAAGAAAAATCACATACGTGGACAAGACAAGCATTTTTCGGTTTTTGAGGAAGTACTATAATTAATAGTATCTCTTGCATTAAACATGACAATGTCCGGAGGGTGTTACTACCCCCTTTGGTCTCACTATCAATGCTGATGACGTCGGACTTGTGTAAGAGATTCCGATGCTTCTTCCATTTTCATTTCTTGAATCACGCGCTCTCTTCAACGCGCTACCCTACTATTCTCCTCTCATTAACCTTAATACTCGTGCAAATCATTGTCTCTCCTATTTTATTTTCCGTTATTTTTTTATTTTGCTAATAAATATTCTTAAGATACTTATTAAAAAATTTATAAAAATTAAATATATATTAAAAAAATAAAATTGTGGAGTGTATAATACATTAAAAACATCAAAATATTATATTTTAAGTCTCATAATAAGTGTCTTAAGTGTATTTATTAGTTTAACCTAATTTTTTTACTACCTTTACTCAATTGAGTTTTGTAGCAAGCAAAATCCTTATTCGTTTTGTAGAGTCATAATAAACACAATTAATTATAATTATACAATAAAATGACCAACAAAGGCAAAATTCGGTATATGTGATAGATGATTGGATCTAGCAATGCATTTAGAAAAGTTAGGCTATAAAGGCAATATTAAATAAGCATAAAAGAAAAAATTTCCCATAATTACATTTAACGTAAAAAAATGTTAATAAATCACTAGAATGGGTTTAATAATAAGAAATTTAGGCAGTATATATGTATGTATAAGATTTTATGTTTAAACCTCATTACGATTAATATAAATTTTAAAGTATAAAAAAAATATGTTAATTCAAAATGACAAATGATCAATTATAAATACACATAAATAAAAATTTATTTTAACGCACTACAATGTAAAAGATTTGTATACATTTCATTCAATTTTTTTTTTCATTTGCATGACATTTAAAATAGTGAGTATGAGAATCAATTATATTTATCGATACGTCAATATATAATTGAATAACATTATAAAATTATATTACACTTTTAGTGCATACAAATTAAATCCTAATAAGCCAAGAGATTGTAGCTCAAGTAACATCCTCTTTAATCTTGTGCCAAAAGATAAATTAAAGGAGTTATATTAGACTTTAATTAGATAAAATTTGTAAAGAAGAGTATATTCTCCTCCTAGTTACAAATACGTCAACATGGATAGTAGGAACCCGCTACTATGTAACGTTTAAAACTTTCAAATTACAATAAACAAAGTATTTTATTATTTTTATTTCAAATTATCTATCACTCTCACTTTTTTAGTAACATTTTTGAGTAAACTTTTTATTATATCTCTAACTTATTTTATTGGAAAATATTAAATAGTGTTAAAATATTAAAATTAAATAAAGATGATTTAATATAATTATTTTTTAAATTATTCTTAATTTTAAATTTCTTAATACATTTGCATTTAACTAAAGCAACACAATTTGGGATGGAGAGACCATCTTTCTAATTTAGCACTTTAAGAAAAATAGCAAATAACAAAAAGCACTTAGAAAAAAAAATCCAAACTTGTGAAACTTTCAATACATCCTTCAAATTTTAAAAACTATTTTTTAATAATTTTTAACATATATTTTTAAGACATTTGTGATAAAGCCCAGAAATAATTATGTAACCGAATAAACCAATCAAACTCAAACTGTGACAAAGAGCCTCTCAAAGCCCAGCCCCCCAACTCAGCTTGCAAGACAGAATCAGAACCAACAACAACCGTGATCTTCCACCGACATCATTGTCGAAAACATGTATTTAATTATTTTTTATTTTAAAAATTATATTGATTGCAATGAGATTTAAATTTAAAACCTCATACGTACAACTAAAAGATTTTACCATTAAATTAATCCTAGTAACTTCATACTCAAACTTCTTTTTCTTTATTTTTGACCAAATTATCTAAGATCAAGATTCATTGCTATTTTTCTCAATACTTGTTTCTTTCATTTTTTTTGGTTTACTCTTTAATTTTCTTTTTAATGCATTTATTTTTAATCATAAATTGTTAGTGTATTTACTCATTTAATATTCTCATTTATGCCATAAAGTGGCTTCATTATTATTCTTTTACTACTGTCTAACATTTTATGTAGTTTGGAGATATTTTTGTTTCTTTGGTAGTACTTAATGGTACAACTTTTATTGTGGACACTTCTATATATTAATAGCATATAAAAATTAAATTATGTTTTTTTAATTTTAATAAATACTCATGTAATATTTTAAACTAGATGATACTAATTAAATAAAAAAATTTGCTAATAAATTTTTTAAATACATTTGTTAAGAAATTAATTATAAAAAGTTTTAAAACTTTTTAATACATTTAATTTACTGAAATTTTAAAAAATAATAATCTTTTCATTAAGAAATTTAATTTATTTTTCTTAATTTTTTTAATAAGTGTCTTTAATCAATTTCATAAATAAAATATACTTGAAAGAGTTAATTATAGAATATATTATAGTATATCTATTCAATTCTTAATGTATACGAAATATAATAAGGAAAAATTAACCAGTGTCGTAATAATATTTATTAAAAAGTTTAAAATAAAAATAACTTTTTTAAAATATAAAATTTTGAGATTTTGATATTATTACTTTAGAATTCATAAGTATTGTTAAGACACTTATAAAATTAAGATATATGTGGAGAGAGAGAGATGAATGTGTAACGGGGTTGAAGGAGTTGTACGTACGTTACGTAGCCTTGAGAATAGTAGAGAGAATAATTGCCTGAATCTTCTTGGTTTGGCAGCCAGAAAGGACATTTTAATTTTAATAGTAGTAACAGGGTGCTCCGAAAACAACACATCCTTTCGTATCATTTCAATTGGATTCAATCCAATCGATATAAGAGATAGTTTGGGATTGGGAAAAATTGGGACCCAAAGGGGTTCACATGTCACTTTCTATTTGAGAGTGTTGTCCAGTCAATTTCCAACTGTAATTAAGGGGTGGGAATATGAATGACCCTCCCCTCATTCATCATCATCATCATTTCGTTTCATGAATAAACACAAAGGTCAAACTCAAACTCAAACTTACCCTCTTTACCCTACATACACTCAGATGGCAACCTGTGCTGCTGTCCCATGCCCCCATGTGGGTCTCGCATACTACAGTTGAGCAATGACAATGACTCCCCCTCTCCTCTCATTTCTTAGCTTTTATTTTACACACAAATCACAAAACACATTTCTTTATTTTCATAGATTTGGATTTATTTTGTATAAAATATTGTGTTAATTTATATTTTTATTATTAATTAAATAAAATTTTAATAATTATAAATGTTATTAAAATCTTGTTTAATGATAAATAAAATATGATACAATATTATATTTTATATTAAAAAAAAAAAATCACACGTAACATTTTTCATACCAAGATGCCTTCTGTTTTGTGGGTGTTTTCAGGCTCTAGTTTGTTTTGCCATTTAAGGGCAAGATACTCTTTTGTAAGATTCCCCATTCATAACATCTCGGCCAAGGAATAGAAAACGATAAAGATTCAATAAATATTTAAGAGACTTAATTCATAAATTTAAATATTATTTTATATACTTTGATAAATAATATTTAATATTTTATTTTTTATTTTATCATTTAAAATATCAAATGTCATTCATTAAAATATATGAGTTAATATTTAAACTCATTAATTAAATTTCGCAAACATTACTCTATAAGTATATTTTGAATTATAAATATAAATACCGATCTAAGATTGGTGAAGGTGCTGTATGGGCGGCTTGCTCGCTTAATCCATTCTCATGGATTCAAGTTATGGCTGTCAAACGCGTCGGGCGGGCCTAAACAGGCCGGGTAAAAATATGCATATTTTTAGAGTCCAGCTCATTTAAGGTCGATCCGCGAGCCTAAACGGGCGGCCCGTCAGTCTGTTTATTTAAAAAAAAATTCAAAAAAATAAAAAAAATTAATTTTTTTAAAAAAAATCACGGGCTAGCCCGCGGGCCAAGCGGGTTGGTTCAATTTTTTTCCAAATTTTTGCGGATCTATTTTTTGCATGTAAAGTCCGTCCATTTAACCGGGTTCACGGGCCGGGCTTATTTTGACCACCCTAGTTGAAGTCATGGAAAAAATTATAAGCCTCACATATCTGTTGTTGAATTAAAAAAATGTTACTTCATTTTATTCAGAATATTTGAGTGGACATACTATATGAGTGGACAAAATTATTGTTGTATTAAAAAAATAATATTTTATTAATAAAATTATACTACACTTATTCTTTTTCATAAAATTAAGAAATATATAAATGAAAGAAACAAATTAATATTACCTAAATATTATAAATAAATATTTTAAAATATTAAAAAATCAAAAATGACAAATACTATTAAAAAAAGGTTTATTATGATATTCCATAAACTTTAAGAGTATTTATACCATAATATTTAAGATTTTATTAAATGTCCCACTAACTCATTGTTTATTGTTTTAAATTTTTGATCGAACCAGAATTATTCAAATATAAGGAGATATCAGTACTTTTATAAAAGATTAAATAAAAAAACCTCAAAAAAAGTATTATACGATCATACAAATCCAAATTACAGAAAAACATTTATTAAAAAGTTAAAATAACCATATTTCATCTTCTAAAATTTCAAAATGAATGTCGTGGACCACTTTTACTAGACCTAGACCGTGAACTCAACTGCATATCTTGACACAATTTTGCTTAGGAAATACTAGTACTAGTAAATAGAAATGCAATACTATTACACTACTGTTGTTGTTGACCATGAATGAATGGAGTCAAATCATTAAAGCAATTGGGGGTGTTGTGTCTCAATTCTTCAAACATGATGGGTGGTTAGGGTGTCTGAATTGGTGTGTGTGAGTAGCTTAAGTTCCAAATCCAAACCTGTCTTTTCCAATCCAATGTTGCTTTTCTTTTCTTTTCTATAGCCCCATGCTGCCTGCATGTAGGTCCTCATCCTCTAACTCTCCTCCTTCAACCAAGCCAAATGCTTTTGTTTCAACTTGCGTTTTGTACACATACATACACGCAGTAAATAAAATGATATTTGAACATTTCATAAATATAAATATAGATAACTAATAATTACACTCATAAAAATATGAGATTTATCGTTATTAAAGAAGTTCAAAGAAGAGTATTTCTCTAAAATAAAGATAGAATTTTCCGTAGCTTGATAGAAAATAGTTTGCTCTATCATTATAAGATTAATTTATGTACATATATGCAGCTCACATGTGATTTTAAGTATGTTACTATTAATTATAGGGGATAGGAATCAACATTTAAATTAAAAAATAATATCTGATTTAGTAGTGAGAGATTTAAGTAATTTACATAAAATTATATGTTTCGACTTCAATATTATCGAGGTTTTAAACGTAAAATTTGTAAATTAGATATTCAGAATAACCTAATATCAAATATAGCTTGCATCCTGTTAAGAATAAAGGAAAATGTTTGTTTGTTCCAAATTTATTTTGTTTGGCCCATACAAAGAATTTGGTTGGTTAATCAAAAGTAGTATTTAAAATTGTGAGTAAAATAAATTTACTAAACTCATAATCTGCTGTTTAACTTGAATTTATTTTTAAATTATGACTCACCTATCATCCAAAAGTCAAATAGTAGGTTATGAATTAGGTTTTGGTTAGGTTATGGGTTGGTGAGTTTATTTTACTCATATGACACTGTTGATGTGATACTTTATTAGTCACATCAATAGTTAACATAGTTACACTAATGATAGTGATTAAAACTTCATAACTTCACGTGTAGCAGTAACTATGTAATTTATGATAGAGTAAAGTACACTCGTCTCCCAAAAGAGCTACTCAAATTACACTTTCCTCCTCTCAATTTTAAAAACATACACTCTCTTTCTCTTAAAAATAAAAGTAAGTTACATTTTAATCTATTGTCCATGCTTTTGACCAAAATACCCTTCATAAATAATTTCCCACGTTAAAACATATTTAACAAACTAAAATAAGATGATTAATAATGTAGCACCCCATTGTAGGAACAGGAGGCGTCTCGCGCGAGATGCTAAGAGCAACTCGCGCGAGACACACGACGATGCAATTCCGTGTTTTTACGTTGGTTTCGCATTTTTGGGGGGCCTGACCCGCTTATTTGGCCACTTCTTCGCCTATATATAGAGCCTTCCTCCCCCATTCCAATTCGCTCAGAGTTCAGACTCTTCTTCCCTATTAGAACGAGTTCTGCTCAATTCTTTTCTCCTTCTTAGGTGGGTAGTCATTCCTTCTTTTAGGATGGCCTAAGGTAGTAAGCTCTGGCACCGCCACCATGTTGGTGGTGGCCTACGGTGGTCCTCAAGACTTTGAGGCCTACAGTGGTTCTCAAGACGCTATGGCGATGTCGGAACGCTGTAGCAATGCTAGAATCGCTATTGCGAGGCCTACTAGTTTAAAGATTTGTTTTATGAGTTTCTAATGGTGGTTTCAATTGACTTTTCAGGTGCCAACACCACGCCACTAGGAGTCCCCAATGTCAGCGTCCCTCCATTCCGTGACATTCTAGGTGAGTGGCAGTCTCGGTGCATCGATGGTCCCACTTCAGTGGTCCATCAATAGAGTCAATTATGCCATAACATGCTAGGAGTTAATTAGTTATTCTTATACATGCTCAGTAAATGCCATGCTTATGTGTTATGCTATACATGCCATGTGTTTATACTTATGCTATGTTATATAGATGTCATGCTATATTAGGAAAGAGACCTAAACCCTTAGACCTTATATCCCTTAGATTATCTTGATTAGGATTATGTAATAAGACTTTAAATAAAGACTCCGGTTAAGGCATGGACCCTAACAAGGGGCAAGTTCTGGCTAAGGCAAGACTTGATACCTAAGATGTTCGTTATGACACACCTCTCTTACCTAGAAATTCTGTCCTAAGTGTGGGAACTTAGTCCTTGTATACGGACTAATAAACAAGATTAGTTAAATAGGACATACTTGTTATGAGCAGTAGTTTTAGGCCCTAACAACTTGGTAATCAAAAGACAATTCCCTAAAAGACTTTACGAACAGTAGATCCTAAGGTATATGACCTGGAATAGTGTGAGGTCCTACGATGTTGTAAATCAGACACGACAGTAGTTAGGTATGAGCACCGGGCTCCTCAGTTACGACATGCATGCCCTTCCAGATTTAGTAGATTAGGTAAACATCAGACTCTTCAGATTAAGGTATGCGTACCCTCACAGATACCCAAGTTGTGTGTATACTGGAACCACCCGCATTTTTCCTTGTGAAGTGGGGTTGAGTTGTGGCTCCCTCGAATTGTGCTCCTCTACTAGGGACGTGGGCATACGTACACTTTTACATTCCAGTTATTAGCATAATTTATTCCAGTTATCAAGTATAATTCAATTATTCCAATATTCAACATATTCAGTACGTTCAGTTATTTCAGTTCCTTTCATATATCAGTTATGCTTTAATTATCAGTTTTTCTTTTTAGTATATGTATATACGTATCTATATGTCATTGCATGCAGTATGTGCTATTTGAAGTGGTACTGAGGTACTCACCACTGAGTTGACAACTCTCCCCTCTGTTAAAACATTTTTTGATTTGGCTGAGGCTGGTGACAACGATCCTCTCGTCCAGTGAGCGAGGATTTTAGATTTCAGTGGTAAGTTCCGTTTCGTAGTGGGGACTACCAAGTAGTTACAGTCATGCTCCTAACACCTAGGGCAAGGTCCAAAATAGCTTTATGTATTTCAGTTCAGACATTATTATTATTTTGTAAACTCATTTATATTTCAGTTCAGTTTTATGTAAACAGTTATTCAGTTTTTTATTAATAAATCAGTCAGTATTTATTTATCATTTGCATTTAATAAATGTTTAGTATGTCACGTCAGTGCTTCCGTAGGACAGCAGCACTATGTGCGGTCTCGTCCTAAGTTAGGGCGTGACAAATAATAATATAAAAATGTTTATGAATAATTATAATAAAATAAATAAATAATATTCTATTAATAAAATAAGTTATTAATAAAAAATTACAACAATTTTAAAAGGAAATATTAAGTATTTTCTTAATAATTAATTTGAAAATATTAATGTATATTTTTATACACATTATTATTTTAAAATCAATTGCCAAAAAAAAATAATTTTCTTTTAAAATTATCATAAAATTTTAATAACTAATTAATAATTTATTATTTAATATAATAATTTTATATAATTATTATAATAATTTATTGATAATTTTATATTATTTTTAGTAATTATTTTTATTTTATTAAAAAATAATATGTAGCTATTTAGGAAGGTTATACTGGTAAAAAAATGTTAATAAAGATACAAGTGTAACTTCATTTCCTTTATTATAGGAGAAAAGTGTAAGTTATTAAATATAGAGAAAATGTAAGTGTAATTTAAACCTCTTTTAAAGGAGAAGTTGTATTTTACTCTTATGATATGGTTAAAAAAACTTTAAAGACCAAAACCAAATCTTAAAATTTGTAATAAAGAAGTGTGACATAGTAATAGTTTACCTTATTTCTTAATCATGTTAGTGTGAGTTTGTGATACCTTGGCTGGAAAATCTTAAAAATTTGTTTAGAAATTGAAATATATTTAAGTCTTTAATTGAAGATCATCATTTCATCACTTGTATCACAAAGTAGGGGAAGTCTTCCAATAAAAAAGAAAATATAAATGTTATTTTAACACTAAAATTGATGTAAATACCAATTCTCTCACTCACAAAACATCATGAACCTATACACACTCACATCTTTAGTATTAAAATAAGTGTTTTGCTAGTCAATGTCTTAAAAGCATTAGTCAAGAAACTAAAATTAATAAAATTTTAAGCTTAAAATATATTTATTGTTGATAAAAATATAAAATTTTTAATCTTTTTAATGTAAACCTATTATTTTGCTTTTTTAACGAGCAAAACCCTTAAAATAACACTCCACAAAACAAAAGAAAATAATTGAATGATAGAGGCCAGCCTAGCGATACCGTGAAAGAGATATGTAAAGGGAGGGAATTATCCAAAGACCGTTGTTGAATATGATTGAGAAGAGTGCCGACAGAAAATTGCAGAGCAGGAAAACCACGTCACTAACAATTGGATTTTGAAATAAAAATAAATAAACACGTAATGAAAAGTGAAGACTATAATATAAGAACACGTTTGAGTAGAGTATAATACAAGAATAAGATGACAGGTGACAGCTAAGTGTAGCTAGTTTGAGTGAGTGTGTGTTTTGATGGCACGCTTTCACGCGTTTCGTGTTGTTTCCGAATTGCAATTGTCAAAACCGCATTAGATTTTCTATTTTCTATTTTCCATTTTTCATTTTTATTTTCTATTTTTGTCGCATTTAGTTACAATTGCATGTTTGTGGCAGAGTGCACAGGCAAGAGGCCACAGCTCTTTGCCTTGCCTTAAATGACTTTGCAATTATGTGGCGGTACTATAGATTTTTGGATCATCACTTCTGCCCTTCACCCATGTGACTTGTTTGTGCTAAACATGCCCCCACTTAGTTTTTGACCTTTTCTCCCGTTTCATCACCTATTTGTACTTATTGATTTTAAGATAGCTTGATTCATTAATTATTTATTAATAAATAAAATTTAAATAAATCATGTTACATTAAAATTTTATTTAATGTCAAATAATTAGTGAATGAGAATCAACATAACGTCACACAATTTTATATTTTAAATATAAATGTAATAAGTTTACATTGATAAACTTTAGATTAAATAAATAATATATATTTAAAAAAAACCTGTAAATCTATTATTTTGAGATTTTTTATTAAGATGTGAAAATATAACTCATTTCTTTGTCACTAATGATTTTAAATAACATCACTAATTGAATGAAATTTTTGTGAGCATCACATAATAATAATAATAATAATAATAATAATAATAATAATAATAATAATAGTATAGTAGTAGTAGTAGTAGTAGTAATAATAATAGAAGATGAATATAAGTCCGCGTACCATCCTATACTAAATAAGTAGAGACATCATTTTTCTTAATTGAATGATGGAGCGACTAGTACTTACTCACCAACGGAAACAAGAACAAGATAAAATTCAAATTTAAGCCCTTTTTTCTTTTTTTGTTTCTTAATTTCTCTATGGCCCCTTGGTCACCACAACCCACATGAGATAAAAAAGTTTGACGTTTTCACGTATGGAGTGGAAAATTGGATCGAAAAAATATAGTACAACCGGGAAAAAAAAACAGTAGAGTACTGTGTACGTCAAAGGAATATATATCCAGGGGAGCCAAGTAACAAACTCATCAAATGAAACAAAGGTGTATACATCTCAAATTATTATACATTATGATCTGAGAATTTACAACATTAATTTCATTCATCGTCCAAAACGTTACTCGATCCTAATAAATTTTGCAACCAGCAATAGATGGCCGCAACAATTATACATATATACGTGCAAGATATAAAAACCAAATAACGTACGTATTTTTTCCTTAACATGTTACTGAGAAATCAATATTAGTATGAGACTGAAAACGTGGGCTCATAAATTACACCCCAATGGTCCCATCCCATAGTATATGATCTTGTAAACAAGTAACCCCACGCCCCTCAGATAATATTATAATTCAAAATTCAAATATTCCAAAGGTAGAATTGGCGTTCGGTTATCACGTGAAAGTCAACGCTTTTCTGCATAAAGTACTTAAATGTCAAACCTAGCTACTCCTCCATCCAACATGTGGCCTCAATTGTAATTATAAACATGCCATGTCATGCATTCCAGCCAAGACGCATGCGCTTCATGAGGCTGAGGTTGTCTTTTCTTTTTCTTTCTTTTTTTAAATTAAAAAAATTATAAATTCTTTAAAGATTATTTTTTTATTTGTATTGGATTTAAATGCAAAAAAATTATTGAAGTTAATTTTTATGCACTCTTGTAGTGTTATTTTGGAGACTTTTTGAGGTAGTAAATTCACAACTCAACCTCATTGTTAATGCATAAAAATTAATCTCAAAATTATTTATTATCCACAAATCAAATTTATGATAAAAATAAAATAACATCTAAACCTAGACCAATATTCATCTTACATAGAATTGGGCTGAGATGCTCAAAGCTCACTCCCATCCATAAACACCAGCCCACGCATTGGACCACAAGCCCAAAACTCGAGCAACCATCTCTATTAGACCATTGAAAAAAGTTTAATCGAACTAGCCTTCGTGAGATATGCTAGCCACATTACTCACTTGAGTTATGATTCGAAGTTAATGGCCTCATGATGATTATGGTCACAATTACCAAACACTCGAATGGTATGAGACAACCACCCACACAAGTATATATAGGTATGGACTAAAAATCATATTAAAGACATGTCTCATACACATTTATCATCTCATATCACTCATATACTAATTTAATTATCAGAGTGACTTTGTAGGTATTACACTACATTAGACTAATCCTCGACACCACAAGAGTTCCTAGTTATCTCAATCTTCACCAAATTATTACTAGTGAACACATAATATAAAATTCTTTCCCCCTTGATCATCTTGAAAAAATGTACAAGATATGATACGAGATACATTATATGAAATGAATACAAGAACATAGTAAACTCTAAACATATATAATGTATAAATGAAAGCATATATGAGACTACTATAGTAAATTAAATTACGTGATCCATATACGGTTATATTTTTGAAAGTAATGTATATAGCTGCATGATTTCTTGTCTAAGTGCAATGGCCTTTACTGCGCCCTAGTCCCGTAGAGCATGGATTCTTCTGAGAATGTTTCACAGGTCCTCTTTGCAGTGACTGCATATTATTTGATGCTACAATGTTACATTCCTTCTTATTCAACCATTGCTCCCTTTCTATTGCCCTCACTCCCTTGGTTGTATGTAATTGGAAACACAATACCGTAATTGATGATATGATCAATACTAGGGGTGTCAAATGGGCCAAGCCAAAATTATACCTATTTTTAGAGTTTAACTCATTTATGGTTAATCTGTGAGCCTAAACGGGTCAGCCCATCAATCCAAAAACAATTAAAATTTTGGTCATTTTTTAAAAAAAAGGAGGGAAAAAAAAAGACTTCTGCTCAGATTGGACTAGGAGCTGCAATGCAGTTCAAGCCATCAACAAGGAAACTAAGGAATATGTCTTCTCCCATTCTCATTTGATTCTTCTTTCTTTATTTTTTCAAGCATCATCGATGACACCCCCCAAATCAAACTCCAAAGGCCAATCCCTTCACCCAAAGCCACACACAACTTTTATCAAACACTTGGAGCTCAACTCCCAAAACACCAACTTCAACACAGAACCATAACAACCCCAAAAAAAAATAAATAAAAAAATCAGAACAAACAATAATAATCCAATCACAAATCATAACTCTCCATAATCAAAGGTTGTGTCCAGGTACAAAACAAACAGGCACAGAGTACGAGCTTGGCGAAGCAGAGGAACAGAGAACCGAAACCCAAAGAAGAAAGAAGGGAAGAATGTGGAGATTACCTGAGAAAGAGGGGGCGGTCTGTCTAAGTTTCCGAGATGGTCCGCTGAGATGAAAACGGCGAAGCAAACAGTACAGCGTGTTTTGGTGAGGACGGGAGGTACTGACGTACTGTGTCTGTGTGCGCGCAACATGTTTAGAACTTTGGATGGAAGAAGATGATGAGTCACCGTGTGTGTGTGTTTTGATGTGATGATACTCTGTGTTTTTTTGTTAATTTGTGAATAAAAATTAATTTTTTTAAAAAAGCAATTTGGGTCTGCCACCAGTTTCTTAATTTGGGCCTGCCACTTATATTGAAAAAAATTGTGGCTTTTGTTTTTGGCCTTTTGGGCTTTTAGTATTTTTTAAATAAAAAAAATTCATGGACACACGGGCCAGCCCGTGAACCTGTCGGGCTGGCCCGTTTAGCCTGCAAACTAAAACAGGATGAGCTATTTTTTAAAAAAATTTGCGAGCCTATTTTTTGCATGTAAAGTCCATTCTTTTAACACGGATTAACTGGTTGGTCAGCAGGTTGGATTAATTTTGACAGCCCTAATCAACACACACATCATCTTCATGTAACAACTATCCATTTTTTTTTTTGTTATGCGAGGAGAGGGAAGACTCAAATTTCAGGAGTCACTTGTGAATGTGATTAAATAAAATGGAGAGTAGAGAATAAGCAAGCTTTGAAGATTATATTATGATAATGACGGTGGAGTGTACACGCTTATTAATGTTTATGAGTTAAGTTGAGATCTTAAAAAAAACATTTGTATTTATTTAACATGAGACATTGTATCAATTTATCACTTATTTATCATTAAGAGAGATTTTAATGGACCCACACTCATGAGTCGACACAATGTATAATATCAAATGAGTGCATGCATTCCAGCTAGTAAATTTGACACCGAGGCGCATGCCGTTCATGAAGCAAAGGAGAAAAGCAGAGAATAATTTTAAAAAAAATGTAATAACAAATTGTATGGATTTAAACGCAAAAATTATTACCTACAAATTAGATCCATGATAAAAATAAAATAACGTAGTAAAAATGAGCTCTAGTTCAACTGACATTAGTGTTAATTTTTTCAAGAGGTCTCATGTTCACATTTTTAAAGATAGGGACATAAGAAAGATAACAAGAGAGCTAATAGATAAAATTAATAATAGTGTTATTGTTAGTTTGTGTTGTTTGATTACAATGACAAAATCACCGTATTATATTCATCTAAAACTAAAAATAAATCAACTACTCTTAAAAATAAAAAGTAGAGGAATAAATCTACTAAGATAATTTATATATTAGGAGATTAACATAGTAAATTAAGTGAGCTATGTGTATAGCTGCATGCATGCTTTCTTGTCCAAGTGCAATGGCCTTTACTGCGCTTTGGTACCGTGGAACATGGATTCTTATGAGAATGCGCCACGGGTCCTCTTTCCAGTGATTGCATATTATTTGATGCTACGATATTATTATATTCCTTCTTATTCAACCATTGCAACCCTTCTATTGTCCTCGCTCCCAGTGTTGTATGCAAACAGAGTACCATAATTGATATGATCAACACATGCATCATCTTCATGTAACTACCCATTTAGGGTAAAACGCACAGGCCGATAGATTGATAATTGTGTTTGTCATTTTTTTTACAAAGAAGCCTCTATTTATATGTTAAAAAGAAAATCACAAATTAATGACAAAATAAAAAAAAATCAAAACATAATGAAACTAATATAAAACTAAATCAATCTAAATAATCTTAAAATCAATCATGATATGTAGATATTATTCTAATTATAATAGTGTTACCAAAACGTTATGTTATTGAAATTTATTTTGCATTGAACATTATATTGACTCACATACAACTTATTATTAGATGAGATCTTAATATAATTTACTATCTCATGCAATAATAAATGATACGAGTTGACACTATATCTAATGTAAAATGGATATAAATACTTTCTTTCCTTCATCAAAAATTGCGGTTTGAAGTGTTTAAGAGAGAACGAGAGAAAGTCAAAATCCCATGTCCCTATTTTCTTTTCAAATGCCAGGCATTCACAAAAAGAAAAAAAAAATTTGTTGTATTCACAAAAAGAATAAAGTTCAAGATATCCTTAAGTTCAAGATTTGTTGTATTCACAAAAAGAAAAAAAAATCCACAGCAATAAATGAAAAAAAATTAGATATTGACCTTGACAAAAGGTACTCATTTTTCAGAGTATAAGGATATTTTACCGAATATGAGGTTACATGTTTTGGAAATGGATTTGAATGGTGAGATCCTTATTTTAGAGAATAAAATGAAAAATTTTATTATTAAATTAACAAATTAATATGAATTAATATAACTTGGTTATGTAGGAATAGATTACAATTACCGAACAAAAAAATCTCATATTATTACCAACATGCTCTTAAAAGAAGAAATATCAATTGGATTGTGCTTTTTTTTCTTTTCATTTTTTATTCTTGCAAAAAATATATCACTTTAAATTATTTTTCTTTCTATTTTATATTTTTTCTAATCATTATATCAATTAAAAAATGTGGATCAATTTGAATCATTCATCATTTCTTTTGTCCCTGAGTTATTTTTTTAAATAAAAAATATCAATTGAAATTGTTCCCATTTGATTAGTACAATTCTAGGAACTCGCTTATTCTGTTTTGGTTTGGGTGATAGGAATATGACTTTTTGAAATGACCCTAACATGCTCTTAATAGAAAAAGCATCAATAGGATCGTGTTTTTTTTTAAACCAAAAATACATCACTTTAAATTATTTGTCTTTTTATATTATTTTTAAATCACTATATCAAATAAAAAATGTGGATCAATTTGAATCATTCCTCGTTTCTTTTGTCTCTTAATTATTATTTTTAAATTAAAAAAATCAATTGAAATTGGTCTCATTATGTTAGTTGAATTAACTTATTTTGTTTTGATTTGGGTAATGAGGTTAAGACTTTGTGAAATGATCCCAACATGCTCTTAGCATCAATTGGACCGTGCTTTCCTTTTTCTTTTGTTTTTTAATGTAACGAAAAATATAACATTTTAAAACTCATTTCTTTTGTCCCTTAGTTATATTTTTTAACAAAAAATATAGTCAAATAAAATTGGTCTTGTTCCTTTAGTCCAATCCTGAGAATTCGCTTATTTTGTTTTGGTTTGGGTAATGGAGTTAGGACTTTGTGAAATGATCCTAACATAATCTTAGAAAAAGATGCATCAATTGGACCTGCTTTATTTTTTCTTTTCTTTTATTTGTTGTTATGAAAAATATAACACTTTAAATTATTTTTCTTTTTGCAATAATATATTAATATTATATTAATAGATCCTAGCATTGGAATTATATTAATTGATTATATAATCATAATTTTAAATATGTTGAGTTTGTCATTTATAATTATTCATATTTGCATTTATTATCATTTTGTAGATTGTTTGTAGTGTTGACATGTGGAATTTAATTTATTGAAGGTGGTTTTGTTATATATATATATATACACACACATGTCAACATGTAATTATTTTTATATATTTTTTAATATTTTCTTAATACTCATAAATTTTTTTTTTGAAGAGAATAAAAAAGTCATAAAAAAATTTGAAGCGAATAAAAAATAGCATATTATTAAAAAAGCGCTAGAAGGAGGGCTTGAACCTCCGACCTTGTGGTTAACAGCCACACGCTCTAACCAACTGAGCTATTCCAGCACACACTCATTATGTCAAATATATATATAACACTTAGTATCTTTCCGATTTTCTTTTGTCGCCTCCAAAGTCCAAATAAACATTTTTTTAACAGTAAGACAAGAACAAACAATGAATAATAATTATTCGCTTAGCATAAAATATATTGGTTTAATTAAGTTTTTAGTCCTTGTAATATTAAAAAGTTTGTGTTTGGTTCCTCTGTAAAAAAAAATTTGTTTATTTTTAGTCTCTGTGGTTGGTTTGGGTTGGACGACACTTACGTGGCCGTTAACTTCGCCGCGTAGCATGCTACGTGGCATGTCGAGCCAAGTGGCGTGCCACGAGGCATAACCCCTAATTTTCAAAGGTTAAATAAGTTTTTAATCCCTGTAATATCAAAAATTTTGTGTTTGGTCCCTCTAAATTTTTTCGTTTGGATTGAGTCCCTGTAAAACATTTTTGTTCGTTTTTAGTCCTTGTAAAAAATTTTTGTTCATTTTTAGTCCCTGCTGTCATTTTGGGTTGGACAGCGCTGATGTGGCGTGCCACTACATCTTGAAGCCGCTCTCTCTCGACCACTACATCCAAACGGGATGCTTCTTCAAATCACCTTCTCTCCCTTCCCACACTCTCATCTCTCACCTCAAAGACTCCCTCTCCCGCACCCTCTCCGTCTTCCCCATAACCCATCTTCTCTTTCCCACTCCACCCTCTCTCTCTCCCCGAAGCACTCCTTCTCTTCTCTTCCCTTCCCCACCCACCCACCCTTTCTCCACTTAGGGACTGAAATGATGAAATCTCAACTTTTCGCTTCCTCATCAACTTAGTGTTTGTTGTTGCTTTCAACCTACGAATGGCTTCATCGTTGAAACTGAATATCCTCTCGCACAATGGTTTGTCGGCATCGAAGCTGTCCTTTATGTCACCGTACTGCAGACGGAGAATGCGTTGGAGATCAAGATGAACACGCGGCTAAAGTCTGGAAGCCTTGGGGGTGTGGCGGCTCCATTGGAGAGTTCAGTGAAGGTGTTGAAGAAGTGCCAGAAGGAGGTTCCATCGGTAATAGTACCGTCGATGGCGGCGCCGATGAAGACGCTGTCGGAAAAATCGGTGACGTAGATGGCCACGACCTGTGAGAAATGCCCTATGTAGCTAAGGTTCCCATCTAAGGGGAAGAGATTGCGGAAGAATATATGAGGGATGTCCGTCGGGGAGGTCAGTGACAGACAATTCAGTGGCAACGACATGTATGAAGTCAATGCCAGCATCGTTGCAGGTGCTGAAGTAGCCGGCGAGCAAGGGGAAGACAGAGAAGGTACGGGAGAGGGATTCTTTGAGGTGAAGGATGAGAGTGTGGGAGGGGAGAGATGGCAATTTGAAGAGGCATCCCGTTTGGATGTAGTGGTCGAGAGAGGGCGGCTTTGGGATGCAGTGGCACGCCATGTGGCGAACTTAACGGTCATGTCAGTGTCGTCTAACCCAAATTGACGCTAGGGACTAAAAATGAAAAAAAAATTACAGGGACTAAAAACGAACAATTTTTTTTTACAGGTACTCAATCCAAACGAAATCTTTTAAAGGGACCAAACACAACATTTTTTATATTACAGGGACTAAAAACTTATTTAACCCTTGAAATTTTGGGTTATGCCACATGGCATGCCATGCGCCACGACATGCCATGTGGCATGCCACGTGGCAAAGTTAACAGCCACGTCAGCACCGTCCAACCCAAACTAACGATAGGGACTAAAAACGAACGAATTTTTTTTACAGGGACTAAAAATTTTACAGAGGGACCAAACACAAACTTTTTTTACAGGGACTAAAAACTTAATTAAACCAAATATATTTGTTATAGATGGGCCATCAAGGCCCATTTTGGAACCTAAACCCGAAAGTCCGCGAATCAACCCGACCCGAGTTATCACCCCGCCAACGATCAGAGAGATTCTCGGCTCGTGATATCCTCCCTCTGGCGAGCAACGCTCCACGATCCTTGGAGGCCAACTCAACGGAAATATCCCCTGGATAGTGGAATTCACGGCCACCACTCAAGTATTTAAACCTAAGCAACACACCAGGTTCGCCTAGAACCCATTTCCCCCTTGATTCCCCTATTGCTTCGAACCTTCACTTACTTGAGCATCGAAGTCAACCCGTCTCGGTGACTCCAAACCCGCAGAGGAGCTCTAGGATCCAAATCGCACCCCTTTGGTACAATATTCTACAAAAATGAATATAAAGCTTTGGTTTTGTACAAAGTAAAGAATCATTTTCTTATATTTATTATTATTGTATTCTATATATGTGATGATTTGAGTCTTTGTCGAAAACTGACGATCCATACTTAAGAAAGGTTAAGTATTGATCAATTTGTTTATTAAAGTAGTAATTAAATTATACAATATGTAGCATATAAAATGATAGGGAAAATTTTCTTTCAAAGTGAAAGCAACTATTAAGTGTTTCGAATACAAAATAAAATTAGTTGTGTTAAACTATATAAAAATGACTAATCATAAAAAAAAACTATAGAAAAATGACCGAGTTTATAATTAAATAATATTTGGTTTGAAATCAAATTAAAAATTAGATTTGTTAGTTTTTC
This sequence comes from Nissolia schottii, assembly GCA_003254905.1. Classification (NCBI taxonomy): domain Eukaryota; kingdom Viridiplantae; phylum Streptophyta; class Magnoliopsida; order Fabales; family Fabaceae; genus Nissolia; species Nissolia schottii. The sequence goes on from QANU01035076.1 coordinate 105,219, forward strand.
ATATAGTTGAAAAAAGATAAGATAGTAAAGAGAGAAGGAGGAGATAAGAGACAAGATTATCTCCTGTTAGAGTGGGTTAATTTTATCAAGTTTTAGGCTATTAAGTAATAAGTGCCGACATGGATATACACAAGATACGATACAAAATGGAACATGAAGACACATTAATTTTAAAATTTTATAAGATACAGACATGATATTTATTAGTATAAATTCAAGATTTATAATAATATCTTATATTCTTATTAGTGTTAAATTATTGATTTTCAATACTTTTTAAATGCCTTAATATATGGAGTATTTTAAATAGTTTCATGTGTAAATACTTACTAATTTTAAAAAGTCTATGTTATCATAAATTATTTAGTATTTAAAGTATTTCTTTTGCTTGAACACGACCTAAAAATAACTTGAAAAACTTTCATATATAACTAAGGCACACATGGACATGACAAATTATAAAGTTTTTATTTATACACTTTCAAGCATGTAAGACACGAGTGTCAGATGGGTGTCCTCAAGTGTTAGCATCCCAGTGTCAAACACATGGACATGACAATTTCACGAAATGTCGGGTGGTTTATAGGTTTTAAGGATTAAATCCTCTAGAGCTCATGTTCTTGGTCGAACGCTAGAGCTCTTCTGAGTTATCTTGGGCCCATTTTAACTAAGAATAACTCATAACATCATATTCTTTCAAATAAGGCATGCATGTAAATATAGATGGTTGAGTACACAAACCATGATAAGTTTGTGATGATAATTATAGGATAGACTTAGTTATAAGAATTTTCCATTCCTAGAATCAAGGACGTTGAAAATCTTCGAAGTATTTGTTCCATAATCTCAACACCAACTGGCAGAGCTAAAAGGAGGCTTTGGTTAAAGATAAATGAGAAATTATTGTAGTCGTCCTCGAAACCAAACACACCCTAAAATACACAAAGTACTTGCCTTCTAAACAATAAAATTTTCTTCCTTGTTTATGACTAGAACTTTTATTAACGGTAAACAATACTATGTATGGTAAAGAGGTAAAAAGAGAGAGATGTAATATATGAAAATTGTTTGAAAGAATTAACAAATAAATCTGAAACTTCTAATAAATAACACTTTAATTTGTTAGGTTTCTCGTAACTTATAATTTATACTTAGAGACGGTGACAGGTTGCTTCGCTACTATTTCTTTTTCTCCCCTCTCCCCTAGGGGTGGACCCCATCTCGATTTCTTTTTGGAGTCTATGATTATGTGCTGTCTTGCAAGTTGCAATCATCCATGCAGTTCGGGCAATATTTAATTTTTCAAAGGACAAAAATTCTCACCAAATCAATAAAATATAGAATACTCACTTAAATAATACAAGTACAATACTACAAGACGCCAATTACAAAAGCAAATAATCACTCTTTCACTTTATCCTTTACAATGTAAAAAAAGGCAAAATTAAAAATGTCCCAAGAAAACAACCCCAAATAAAAAGGCAGGGGAGAAAGGGGAAAAAAGAAGGAATAATAAGCTCTCCATATATAATTTGAATTCCTGTTTTTATCAGCAAGCTATTGTTACTGTACAGTTTCAACCAGTCTTGGTAAACCTGGTTCACTATTGTACAATGTACCTTCCTCATGGTCACTGATCAGCAGCAAAGTGTGTGAATCTGTAAAATTGAACAACCAACTAGGTAAAATATTTCTATTACAAGAGCAGCATACTAAAATAAAATGCAAAATATTCATAACAGATGTTTTATATCAAGTTAATGATCTTAATACTATATTTAACAACCTTGTTTGTTCCCTTAACATTTGCCAAGCTTGGTCAAATGTTTACCTCCATGCTTAATTAATAATTAATAAGCTAAACAACATATTTATCATGCACAAATCTATATTTACAAATTAGTCCAAACAAACAAAGCATAAAAGCAAAACCGAGCGATATAACTTATAAGAAAGAGAAAAAATGGAGATGCTTTAAATTATTGTCCAATGGTTCAGCAGGAACTACTGACCTTATATACACAGCCTCAAGACAGTGGTTGATCTATTTCTCTTATCCCGATTCTACGCAGTTGTTGCAGATGATCAGCTATTTCCTGTAATAATTTAAGTCCTTTGTCTCCGTTGCTAAGTAAGTTGATAGTATGCTCAAGGAAACTCAGGTCTTTCTCAAGAACTTGCAACCTTCCAACAAAATTTGAAACCAAACTTCCAGGCGAATCTAAATCATTTTCCTCGCAAACTGGAGGCTTTGTCGATGAGGGGTCATCACCGATAGCATCACAGACGAGAAGATTGTTGTCTAACTTTTCACATTTTTCCGGTGATTCCTTCTCTGAAGTTTCAGAATTCAGGTGATTGTCCTCAGAATGATGATGACTATTCAGGAAAAAGTAGACTTGCTTCTCCAACTTCTTCAAACGCTGCAAAATATATAGCTTTTCCTCTTGAAACTGCAATGGTGAACTTCTCAAAGATTGGACATTCTTTTCCTCCAAAGACGTGAGTAGCCCTTCGTTTTTGTCAGATATATCACGATTTTCAGCAACTGACTTTCCGCTGATACTGCCATCATTTTCAATTCCAGTAAACTCTGAATTATCCAATCCAATATCTTTCACCTTCATTTCAGAACTTGTCTCCAACATTTTTTCCTTCACCGATTCGTCAGGGAGTTTCTTCCTATAAAACTCAAGCTTCGCTTCCAATTCCTCTATCTCTTTGTCCTTATCGGCAATGAGATCGTTAGCCTTTTGCAAAGCTTCTGTCTCATACTCTGACTCCTCGTCCATCATTCTTAAGTACTGCAAGGCTTCCATATGTAACGCTGCCTTTTCTTCCTGCAGCCTTGTGATCATGGCTAATGCTTGACTCGCGGCAACTGCAGAAGCGTTTCTTTCTTCCTCCAGCTCTTTATACAAAGCACTCATTAGTTTCCTGTCATGATCAACTTGTCTTTTAAGTCTGTCAACCGGGCTTTCACCTTCAATTTCGCTGACAATGCTTCCATCCAGAGACAAACCAGACTCGTTTCGCTCAAGCGAAATCATCCTTTGAAGCATTTGCATCCCAGCCGAATTGGAAACGTCAGAAGTCTTCACTTCATCACTGTTTATAGACAATCTAGGACTGATATCATTAACAGACAGATCGGTCCCTCGAGTGGCAGAAAATTGTGACAACAACAACTTCAAATCTTCACTAATTCTTGAAGAATCCTTCCCAAGCCATTGTTCAGCAAGCATGCCAGATAACTGTCTTCCTCTGTTACCAACAGCTAGCTTATAAGCATCACCAAGATCCAACAAAATAGGATTTTGCTGACCAAAGTCACTAGAAACAGGGTTTGGTTCTAAGCCCGCTTCAGATGTTGTCAGCTTATCGCCTGACTTATTGATTTCCTCCCGGTCCAGGGTGGATCTTTGCTCAGATGTTAGCCTCACTTCATCAGTTGTCAAATCATCTAGAAACAAACAAAGTATTATGATTTTTATTCACAAAAATAATGGACATGATGTTTACTGTAAGTACAAAAACTCATGTACTTAAGGACTTAAAATTATTGAAAATCAGATTTTACAGTTAGAAAATAATAGCCACATCAGCAAAATTATTTGACTCACACACTGAGTACCTAAAAGGTGTCGCATATAACAACATATGATTGGCTAACAGTGTTAAAACTCTCATACACCAAATAGTGTATCAAACTTAATCTCTTATAAAGAAGGTATACTGACTTTTTTCCTCCATATATAAAAATGAGTTGGATATTAATAAAGTAGGGTGCTTATTCATTTCCATCAATTTTCTGCAAAGGTTGTAACATTCTCCTACATCCATCAAATCCAAGTGTTACATGGTACAGAAAAGCAATTGCTAAGAATAACTTACAGTTTTCCTTTGATGCTTCAAGAGGGACTTCCATTTCATTTGATAATATTGGGGCATCATTGGAGGAAATAGGCTCACTTGGGGAAGAATAAACATCGTTTCTTTCAACCTGCTGCCAGTCAAGTTCGTCCACACTATCCTCACTTCCCATTGTTGCTGCTACAGATTCATTACCATGAGTATCTGTATTTTCTAATTGCATTCCTGGCTTCGATAGTGACAGCTCAAGCGGAGAAGCTGAACTCCTGGGCTTGCCTGCATCCAAATCCTTATTCAATTCAGTGATGCTAGGCTCTATATGTTCACATGGAACTTTTATATCTTCCTTGGTATCATCTGTTCCGGGAACTGGTATCCTTGTCCCATGATCATCATCATCAGATAAGGGAGCCTCCGATTCGGACTCAGTGTCAGAAGTAATCTTGACTTCTGTGTAACCAACATGAGACAAAGGGTCAAGCCGGTCATCTCTGCGGTTTGCAGCAGCTCTGACCGATACAGATGGTTTACCTCTTCTTTTCTCATGAAAATTGTTTCCAGCAGCATCCAATTCATCAAAATCAGCAGCTTCAGACCCGATTGGCTTGCTGAATACCAATCTTTGACCGTAACCCTTTAAAATCCATTGCTCGCCGCAGCAAGAACACCGGCTCGCAACTGAACAGTCACCGAGCAACGGATCGTGATCGAATCGGGAGTCAGATTGCTCCCCGAATTTACCCGCCAATAACCGGTAACTTTCAGCATTGGATTTATCGATGCCAGCAAAAGAGAAGAGGCAATTCTCACAAATCCCTTCAACATTTACAAGCTTATCATGCGTGCGGCAAAGAATCAAGGAAGAAATCTCTGACTTGTGACCGCTGCAAATCAAGTCCCAATAGTATCCTCTCTTCTGCTTGCCTAACACATGATCGAGCCTCGAGCAAAAGAGGCACGGCGCTTGCAATTTGCAGTAACTAGCAAACTTTGTGATGACAAAAGAAAATACGGCATCGACAAAGAGGAAAAAGATCAGCAACCATTCCAATAAAGCTGAAGCCAAGGATGTGGTGACATTTCTGGATAGGTTATGACGCCACACAGCAGATGAGACAGTCGCGGTAGCCATCATCAAGCCCCAACCCCAACTGACTTCCCAAATTAGGGGAAACCGATTGCTTGAAAGTTGAAACAGATCAATCAAGGTTTGACCTTCCACCCAATGTGATACAAACAATTCGAGGCAAAAGGCAAAACTGAATCAACCAAAAAAATAGATTAGAAGGATTGTTTACTACTCCATCCAAATAATATGAAATTGTACCAAAAACAAGATCAAAACATTGAAAGCTAAATCAGGATGTCAGAACAATTGTTTTGATTGAGATGTATACTCCAAGTGAGATGCTAAACTAGAAACTAATAAACCAATACACAGAAAATCATGATGTGCTAAAAATGAATCAGGTAAAGTAAGAGAGATAAACTGAAACCATAAATCATACCACTATCATCAATTGCAGGCAATCTAAACAGTAGAAACGTAATAGAAACCTTGGTAGAGAATCAGATCAAAAAAGGAGTTAAGGAACTGAAATAAGCAAACAGAAATTAGAAAGTAACATCTCTACAATACATGGAGGAATATTAGGTAGGAAATGAACTGAAATAAATACCTTATTATATAATAATTAATAATTGTATCTATGTGAATGTTGAGAGAGAAAGAGAGGAGGGTGATTGGTGATGATCTACACAAAGTAAACCAAAAAAAGATCAACCCCAAAGACCAAAGATTGAACCTTTCCAACGTAAATCCACGCAGCATTGTCATTAAACTTTATTTATTTATTTTTGTGAAAGTGAGAAAAAAAAAATAAAAGAAAAAGAAAAGAAAAGAAGCCGACAAAGACAAAAAGGGGCCTGGTGACGACTGATGTGAGTGAGAGATAAATGATCAAATACCGAAAGTACCCCCATGGGCCATGGGAAGATTACAAAACAAGGAACCTGTATTGGCTATAGAATTCAATGAACATGAAACAATCTACGCAGCGCCACACTTTATGAGAGTGATCGAGAACACCGAATGAAAGATACTTGCTCAATGCACGTATTGTCGGAAAATATTTAAATAAAAAATTTATAATAAGTTGTATCTCCTAATTAAATTTAAAAGATTTTTGAATTGTGTTCGAGTGAAAAATTTAAGAAAATTAATAAGTATTGATAAATAAAAATATCTTAAATATTTTATATATTTTTAAAATGTTTTAAAAAATATGAAAAATTAATAATTTGATATTAATAAAAATATTAAGATGTTATTATAAATATTTAATTTTATATTTATATATGTTGAGTTCATGTTTTATAAAAAATTTAAAATTAGTTTATATCAATGTCATTATTTTTAAAATAGAACAATGTTAAGTCTCAACTCAAATTTTATGAATAGAAAAATATTAGAGATGAGAAAACTTTATTTCACGGCACTTGATGGACCCAACAAGATAGATTAGATTGAATTTGGTAGATTCTTAGAATTTAAGGATAATGCCTAATTTTATCCCTAAATTTAACACGCACGTCAAACTTATTTTCTAAACAAAGAAAGTGACTTTCCTAACATTTTTAATAGACCCGCTAATTTATTCATTCATAAGTTTTACAAAACCTACCTTAAAGAATCTTTAACTTTAAAAAATATGTCCTAGGTAATTTTTAATAATTATTGCATTTAAAGATTACTCAAGACATGTTTTATAAAATTGATAATGCTAGAATTTATTGAGATATGTCGGCTAATGTGGCATGGTCGGCGTGAACTTTAGCGAGGTCTGTGGGCGTGGCTGTCCCCTAACATCACTTTTAGCTACCGAAGAACTTGTTGACTTGGCATATTCACAATTCACAATGATACTATCTTTTATGTTCTTGTTCTCATCCTTCTTGTTAAGCCATGTTGGACCTGGAGAGCTTGGTTTGGTTGAGGTTTGCACCTCCATGCTTTTTGAAATTGCAAATTTGCTTCGTTCTTTCAGTTACCTTTTCGCCGCCAACTCCCCTTTTTTTTAAGGAATTCTGGTTAGTTATCTAGTGTGCACCCAAAGAAGAAGTAAATTGAGTGTACACCTTCTTTCCATGCATTGTGGATTGTTCAATTTGGAGCAAAAATGATCTAATGGTTATGAGTGATGAAACTTGGCTATTGTGTGTGTTGGTGTAGCTACACCGGCGACTTGCAACTAGTTACCCAGTTGTAGGTGGTGTAAATTTTTGGAAAACATAAAATGTATATAGGGGTGAAATTACATATAGGGACATACACCATTAAAGATTGTAGCTGAATTCTGCCGTGCATTTGTGGCAGTGGAAAAGAAAAAAAAATATGATTAGTGCATACTTTACAATTTGTCAATGTATTATCAAGTTATTTTGATTTTAAACAATCGGCTTATTTTTAAACAAAATAAAAAAATATATAGTATTTTTATAGTGACTAATTTATTAGTCGTGCGATGCACGAGGTTTTGACGTGGATATAAGATATACAAAATGACGTAAAATGACGGGTCTCTATAATCACATTTTCCATTTTATTTAATATAAAAAACAACAACAATAATAATAATTAAAAAAAAAACCCTTGCATAAATATGACATGTGAAATTATTATGTATTATTATAACATTGCTTCACATAATTTTGGTCAATATTTTCTTCTGATAATTGATGAACTTCTTTATAATTTGACTGAAAATTATCTAGACAAACAAAACGAATAAATACTCATCATTTTTTTTTCTAATATAATTGCAACTAACGCATTTACCTGTGCTGTGTGCACGGGTAATTATCAAACATGTTAAATATACAAATGTAACAAAAATATGCATATGATTAATATATTTTATTATTTTATTTTATGAATTTATTTAAAGTAAGTTATTAAAATTAAATTTGAAGTAATAGATAATGATAGTAAAATGAGTTCAAACTAAGCACTATCAAATTTAATTGTATTTGAAAAATTAAACAAATAAAATCTCATGAAATTTTATAGACCAATTCAAACTAAATACATTTGATTTATTAATCAAATAAATTCTAGTTAATATACTGAATTATACTTGGAAATAAAATATATTTAATTATAAGAAATTAAATTTAAAAAAATATTGTGTGTTTATATGTGTATATAGGTGTTTATGTGTGTTTAAGTTAAAGGGGTTTGATCATTTACTTTGGGTACAGAATAACTTTAAATCGTTACAACAACTGTCTCACTTTTAAAGGTGCCTACAAGTCAGCAAATGAATTAGTTACTGGACCCGTAAAAGTGGATACCCTAATCATGTACCAAAAAATATAAATGTTTAAATCATGTAAAGTTACTGACAATATCTGGAGTAAAATTTTTGTAAATAATAAAAATACATTGCAATATATTAGCAATGACTATTATCAGCATAATATAAGAATGGTTACCCCTCATGTCTTCTACCCAACTGATATTTGTTCCTCTCACGCATTTGATCTCATCCTTCTTTGAGCTCTCTTGATTTTCTGACTTTGTTGGCTCCTTAGGCTCCATTGGGCTATCTTTTATACAAAAAAGTTAAAAAAACAAAAATGATTAGAGCTTCTGAAGTTTGCAAGATGAGGGTGGTAGATTTTTAATTTATTTTTTATAAAAGCGAGTAATTAAGAAGAGATAGACAAACAAAAAGAACAAAAAGGAAAGTTTTTCAATTAGCTTCTTGAAAGAATTGAGACGATTATAATTTTTGAAAGGAGAATACGGAGTTTTTTTTTTTTTTTTGAAAGAACATCGTTACTCAACTTTGCGTTTGGAAAGAGTTTGAGAGAGGTGAAGTTATTGAGCAAAGAAATGGCTTTTCATTATTCACTATAAACATAATTTCAATGACAATATTGACCTTTAAGTTTTTATCATCGAATGAAATTTTAGATTTTAATTTGAAGGAAATGAACAAATCAAAGGATTAAAACCAAAATGTATAATTAAAAATTAGCATGAATTTATTTCTAGAAATATTTTGTTCATAGAAATTGATGTAAATTACATTATCAATTAAATTAAATATGATTGGTTAGTTTGAATTGACAGAAATTCAAACAACAAATGATACGATTATTTAATTTTCAAATATTTAAAATCAAAATAATGCAATATAATATTCTCATTATTTGTGCACCTAAAAAATAATCACTCAACAATCACTTAATTACAGAAATAAGCATTACAAAAAAGAGAAACAAACATTACGGAAAAAAGAAACAAACATTATCACTGAACATTTTTGCATGTTCTGTGCATGCGTCGGTTTACTATTGCTACAAAATAGAGAAACAAACATTGTCATCGAACATTTTGCATGTTCGTGCACACATTGTTTAACATTGTTTACTTTCTGTGTTTAAAAATGTTTGTTTCTCTATTTTGTAATTTTTTTTTAATTTAGTAATGTTTATTTCTTTGTTTGAATGATTATTTTTTAGATATACAAGTAGCATTTTTTATAATATAATATTCTTTAAATAAGACGTTGATTGATATTCGTATTTATTGATTTATTTATTCTTTTAATTGTTTTTTTAATTTATGATTCTTTATTATAAAAAAAATAAAAAGACATTAATTGCTAAATAATCTTGGTTGTCTTGTCTAGTAACGTTTTCAGTGTCATTATATTATATTTTTTTTTATAATTCTTTGTTCTAGCTAGACATTATTTTGCCCAAACTTTCGCCTACTATTGACGATTTTTTTGGAATCGAATAAACATCTGAAAATTGCATTTTATTACGTTTAGAATGTCATTATATTATCAAATTCATTTTATTCTGTATGTTTATTATTACTCTTTTTTACGAATTTAAATTGGGCTATTCAAGTTTTTTTTTTCAAATTCAATTAATTAAACCTTGAAAAGGGACCTTGTTTAGTTGTTTTAAATTTATTACGGACTAATATCACTTCTAACTTCGCCAATAAATCGTGCTTTCCATAAGCCCCGCATTCTCTTTTTCTTACTATAAATGAAAGCAATGAACATAAGGAATGACACTCCCGAAAATTGTTCGAGAAATGCCATTTATGATTTAATTTTTTAGAAAAAATATGCTGAATCATTATTGCTTTATGTGAAAACTAAATTGAGTAATTTACAGGTAAAAAGTAACAAATAATTAAGAACATGAAAAATCTATGAAAAAAGAAATCAACTAACCTTTTTTGACCCACAACCTCCCAATCTATCGTCCAACCATTTTAACCGAAGGCGACATCTTTCATTAAGCAATCAATTTTAACCCAACTTCAACATGACACAATAATATATAGAAGATTCAAATTTTGTAAATAGCAAATTAAAAACAAATAATTCTCGGTCTAAAGAAAAAGCACACCCTACCATTTTTTAGCGTCGTCCTCATTATCATCATTGTCTCTTACTCACAGTCATGATCTCAATGCTTCTTCTCGCTCCCTCAATCTTTCAATCTCTTCAAAACAATGGAATGATTGAAAATTTTGTTAAAAAATAAGAAGAAAAAAAAATCAAGGAAATCTACCACACTATCATGAATTTAGGGAAAACGATTAAGAATTTTGAAAGAGAATAAAGAAAAACTAAAATCACTTCATCGAGGTGAAGAGAATTGGCATTGCTGGAAATCACAAAGAGATAGAGGTATATAAAGAGGAGTTACCTCTCTGATTAAGGTTAGTGAGTGAGAGAGGTAGAGAAAAATGTTTTATTTGCACAAAGTGAAATATAAACGGACATGCGAAATCAAAGGCAAGAATCGCCACTTATTTTTTAATATAGTTTTTTTTTCCAAAAGAAAGAATAATGTACCAAAAGGAAAAAAAATAGTAGAATACATTTTTAATAAAAGGTGTAACGTACTCAATTTTAACCCAAATTAACTTTAATGTCATTATATATAAATTATCATTTATTTTTTAATAGTATAATTATCATTTATTTCCTAATAGAAGAAAATTTAATTTCCGTTTCACTTCACATTTATATATTTCCAAAAGAGCTTGAAACTTTTTTTTTTCCACTAATGGTTCCAAAATTTGGTGCTTTTATTTTTATGAGCATAATAATTTTGGGTTTAAAGTGTTTCAAGTGCGCAATAACAACCTCCATAGCAAAAAACTTGTTTCATACATTTTATGTTTAAGGTTGCAATATTTATAAATACCTCTAATAATTATATATTATTACATATATTATAATTGGTCACCAATTATCATTAATTTATAAATCTCAATTTTAGGAATTTAAATATTGGTGGTTGAATGTTTTTTATTTATTTTTAAAATTTTATTATTATTGATTATTCTTTAAGTAAAAATCGGATTGCCTTAAGCGTGAATATTACTTTTGAGGGAGAGATTTATCTGTTACATATATATCAAGGCGATTGCTGTTGGTTTTCAACAACAACTTGGGTATTCAATCATCTCTTTGCTATTCAACTTTTTTATTCCTAAATTCATTCTAGTTTTTAAATATTATTTTTAATTGAATATTATTTTTTCAAAAAATTCCTATATATTTTTTATAATTAAGAACAATCTATAAATAAAAAATGTGTCTTGACGAAACAACGATAATCTATTACATATATAAAGAGGATTGTTGTTGGTAACCACTTTTTTGGTATCCAACTTTTTTATTTTTAAACTATCGTTATTGTTTTTAAATATTATGTGAAATTGAATATTATTTTAAACTTTAAATTTTTATTTTTCTTATATATCTTTTAATTTAAGAATAACTTTAAAATATAAAAAATGTCTTAGCCACACAATGATAATTTAATACTTTATAAATACAAAGCCCATTAATTTGAGATAATAACAATTGGGTTGTATTATTTTATTCCATTGAAAACTGATAATGTAATCCATTTTATCATGGAATACGTTTTCGTGATGATTATTTTTTTTTTATTTTTTTTAATAATATTATTAATTGTTGTTTTATTTTTTGAATTTGATTTTATTATTTTCTTAAATAGTAATAGACATTTTAAAGTTGAATGCTCATGTTAATGTCACGTGGAAGTTTCATTTATGCTTTGAGAGAGCAAAAACATCCTCTCAATAAGCTTTAGCAAATCAAGCCTAGGATATCCCGATTGTTACTGTTCTCATTCACTAGTCTGCTACAGTTTTCAAATATTGAAAATTTCCAATTTGGGCAAAAGAGTAATTCCGAAAAGCCCAAAAGAGTAGACCCCGATTTCCTTTGACCTAAATACCCTCTCTTTCTTCATATCCCAAACCCTGTATTTCCCTTCTCAACCCTAACATTCGCTGCCGTTTGTGCCCCTCAAATTCCCAATCTTCCTCTCTTCTCCTTACCCTTTCTTCCGCCTAATTCCTCTTTTCTCCACTTCCCCGCCAACTTTCTTCAACCTCTTTTCAAAATTCTCCACCCCCTTTCAACCTCAATCACAAAAAAAAAACCCTTTTTTTCTTCGTTCGATCTGTATCGTAATGCTCTGAAATACTGCCTTTTCGGCACTGCCCAGTTCCCGTTTGAGACGATGGCGCCATACCCTTTTGGGATTTAGCTTGGATTCCCTTCCTCTTGTGCAAGTTGGAAAGGTAATTTGAGTGTGTGGCTATTGTTATTAACGTTTTATTTTTGGGTCTTGTTATTATGAATGGATATATGTGGGATGTAATTTGTGGAGTCTGTATGTTAATGGGGTTCTTCAGTTCTGGTTATGATGTTTTATGCTTTATTCAAAGTTTGTCCCTTTTCTTTTAGCTGTGTGAGATAATATTCACTGTTGGGACTGTTGAAGAACTGTTCTTTGATGGGTTAACATATACTATGGGTTGAGTTCACTAAAGTTAAGTTCAATGCATATCTTTTTATTGGATTGCTAATGTGATTTTGGTATGTCATGAATGATTGTTACATTTTCTCCACAATTTAAAAGGTAGTGGTTTTTGATGTGTGGCTGCCCAATTATTTAGTTCCGGTGATTTGAATTTGTTCCTGGGACGGTGATAAATTATAAGAGGTGCAAATGAAATGTTTGTGTTGCGGTGATTGGCCATATACAACCATGGAATTTGCAGCTTTGTAATCCCAACAATGCAATTTAAATCAACAGTTGAGCTTGCACTATGCAATTTGAGATTTTTAATATGTGACAGTGCTGGGTCTTTAAGATTGGACAGTATATTGTGTGTGTGTGGGTGTGTTTTGTGCATGATCCCAGATCCCATCTTTGTGAATGCAAAGGCCTCTAATTTTGTATGCATTTTATATCTTTTGTGGTAGTTGGTGGTTGTGGTGTACTGATTATGTATATCTTCTTAATCCCCTTGCCTTGTTTGAACTATTTATTCGCCACAGGTTTTAGTGTGAAGGCCTGACATAATCCAATTGTATTTAATTGTCAAATTTTAAAATCGGTGTGATTTTATCTGACTTATCTATTGTTACATGTGGATTCTTGCAAGCAGGTATTCTATCCATAAATTGCTGTTGCTGTTATTCATAGTTATTTGTATCTTCAATGGCTAACCATGATTTGATACTTGGTCAAAGTCACAATGTAGCCCTTAGCCATGACCAGCAATTGGTGCTGGGACATAATCATAATTTGGGCCTCAGCCATAACAATGATTTGGAATTGGGGCAAACCCATGAGCACCATTTGGATCTGGGTCAAACCCATGATCACGAACTTGACTTGGGGCATGCCCATGACCATGAGTTGGATTTAGGACAGAACCATGATCATGAAGGTGATGATGTTCACGATTTTGAGCATGAGAATGAGTTATCCATGGATCGAAAACCTGAGCATGATGATGACCATGAGTTGCCCCTTACTGCACAAAATCATGAGTTGGCTCTATCAGAGAACAATGATTTGACTGTTTCAGAAAACCAAGAATTTGATGAGAACATGGCCCTTACCATGGTTCAAAATCCAGAAACGGGTATTGGTTCTTCCCATGATATGGGTCTTGAAGAGTCTCAAATGATGGTTGTTTCCACCCCTCCTGTGATTCAGGCTCGTACACTAACTATAGGGCCTAACTATGAATTGTCAGTGGGACAGGAATTCCCTGATGTCAAGAGTTGCCGGAGGGCATTGAGGGATACAGCAATTGCTCTGCATTTTGAGATTCAGACTATAAAATCTGACAAGACCCGTTTTACTGCTAAGTGTGCAAGTGAAGGATGTCCCTGGCGCATCCATGCAGCAAAACTCCCAGGGGTTCCAACTTTTACTGTAAGGACAATCCACGAGAACCATACATGTGGAGGAATTTCACATCTTGGCCATCAGCAAGCCTCAGTTCAGTGGGTTGCTAGCTCTGTAGAGCAAAAGCTGAGGGAGAACCCTAATTACAAGCCAAAGGAGATATTGGAGGAGATTCATAAAACTCATGGTATTACTTTATCATACAAGCAAGCATGGAGAGGCAAGGAGCGTATTATGGCTGCAATGCGTGGATCTTTTGAAGAAGGGTACCGCTTGCTCCCCCAGTACTGTGAACAGGTGAAACGCACAAACCCAAGCAGCATTGCATCTGTCTATGGAAGCCCAACTGACCATTGCTTCCAGCGCCTCTTCATATCCTTTCAAGCTTCGATATATGGCTTCTTAAATGCTTGTCGGCCACTATTGGGGCTTGATAGAACGTATTTAAAAAGCAAGTATCTTGGTACATTACTACTTGCTACTGGATTCGATGGTGATGGGGCTCTCTTCCCTCTGGCATTTGGTGTTGTGGATGAGGAGAATGATGATAATTGGATGTGGTTTCTGTCTGAACTTCATAACCTACTTGAGATTAACACTGAAAACATGCCAAGGCTCACAATTTTGTCTGACAGGCAGAAGGGAATTGTGGATGGAGTGGAAGCAAATTTTCCTACTGCTTTCCACGGATTTTGTATGCGTCACTTGAGTGACAGCTTTCGCAAGGAGTTTAATAACACGATGCTTGTTAATCTTCTATGGGAAGCAGCTCATGCTCTTACTGTAATTGAATTTGAAGCAAAAGTTTTAGAGATTGAAGAGATGTCACAAGATGCTGCATATTGGATCAGAAGAATCCCACCTCGTTTGTGGGCTACTGCATATTTTGAGGGGCAACGATTTGGTCATTTGACAGCCAACAATGTTGAATCTTTGAATACTTGGATATTGGATGCATCCGGGCTTCCGATAATCCAAATGATGGAGTGCATTAGAAGACAGTTAATGACTTGGTTTAACGAGCGCCGAGAGACCAGTATGCAGTGGACATCAATACTTGTACCTTCTGCCGAGAGACATGTTGCAGAGGCTCTTGAACGCGCACGCACATATCAGGTACTTCGAGCAAATGAAGCTGAATTCGAAGTTATATCTCATGAAGGAACAAATATTGTTGATATTAGGAACCGGTGCTGTCTTTGTCGTGGGTGGCAGCTCTATGGTCTGCCCTGTGCGCATGCTGTGGCTGCGCTTCTCTCCTGTAGGCAGAATGTCCATAGATTCACAGAAAGCTGCTTCACGGTTGCGACTTACCGCAAGACTTATTCACAAACCATACATCCAATTCCTGATAAATCTCTTTGGAAGGAGCTGTCTGAGGGGGATGTGAATGCTAGCAAAGCTGATGAAGTTATTATTAACCCGCCCAAGTCACTCAGGCCGCCTGGTCGGCCTAGGAAGAAACGGGTTCGTGCAGAAGACCGTGGGCGCATCAAAAGGGTGGTGCATTGTAGTCGTTGCAATCAGACAGGTCACTTTAGAACCACATGTGCAGCTCCCATCTAAGTCTCATGTTCCCTCTTGGCAAACTGTTCCTGTTCTACGGTTATTTTAGACTTTCTAGCTTAGAAACGTTGAGCAAATGTATCTGATTTCCTTTACATTTATGTGAATTGATTTGCTGTTGCTCTTCTCTGTAAATATTCTCAAATGATCTCCTATGGTTAGTAACGCCTTTAATAACTCAGTAGACTTATTTCAAAACTAAAGCTCTCAGCAAATCTCTGTGATAGAGCCTGCAAAATTTGCTTTAGGGTACAAGGTCAGAGTCCTTTTAAGCTCCTGTGACAAAAAACAGAGAGAACATTTCCTTTTTCTTTTGCTACGAGAATACTGTGAAATCAAGTAACCACATCCTCATCAGTTCACCAGCACAAACAACATTCGGTGCTACATGTCTGTTGCAAACGTAGAAAATACTCGCGAAAGGGTTTAGTTATTAGAGACTCAACTGACGAACATCAAATTTTCGGTACTAATTTGCAATTCCCAAGTATTTTTATTTATATTTTATTACACTGGAAGTGCAAAGACCTTCGAAAAAGGGAAGCCGAGTGAGCTTATATTTCCATTTCCCCTGCAATTTACCTAGCACGTAATAGATGCCCGAAAAAGAGGAACACAGGTGCACCAACTTGATATGATTCATGAAACCAAGTTAATAATACACAAGGCCACGAATAGTTTAGCCTTTCCAAATGACTAACAATACAAACGGAGCTTATGTAAAAAAAAATCTCAATCTTTAGAAGAAAAAAAAAAGGATTTAGCAAAATGTCCTAATATTTGTCAAATTATTACATCAAATCTGGTCCGGGCATTTTACATTTCAATAACGGGCAGATTTGTAGCAGTGCCCAGCTTAGTAGCCATAGTTTGCGCCATAAACTGAGCCGTAGCCTCCAGCATGGCCTGGGTTGGATGGTGGAGATGTATAGACCGAACTATGAGCCTGATAAGAATTGTACCCTTGGTCTGCAGCAGGTCCACCTGTTTGTGGCTGTGCTGGTGCCGGTGCTGGTGCTCCAGCTTCAGCCATAAAATTCTGCACCACAGAATCATGATTCATGATTGCATTGCTAGATTACAATGTGAAGAAATTTTCTTTTAAGAAAGGCGCTAAAAAACTGCAGTCATCCAGCAAGATTAGCATCAAGTTCACAAAACCTTCAGCCTTTATTTGGAAACAAAATGAGAAGAAAAAGAAATGCATGATACTTCGGGAAGAATATTTGTGTAACTTTCAACAACTTTATCTTCACAAGCTCTACATTTTCAGATAAAAGATAATCTTGATGAAGCTCTAGTGCAAAATAGATCTTTTAGGTCCCCAATTACAACCGCCAACAGCTTGTCATTGAATAATTTCACACTAATAAGAGGAGGAAAAAAGTCGCATGACAGCCAAAACATATCAACGAGATATGAAGCGTGATAAGGATTGAAATATTTTAAGTTCATTTAAAAAGGTCAACATCAGGATTACCTGTATCAGTTGCTGTGCTGTTTGAACTTGAGAAGCAGTTCCACTAATTTCGACAGTCATCTCTCCAGGAACACCTCTTGTTTCTTGTATAGTAACAGTAGCCCCACTAGCTCGTCTGATGTAGCTTATACTTGCCCCAGCTGTTCCAATAACAGCATCTGCGTAAGATAGAGGAATTTGCATTTGCTGTGTGATCTGCCAAAATAGTAAAACAGTCAATTTTAATTATAAAAATGAAATAACGTTGAGAAAGAACAAATAATGAGCTCTAGATAATGCATGTTTCCAATCTCAAATATCAATACAAAGCTGGTAAAAAATGTGTCTGCATTCATATTTCCGTTTCAAAAACAAGCTTTAAATATTATTCAACCATTACGCCAACCACGTTTATTTTCAACATTTGAAGATGACTTTCACATAGTACTTCACACACAAAAATCTAAAAAATAGAATACATAAGCTACACACCCCCGTATTTGTGTGTACTAGCATCATCTTCTGCAGTCTCAAATCTAGACAGGAAAGCAACACAGTTTATGAATGATGGAAATATATGACTAGCCCACAAGATTTCCCATAATTATAGCCAAGAAAATCAAGAAACTGCAGTCTATAAGTCCCAACATCTAACCACAGACACACATACCCACAGATGGACAGAAGAGTGGTCTGAGGAAATTCTAGGACTTCCAGAAATATGCAAATTTCATAAAAATATAACACTAAGATATCTTTTCATGCAACACACTGCTTCCTTTTAGGGATTACTAGAAACTAGGCTTGCAATTAGAACAAAAACCTGCGTCACAATGGATGGTGCAGATTGGTTATTTGGAGCAGCATGAGCACCCACTGAAGCATCTCTTCCATAGGCAGATATACCATGATGGGGCTGTTTCTCCACTGGAGGAGGGATTTCAGCTGGTGGATAATAACTATCAAGTTGTCGTGGAGGTGGCATGTACTGAGGAGGAGTAGGTCCAAAACCAGGACCTCCACCAGCATTTGGAGGAAGACCCTGAGGAGGACCCTGAGGTGGACCCCATGATTGATGAGGTGGCATGTGCTCCACATGATGAGGATTTGCCATTTGCATCTGGAGAAAGAACAAATTATTTCAATTCCTCAGCCTACTATGAATATAGATTCTTCACAGGATGAAATCGCATACTTACATTCATTTCAAATATCGGAATTATAGTGCGGTCAACTAAAAACTTCCTTAGGTGGGATGCAATTAGCTCTACTGCCTTATGCACTGCAGTGGGGTCCCCTAGTACTTCAACCACCCTATCATCTTGAAGAGCAAAAATAGGCAGGTCTTCTGCAGAAGAGTAAGCATACATATTGCTTAGCAAGTAGCAGCCAGAGAATATAAAACAGCCTACCCAAGGACCAAAATGCAAAGATTGGGAGAAGCACAGTAATAATAAATTAAAACGAATAGAGTTCAGAACATTAAATGGCATGTCACTCACTTAAATGGCATACTTCCAATCATAGAAGGATAGCAAAGGAAGAGTCCATGATGACCAAGTCCAAAACTAGTTAGATTGTTGCAATATAATTAGGATGTAAAAAGTGAGATCATGATTATTTTTTGCGATGACTGATTTAATAAAATTATAGTTTTCTAACGAGTCAATTAAGTACAGATAGTAGTTAGTGAAATGTGATCTCAGAATATCAATAACAGCAAAAATGGCAAATGAAACAGTGGCAATAACGTTATACTTGTTATGAAAAGAAAGAGCCAAGGAAGTATTCTTATATACAATTTGTGGAGGGACACATACTTGGCCCCATCTCGGTGAATGGCTTTAAAAGCATATGCTGACTAATGATCTATTACAGCTCTATTACCCAGAACATGAGGCTCAACTTTGCCTTTGATCATAATCATGCCAAGCAAAATTTGTAACAAAAACCACCATAAAGTCCATGAAATTACAGATTCTAAAATAACAAACAAAGATACTTATGCAAACCATATGAAAAAAATAAAATTATAATAATGAGAAGAAATATAACAAGAACCTGCTCCAAGAACTCTAACTATACAATTTGATGCTTCTTGGATAGATTTCACAGTTCCTCCTTGCTTCCCAATTAAACTTCCTGCTTGTGAGGCTGGCAGCAGTAGTTTTGTAGAAACCTTCCCGCCTGAAGAAGCATGGGAAAAATCATTCTCTAAACCGTCAAGAATCCTTTTATGAACCCTCAATAAGCCATCCACAGCAGGAGGAAGAGAAGAATCAGGTTCCTCTTTTGCCGATACCATTACCTGATCAACATGAAGAAATAAAACCATCAGCCAATCCTTTTCCTAAACATTCTTTCCAACGTCTACAGGTGCCTACATATAATGAGAATATAGAGCAGCAAACAAAAAAATTCATCTATAACAAACAGTAACATGCCAAGAACCCCCACACATTACATGACACCTGAAATCTCAGCAAGAAGGCAAACAAGCAAGCAATTTTGAATTTCCTCACCTGTCAGCAAAATGCCAGAAAGAATCTTTCCCCATCAGATCACATTTATAATAGCCCTTCCCTCGACCAATATAAGGAATAGCCCCTAATGTTCCATATACAATTAGAGATGTTGCTTATATTTTTATTCAATCATCTAAACCAGGCTAATATTTCACCAAATCCACAGCTTGGAAAAAATTAAAGTCCAAAGTTCTGGGGGAACATAATCTTTTTAGTCGTTCAATAACTTGAAACATGACACAGGATGTAAGACGCATTTCAAAGTGGAAGTGTTTTATAACTTTTTAATGATCGAATTGTGGTTCATAATAGTGTATTTTAGCTTGTTATAGCAATGGTATGGTGAATATATCCTATTGAAGAGCTACTATGAAAATGTTCAAATCATAAACACACAGAGATGTTCAATGTGTTAAAAAAAATGATTGATAAACTTAGGTAGTTTGTTAATCCTTATTCTTTTAACATGAATATAATCAAAAGCACTTTAGTTTTGATACTTGATGGTTTTAGTATTGTATAAGAACTGGTTATAAGCTTCTTCTTTTCATTGTTTGCAATCTGCGGCAAGACATCAATCATCCAGGTTCTGAATTTACCAGATGAAATGCAGAGCTTCGTGGTACTTTGATACAAAATGTCTACTAGTTAATAAACTTTTCAGCACTTTGCAATGCTCAATGCTGATCCTTGCATCTGAATCTTTGGTTCTTCAAGATTGGGATCTAATTGATGATTGAGTCGTTGCCTTTATAATTGGAACATTGAACCTGCACAGATTCATTTTCAGTTAGAATTAAATTCATATTTTATGGATTCTTTCCATCATTCTTCTTTTATTCTTCTTTTTGTTGTTTGCTTCATTTGCTTCATCTTGGTTTTTTCATTTTAGTACATTAGTAAGGTTACGCTTTATAGACCATGAACAAGCTATAGGTGATTTTTCTTGGTTGTGTTAATACTTCCATGTAAACACAGCCACAAGCTGTTCTCCGTCATTACATCTTTGGTAAACTCACAATTACACCGTATAATTAGAACTACCATGATTTACTCAAACGTGATGCCTAAAACATCAAGTCCATTTCTCCAAAAAGAATTAAGGCTCTAATATGTAAAGGAACTTTGACTTTCTCCCAATATTTCTACAATACTTAAAACTAGCTAAAAGGAAGAAGCAGTTTCGATCAAAGGCTAAATAGGAAATTACCTCAACACATACATATATACCACATTGGCCTTTAACTTTGAAATGGAGACTTGTACATGTCAGTTCATACATTTTTCTTCTTCTTATGTATGATATACATACATAATAAATAAAATTATGGGGGGAAATTGGATAACATCATTCAACTACCCTAATGACCATTAACTTTGGCCAAAAGCTTGTAAAATTACAACATAAGCCAAATGGAAAAAAGAAAACGGCACAAAATAGCACACAAAAGATCCCAGATCAATACTCTAATAGTAATCCTAAAACAAAAGAAAAAAGTTTAGTTTTACTAGTCAACAACATACATATAACTTACAATTTCAATTGATAAAGTTACGAACGCCAAGAGAGTAGCAAATTACGATACTTACAGCCCTTTCTGAAGTTCCCGGAGGACCATCAAGAATCTTAATGCGAGCCCGTGTCTCCTCCACAAGCTTCTTGATAAACTCTCCTTTACGCCCAATTATACCCCCAACCTTCTGGGCCGGGACCAACATCCGAAACACACTCTCCCCTGGCCACCCAGGCCACTTCTTCTCGCCGCCACCTCCAGCTCCTGCTGCTGCTCCTCCTACCCCTAGTCCTCCTCCTCCTCCCCCTCCTTCTCCTCCTACTTCTACTACTCCTAGTCCTCCTCCTTCTTCTCCTCCTCCTACAACCGCAGCTGCCTCCTCCACCACCACCTGCCCTTCGTTTCCCTCCGCTTCTGCACTCTCAAGCACTTGCTCAATCACTTGCTCTGCCTCCTCATGTTCCTCTATGCTTTGATCAACTTCGGCCATAGGGTTCTCACTGATTCCACTACCATAACACAATAATAACAAACAAATAAATAAAATAAAATAAAATCAGAGATTCGGTAGAAAGAAATTGCATGCAACCTCGAAAGAGTTGAGGATTGAAGAGAAAAAAGAAAGTTCAAATAAACTGGATCGGAAAAAGCCACTAACCTCATTATCAGCAACCAAATCCTACTGTTGAGGATAATTCACACTGTACTAGTCGTTAAATTTACCTTGATTGCGAGGTAGAGGTAGAGGTGGAGGCAGAAGGGTGAAAGAAATTTGAGATAGAATTGGGGAATCTAGGGTTTGGGGTTTAGGAGAGAGAAGAAGGAGAGGCTGGAGAACGAAGAAAAGAGAAATTCGATGAGTAAAAGGTAAATATATATATTCTTTGTCTTTATATTATCAATTATTTAATGTGTAGTAATTAATTTGATTCTGGAGATATCGGTGGGGGTGGGGGTGGGGTTGGCATTCACTCTCTACTCAACCAACATCATCCTTACATATATGCTCTTTTCTTTTCAAAAAAAAAAAAAAAAAAANAGAAAAAAATGGAATCACTACGTTTAAGTGAGCATTGTTTGAAAGTTAATTTATGAGAGGAACAAAATGATTAAAGATTATAGAGATGAAAGTGGATTGATTCAATTTATTGAATTCAGTTCATTTGAATTAAATTAATTTATTTGGTTCAAGTCATTGCCTTAAAAAATTGTTCAAATTTAATTATTAATAGATCATAATTTAAATTTATAATTTTTATTCCAAATCAATATGATAATTCAAACTAATTTAACCAAAATGCAATCGCAACATGTCATTTCCACTTAATCCAACTATTAGGCTCATAACTTAGCTACAACTCTACAAAATCCTAAGCTTAGAAAATCACAAGTTTTTCGACAAAATAAAAAAACACATCACAAATCTCACACAACCCTATTGTTTCAACTTCACATTTTCACGGCTTTATAATCAAATTCAATATTCAGAATTCTCTAATGCTTTGACTAGGTTTTTGGTTGTTTAATTGGACAATTGTGTTATTCTTCTTTGTATAGATCATTTAAGGATTGTAATTTTGTCATAAAACGTGGACCATAATCTTTATCATATTATTATTATTATTATTATTATTATTATTATTATGCATTATTTGTGATTTCGTCAATTTTTTTTAGATTTTTCTAATTTTTAAAGATTTTTTCCCTTTTTTCTAATGATTATTTATACTTTAAAAATATTATATACTCGTGGATAAATCCGAAAACCAAACCAAACCAACTTGTTCCCGTTCGATTTGGTTCAAATTGGATTTAGTACAAAAAAATCAACAAAAATCAAATTAAACCAATCTAATGAAAAATAATTGGTTTAGATACAAATTCGCTTCAAAATCAAATTAAACTGACGTAGTTTTACTCCTAAAGGAGAGACACCTTGTCCTCCTATGCCACCCTAAACTCCTATTTTGTGACCCTTCAATGACCTAGTTTTACTCCTAAAGGAGAGACCCCTTGTCCTCCTATGCCACCCTAAACTCCTATTTTGTAACCCTCCAAATTGGAGGTTCAATGAGGGAAATGAGTACATGTCTCTCCTTTTCCATATTAAACATCCAAACAAGGGATGAGATGACTTTGTCCACTCTCTCATGTCTCTCCTTTCCTTTCTGTTATTAGCCTCACTCTTCTATCATGTATGATACTCCCAAACATATGATAAGGGATTCTCTTATGTACCCTTGTTTTATACCATTCTTATTATATGGGTTGTGATTTAGAATATGTTTGGAAGAATGAAAATAGAGAGAGTGACAAAGAACAAAATGACCAAACTTAAGTAATCCTTGTTTGGAAGGGATCTAAGTAGAGGGAGTGAAATGGCTAAAGAGCAAGCTCGTTAAAAGTAGAGTTCACTAAAAACGTTCAGAACCATGTAAAAGTAAATTAGCACAAAAACGCAGATGTTACTCATTATAAAGAAAATGATTTAAAAATAATACATGAATTTATTTGTATTGATATGTAACATTTTAAATAATTTATAAGACTTAAAATTACACAAATTGTATTACATAACATGTTTACGATTCGTAAGTAATAAAAAAAAGTCACTTTTATATTTAAAAAACCAATTAATTACATATTCATTCTTCAAAATTAATAATAACATATATCCCAAATCTCATAAAATTCACACCACATATTAATTACGTTGGAATGGAGAAGCCAAAAGACTTAACAATATATTAAGGATAATGAAATAACCAAGCCATTGATTATTATTATTATTTGTTTTTGTCTGATGATTAATCTTTTTTATGGCCACCAAATAAAATGTAGTTTGATTGGGTTGCTACTAAAATTTGGTCCAATTCATAAGTCTAAAAAATTGTAATTGAAATCCAATTTTTGTAGCTCAATTTGGCTATATGCATAAGATTTATACTTTTATGATTAAAAAAAATGAGTTTTAAATTTATGTTTTTCTGATCAAAAACGAATTTTTAAGGCTTTTACTATTTTAAAATATAAAACATATGACTTTTACTTCAATTAGCATTTAAGTAACATCCAAAACATTTTACAATACTAAAAGCGTAAAAGCTATCAATATCATTTTAAGTTTTAAAACGAGTTTTTAACTATTTTGCTAATGATGGTCACCTTGTCCCTCCCTTACCATCCAAAGTTCTCATTTTTTGACCCTCCAAATTGGGGAGGTCAAGAAGGGAATGAGAACACTTCCCTAGTAAACATCCAAACAATAGTTTGCTTGATTTGAATCATTCTTTATTAGCATCCCTTTTCTAGTCCATTAATGATCATGCTCTTCCATCGTCTAAAAAACTCTCAAACATAACCTTAATCTCAAATTTTATAAACTTTAAAAATATTTTTTTATATATGAACAAAAGTTTAGGTGGGTTTATTGTTAGTCATTCCACCAAGGTCAATAGGTCATGATATGCCTTAAGTTTTTTGAGTACATATAAAAGTACTTACAAATTACATACTAAAGTGATTATCACATCAACAATAAAAATTAAATTTGGTCCTTGTGGGGGATATAAACTCATTATTTACCAACTATAACAACTATCTTTAGCTTAAATATAAAAGCTAATGAAATGCGTGATTAATTATTTACCGTAAATAAATAAAGAGTATTGGTACTCTTAAATTTTAAGGGGGATAAAAAGACTCAAGTCCAATACTTCATCTGATTCATTTTATTTATCATTTTCATTTTTTAGGTATATTAAAATACTAATGTATTTAAATACAATTGTGTTAAATATATTAATTTCTGAATAAAAAAAAATGTGAAAGTCACGATAAAGTAGATTTGAGAGATTAACAAGGAATTATTGGCTAGTCACCATGTCCACTCACCAACCACCACTGGTATGTATGTCCAGGATTTTGAAAATGGGTATTATAAGGATTATCATAGGTACATGTACGAAATCGTATTTTCTATCCACGTTACTCAACTAGTTCTGAATTTTAGGAAATTGTCTCTTGTGAGAAGGGTTATCTAACAACACGGGATTTAAATGACATGAAGGGTTTCAAATTCACATTTATGAAGAAATCCAAACTCAGGATAGAAGAAACCTTGATCACTCTTGTCAACTAGTAGGGTTGGCTATGCCCTTATTTTACAATCAACTGTCAACAAGAATTACTACGTTAAATTTAAACAAGTGTAAAGTTATATAAAAATGAATTTAACAGTATATAACTAAATATTACTTTACTGCATGAATAAATTTAATTTAATATAATATTATTAATTTATTGTGATTACTGATGCAGTCATCATTATCATCATATATATGTGCATTGAAGGAAAAAAATCTTAGGTGACAAAATTGAAAAATGAGAAGATCTACAACATTAACCACTTAGTGGTTCCAAATCATTAACTTATCATGACACTTCTTCTCATTGTGTAATTCAATGAAACAATTATCTATCTACTCTCCCCTATGTATTTTCTATGTAATGGCACAAAACAATTAGGATGTTAACTGCACAAAAAATCAACAAGTGCACATTGACTGGGTCAGCCGGGCTCTCCTATATTTGTCATTTCTTGTCATCATCAACAGCAGCTGGTTCTGATTCAGTGGTTGCTGGAGCCATCAGATTGTCAAACTTCTCAGATTTCTCCAGAACAATTTCAATCTATAAAATCATGAATAAGAAAGAAAGAAAGTGATCAATTACCATAGCAGTTTAAAGAAAAAATAGAATCAGCTAAGTCTATAGTTAGCGTTTAGCTTTTATCGTGAGACAGTAAAAACAAGAATTATACATATCTCTCGTGTTCCTCTATCCCAGAAAAGACAATTTTACGCTTTTTGTCTATGTTCCCTTGTCCAAATATTTTTTGTCCCCAATATTCCTATCTCTTCTGTCCCACGACAACAAACGCTGCCGTAAGAAACTAAAACACATTTAGAACCCACCTTGGCCTTTTGCACCAGACGACCTTTGTTCTCATCCTTCATGCCAACAGTAGATGTCAAAACTTCTATTCCAATATCACAAAACTGATTCATTAGGATTACTACTCTTACAACCATCATGTGAATAAAACACTAGTCACAAACAAGAATAAGAAATCTTACTCTTCTCAGTAGCAAGTCCATTGTTCTTCAAAATCTCAGCAATTGTAACAACGGTAGTTATAGCTGTAGAGAAACACACCAACTTAATTAGCATGAAAGTATTCAAAACTAAGGAATACTGAGTAACCAAACATTGAAATTTGCATGGATATTATATCAGTTGGACAATATGTGTTCAAACTCAATCTTTCATTGTTCAGAAAAAATACAATTTGGCATTTACTCAAATTTTGGATGCTGTAGAGTCATATGCCATAATTTTGTGAGTTCAGGATCAATTAACAGGAGAGGGTGTACGTATAGCTCCTTGAATGTGTAAACAACAGAAAGCAAATATTAATATTCCTAAAGAATGAGGCAATGCATGGAACAAGAAGGAAAAATTAATTATTGAATGTGCAAAAGAATACAGAGAATTTCATTTGTTTTGTATCATAGGAAACAGAAAGTTCCACTCAGCCCTGATATCTTTATATTTTCCTACAATTCAGACATGAAAACAGGAAATATGTATTGTTCAAATACAAAATGAAGGAAAAGTACCCATTCCAAGAGCAGAAAGCTCGACCTCATTGTGCTGCTGCATGTACCTCTGCATCAAGGGAGAAACCATTTCAGCATTAGACACATAACACATTGATAGGGTAGGGGAATTTTATCTTTTGTATGCGTTAGAATTGTCACCTTCTTCTACTTTAGGATAGAGTATGCATACTTGAGTATAATATAAAGATTAGAAAAAACAAAAAATGACAAAGCTTTTCCGATTTGGGCATCCGGAACAACAAACTCAGTGACGGCGTAACGAAACTAATTCAATTAGACAAAGCAGCGTGACTTTCTCGACTTTATCAGTTAAGGCATTAGTTAATAATATATATCACAAATTCGTATATATGATGATTAATTTTCAAATTGAAAATAAATAGAACAAAATTGAATAGGTTGGGATGGGAATTAACGAATATGCAGTAACCAATTCCAGAAAATTGGGGAAATTACCTTGGCAAGGTTGACGTAAAAGAAAAGGGGCTTCTTAGTGTTGGAAACCTGAATTCTATTGACCTTCTTGGGGGATCCAGCACTGTTAGTGTTATTAGGCGTTACAGAAGGAGCAGGAGCAGCAGCAGCAACAGCAACGCTGGTAGCCATTGTTATTGTAGGCTTATTGAATTGAATGATAGATAGTAATGAATGGAATGAATGAATGAATAAGAATGCAAAACGCTATTGTGATGAAGATGACACGTGGCGGCATCTGAATGGATGTGGACGGGGTAGGCAGTTATGATTCTGTTATGAGGAGAGAGAAACTACTCATTGGTCGTTATTTTATTGGCCGGATTGACCGATATGTCCTTCCTCTTGATGGGTTCTGGGCCTCTGCATGATTCGGCCCAATATAAAACCCCATTTGTCGTGAAGGACTTATTGTTTCTTTCTGAAGGCCCAAAACAAATGTGACATTCTTGAATAAATACAGAAGTTGATGAGAATTGAGATAACTAGCTTTTTCTTTCTTTCTTCCTTTCTGGTTTTGTTTTCCAGATTGCTTCATATGAATTTTTATCTGCTGAGCCTAACGGATTGATGATAATTTAGTTTGTTTTTTTTTTTTTTTGGGTTCAATGAGGAAAAGAAAACATTTTGTTTTCTGCATACACCTCAATATGTATCACTTAATCACACTATTGTAGGCAAGTTAGTTAGCAGCAAACATTCTCACCAGCTCGATCAATATTCGTGAACAGCGTATTTGTTTTTAAGGTATTTTGCTTGTCTCAAATATATTATTTTGGTTCCTAGGAGCTCCTTCACGAGTCAGGGAAATGATGGCCGTATGGTAATCGAACTTTTAACCCAACACTAAGAATCCCTTGACACAAGGAACAAGTGACAGGACCATATTAGCCCCTTGGCTCATATTGTGGAAGTTGTGGTCTCGTCCCA
>QANU01035089.1:0-18536 GCA_003254905.1 Nissolia schottii
TTAAGGTGCAGGAATTTACCTTTACGGAGTGAGAGGAATGGATTTGGATAGGTAAAATGATCTGTGCGTTGGTTTGGAGAATTTTGCTATGCTTCAATTGCTGTTTCATTCTTATCTCCACATAAAGTTTTCCTACCTAATTGAATGTACTTGTTTTCTGCAGCAACCATTATGGCATTGGATTAATTTGCTGCATAACTGGTTACATCTGTCTGGATTTTAAACCCTTTGATTTCTTGTTTTGTGTCTTCCTTTCGTCCATAAGTTGTTGATTCTTGCAATCTTCTTTTCAAAAATTTCTGCATGGTCAGGGGCGATATATAATGTATGAACAAGTGTTGGCATTTAGATGCAGCTATTTGGATGTGGGAGCATTGAAGGACCTTCTGTTCTTTATGGTCATGACTTCTTAATTATTCAAGTGTCAATTTGTTATAACTGGCTTTCAACTGTGTTGGACCTGTGTGGTGTTTTTGTTGAGGTCCAGGAATTTCTACATTTTTGGAGTATTTGGACTTGGGATAGCTTGGTTAGACCTTAGCTCTTTGTTTCAGACATATACATTTTAATGAAGTTATAGCGGTATATCTTTTTTTAAGTGATGAATTCAGTATTATCTTTGAGTATTCAAATGTTATTTGGTGTACCGTGAGAATAATTCCACCCTTCAATTTTTGCTTCACGTTTTGGTACATGGGGGATTTATGTTGCTCATGCTTCAGGGGTTTATTTTGCACCAAAAGCTGGAGATTATGAAGGTGCACGGTGTTCATGATGGTTGGGTTCAATGAGCTGTTACATAATGTCCCTGAATGAATATAGGAATTGAATTGTGCAGTTCAGTGTTCCGGATATGGTTGGGTGAGGTTCTGCAATTCTTGATACACGATGAAATGCTACGGGTTCTCCATTACTGATTTAATTCCTTCGTTTGGTTCTGTCTTATTTTATTTCCTTGCTTGATGGTGCATGCAAATCAAATTTGAACGTGTCTTTTTGCAGCGTTGTGTTTTTTCCTATCGTGTAACTTTCTTCATGGCTTCATGGTTGATGACCTCTACCTTCAATTTTTGGTGTTTGTTTCGTATCTATTGGTGACTTCCATATGTAACTCCTGGATTTGTTTTTTTTGTCCCCAACTTCATCTCAGCTATGACTGCTTGATTTTTTTCAATTTTCATCTATATGATTTGTGATTGGGCAGAGAGACAATCGATCAATGTGTGCTGGGATTTGGAAGCAATTATTGGGATCGGGAAACATTGATTAACATTCTATTTGGTCGAGGGATTTTTTTAACATACAGTCATGACTTTCATTTGTACTGTGAGTTGGTTTTGGATTTGAAGGGTCAACCTGTGTTGTTCGTTTGGGTTGTTGCAGGAATTTGTACTTTGTTAGATAATTGGCACATGTTCCTTCTCAAGGCGGTAGGAACTTTGTTAGCTTTGGTTTGGCCTTTCTAATGATCTGCATCTTGGTTTGGAAGATTGTGCGTGGTTTTATTGTTGGTTTTTCATATGTAGGTCTCTTGTCCTGAAGGGATATTCTTCATCATATCGGTTGTTCATGATCTCCAACGTCCATTTGGAATAAGCATTTTGGAATAGGAATATGCATGAATTGTTTTTTTCCCTGTTTTAATGTACATTGGTCTGACGGCTTTGTCAAAGATTTCAGAGCTTTCCTATATTTCCGATAAGACTTGCGCATTTTTCTATAATTTTAGAACCTGACCATAGAGAATGTTCAGTTGCTCACGTTTTAGAGTTTTTGCAGCCCAGGGGGTTTTTGAGTGTGAGGAGTTATATATTTTGTCTTTGAAGGTGACGTTTGTGTAGTTCGTTGACTACAATTGGTGTTTACATTGGATTTTGAGGAGAAATTGGAGATTGAAGTGGTTGCAGGTTCTAAAATAAGGACTGTTGGGTTTTAATTTCTTTGATGAGTTACCTTTCCTTGGTGAAATTACTGTGCTTTCTGTTAACTTGGAACTTGCCCCAAACGTATGGCTTATACTTGGGAGGTTTTCTTCATTGATCAGCTCCTCAAGTGGTTTCACCGCAGTGTAGTGTGATGGGTTGAGGAAGAATGGGATGGAAAGCCTCTCCTTCACAGAATCCACCACCACCCTGTGCTCTGCACTTCTATAAGCCTCATTAGACCACACCTGCACCAAATTAAATCCAACCAACCACCTTAGGCCATCTTGGCGGTGACCAGTCGACTAATGTAGCAAGTCAGCATCACGGCCATTCTGTTCCTACTGAGGGTGGACATGACAATCTCACAGCCTCTGATCAGCATCCATCATTAAACCAAGGAACTGGTATGACGTTGGCTAAAACGAGTGATCAGGGAGAGCCGTCATTGCAGCATAGTGCACCCTATGAAGAATCTTCACGGGTCAAGCCTGCTGATTGGGCAAGAACGTTAGAGGCTGCAACTCAAAGTAGAACTGAAATTCTTATGCCTGAGAATCTTGAGAACATGTGGACAAAAGGAAGGAATTACAAAAGAAAAGAGAACAAAATTATGAAAAGGATTCCTGCTACAGACAGTCCACTTCCTTACAAAAAATTTGCACAGGAAACAGCAGTGAGTAAAACTGGAAAGTTTGCAGCTGCAGATGGGAAGCCTTCTCTGCCTCCAAAGCATGGCTTGGGTTCAGATCCCCTTCAAAATGTTGGAAGCACAAGTGGGTTGGAATATTCTCAGGACTCAAGCAATTGTCTTTTGAGGAAGAGCATCTAGTTGATACAATTAAGGGTATCGGGGATCTTGCTTCTAATTGGTATAAAAGTACTCTGAAGAGATCCAACAGTGCTTCTTCCTTGGTAAACCAACCTAATAAAGGATGATCCGTAATTTCAGAGTTCTACAGCCCTGAATTTGAGATGCGCAGTGAAGGATTTCGTGGAAATAGTTCTTCTGACATGATTGTTAGGAGAGAAGGGCAACTAGCTCCTAAGCTCTGGTGCCGGGTAAGCATTTTTTACTATGAAATTTTTTAGATATAGTATTCTAAAGTTTACATTGGTTTGGAATTATTTAGTATACTAGTATATACCCTTGTATAAATCACAATGATTTCAAGTGAATGATGCAGGTTATTGGAGCATATTTTGAAAAAATTGGGTCCACAAGCTTTGCTGTCTGTTCAATTGCAGTGACTGATGCACAAAATAGGACTTGGTTTGTAAAAAGTTTTGCTTCTTTCTTACATTTTATGGTAGTGGGAGTGCACAAGTATCTTTGTTTTATTTGTGATTTTACAGCCAATTTAATTAGAGCTGGGTTTATACAAAGCATAAAAGTTCTAATTATTAAATGAAATCCTAGGATCACTGAATTGTATTTTTTGTCTAATCTTTCTCTTCTCCCATTTTGAGTTTAAATTGCTCCATCATATGGAATAAGTATGCTCGTGTCTTTATTTCTGTGCTTTGACTTTACCATAATTTCTTTTGGTCTCATTCAGATATAGGAATTTTGAGCTATTGCATCGTCAACTTAAAGATATTCCTAATTACATGTTACATGTTACATTTGCCTCCGAAAAGGATATTTTCATCAAGCACAGACGATGCCTTTGTACATCAACGGTGCATTCAGCTAGATAAATATCTCCAGGTTGTTATTTGTTATCAAAGAAACTATTTAAAGACAGTTTCCTTTTGTACTTTTTCAATAATTATGTTTTTGCTATAATTATGTGGTCTTTCTTCAGGATTTTCTATCAATAGCTAATGTTGCTGAACAACATAAAGTATGGGACTGTTTTAGTGCTTCCTCAAAGGTGTGCATCTGCTTGGAATTTCTTATCATAATTTTTGATGAGTGACCTTTATCTAATTTTTTTTCGTACTTTCTGAATGTGAAAAATGATAATCAAACAAACTATTGTTGTTCTGTTTTACCCCTGAAGAACTACTTTTTTGGGAAATCTTCTTCAGTGATGAAAACATTAGCAGGTATGTTGTTCTAAGTGTTAACATTCCGGTTTAACATTAATGCAGTTCAAGTTTTCTTGTGGTAGCGATTTTATGTATGTTGTCTCTCCTATTAATGTTATGAGTTCATGTGAGAATATTAGTCATTGTTACTAGTGATAAAAACCTTGAGTGCATCCAAACAATTAGGGGTGTCAAAACCCCGGCCCGTTAGGCCCAGCCCGTTAAGGCCCGACCCGTCAAGGACCGCGGGCCTAAACGGGCCGGGCCATAAATATGCACATTTTTCAGGCCCCGGCTCATTTATGGTTGGTCTGCGGGCTTAAACGGGCTGCCAGCCAGCCCGTTTATTTTTTTAAAAAAATTTTTTTAAAAAATTTACAAAAATTCAAAAAAAAAGTCAAAAAGTTCAAAAAAAATTATTTAAAATTATTTTAAAAAAAATTCACTGGTAAACGGGCCAGCCCGCGTGCCAAACGGGCTGGGCCTAAATGGGCTAGGCTTAAATGAGCCGATCCAATTTTTTTTCAAATTTTCGCGGGCCTATTTTTTGCATGTAAAGCCCGTCCATTTAACCGGGTAATCGGGCCGGGTCCATTTTGACAGCCCTACAAACAATCTAACCACCACTCGACCAAAAATTGCATGATCAATTTTTAAGGCCAAAATATAATTTATCTTACCTTTAAACAATAAAATTATAATTCTTATTTTAATTATTTAACAATTCCAAATACAAAGTTTAGGATTTTATGTTAATTTTAATTCTAAAATAGTTAGAATAGTAATTAAAATTCAATGGCACAATTTTAATATGTACGTTCAAACCGATCTCAAAATAATAGTCTTAGTTACATTAATTTTTTAAGAAAATAAAAATTACAATTATTTTTAAGAATTATAATTGTTGAATTTTTTTCTTAAATAACTAATAACGAATTTAAAGCATTATAAAAATAAGATGAAAAGTTAATAAATATATGGAGGGTAAAGAAATGAAAATTAAAAAAAAAGTTAATAGGGTACAAAATCAAAATTCAAGATTTATTAGCGACAAAAATTATTTAATTCAAATAATTATGATTTAAATTAATATTTTGTTTCACATTTATTTTTATTAAAATTATTATTTGAATTTCTTTTTGCGGTAGCGTTGATTATAAGTTAGCATTCATAAACCGCCTTAAGTATACGCGCCAAAATAAAGCAGCCTAGATTACAAAAGTTAGGATTCCCCTTTATATAAACACCTCGCGCCCCGTCTTTCCCCTTCATTCCATCTTAGGTTGGCATAGCGTAGCGTATATTTTCAAATCGCGGTTTTGCTTCCATTTATTCTTTTCTCTGCCAAATGGGCATGCAATCGGCGTTATACTTGTTCATATCTTCTCTGGCATTGTCGACGTGCTTCTTCTCGTTCTTCTCCTGATGATCTGCTGGCACAATCGAGTTTACGTCGTTCGTGAGCATAGCATAGCAAATGGTTTTGGTTTGCGATTTTGTCTTCTAGTTCTCTTCTTTTGTTGCTTATGCATTTTCTTGATCTTCGATGATTTCTGTTTTATGATGTAGAAGCTTCGCTTTTATACTATACTCCTTGTATCGAGATGCTTCTTTCAGGTTCCGATTTTGATTTTCTGCTGCTACATTTGTGGTCATGTAGTTTCGTAATTTTTCCTTTCACATCTATTTCTTGAATGTTGCCATTCGGTGGTTGAGGGAGAACTTGGGGTTGGATTGGCTTGAGTTTTTTGATTCGTGTTTGATGGATGATGCTTTTGCTGGGGTTTGAGGTTCGAGGAACTCGTGAATCATGTTTTTATGTTTAATTCTTCAAACATTGTTCATTATTGTGGAGATTCAGGTGGTGATCTGGTTGATTTTTCTGTTCTTAGGGTTTGGCCAGCGACAGATACGGGATTGGATTTTGGAAAATTGTTTTGCGATTCTTGATGCTGAGGATTATGAGTTGCAGGCTCAGGATCTGATTTAGTTTATTCGATGAGTTAATCCTCTATATCTTCGATTCCAGCTTTGATCACCTGTATTGAATGTGGAACTATTTTTTTCTGCAGCGTTGGCTTTCCATGATGTAGCATTTTGTGTGGTATTGAATTTTCACACGCAATTGGTGAACTCTTCCGAGATTCTCTCTCTCTCTCTCTTCATAATTGAAAATAATGAATGCGTGCAAAGTCCTTTTAGGCATAGCGAGATGAAGCACTCCTCTTTTATTCCAATTCTTTGAACATTGTTCTTCATTTCATTGTAGAGTCCTTTCATTTAGGTGATGTGTTTGTGTTATTTGTTTGTAGTACCTTGGAGCCGGGGAAGGAATTTTCTCTTTGTTGGAGATCGGGACTGGATTTTGAATTAACATTTTGCAATTATTGATGGAGAGGATTACAAGATCAGGATCTGATTTAAATTCTTAGATGAATTATCTGTCATGTTGGGTTTTGACTTCTATCGCACCTGTCAATTAATATGAACATGTTTGTCTTGCAGTTTTGCGTTTCCCTTTGTGACATTGGACTTCGTGCATAGTTGGTCACTCATACCTTAGGATGTCTTGTTTCATGTATATCAATTGGTCAGTCTCTGGATTTGAACCTTTGGATCATCTTGTTTTTGGGGTCTTACTTTGATTCTGGCAATTTTTCTACATGATTTTTCTTTTAATTTTATGTAGCAGGAGATATTTGGAAGCAGCTGTTAGTAGTGTTGATGGATCTTAGGTTGTCTTGCTCCTGATCTTTCAAGTATGAGTTAGTTTATGGTTTTCGGTGTCAATCTCTGGGAGTTTTGTGTTTATGTTAAGGTGCAGAAATTTCTACCTTTATGGAGTATGGAAAGGGGAATGGATTTGGATAGCTATAATGATCTATGACTTGGTTTGGAGAATTTTTGCTATGCTTCAGTGGTTGTTACTTTGTTCTCTCGTCACATCCATTTTTTCTACCTAATTGAATGAACTTGTTTTTCTGCAGCATTAGTGTTTCCATTATGGCATTGAATTTGTTGCATAACTGGTTACCTCTGTTTGGATTTTAAACCCTTTTTGATTTCTTGTTTGGCATCTTTCTTTCGTTCATGAACCGTTGATTCTTGCAATCCTCTTTTTGATAACTTTTGCTTGGTTAGGAGCGATAAATAATGAATGAGCAAGTGCTGACATTTACATGTGGCTGTTTGGGCGTGGGAGCATTGAAGGACCTTCTATTCTTAGGTTTTGTTAACTTCATTATGGTCACGACTTCTTAATTTTTCAAGTGTCAGTTTGTTATGCTTTCAACTGTGTTGGACTTGTCTGGTGTTTATGTTGAGGTGTAGGAATTTCTACATTTTTGGCGTGTTTGGACTTGGAATAGCTTGGTTTGACCTTAGATCTTAGTTTTTTGACATAGACATTTAAGGAAGTTATGGAGGTATATTTCTTTTTTAGTGATGAGTTCAATATTATCTTTGACTATTTAGATGTTACTCGGTTTATTGTGAAAATAGTTCTACCCTTGAATTTTTGCCTCGTGTTTTGGATCATGTGGGATAATTCGATAACCCGTGAAATTATTGTTGGAAATTTGATAGTTCCTATGACCCTTTAAAATATGTCGAGATAATTTGATTACTCGTCTGACTCGAGATAAAATTGTGGGATAATTCAATGACCTGCGGTGGGTTAAATAGATGGCATGGAGAACCATATAATATATGGTGGGATAATTCGATGACCTGTGGTGGGTTAAAAAGATGACATGGAGAACCATCTCATATATGATGGGATAATTTGATAACCCGTGAAATTATTGTTGGACATTTGCTAGCTCCCATGACCCTTAAAATTATGGCAAGATAATTTGATTACTTGCCGACCCGAGATAAAATTGTGGGATAAATCAATGACCGGTGGTGGGTTAAAAAGATGACATGGAGGACCATCTAATATATGGTGGGATAATTCAATTACCCCTGAAATTATTGTCGGAAATTTGATGCCCTCTATGACCTTTAAAGTTACGGCCAGATAATTTGATTATTCATCTGATTTGAGATAAAATTGTGGGATAATTCAATAACCTGTGGTGGGTTAAATAGATGGCATGTAGGACAATCTAATATATGGTGAGATAATTCGATTATCCCTGAAATTATTATTGGAAATTTGACGCCCTCTATGACCCTTGATATTATGACGAGCTAATTTGATTACTCGTTTGACCCGAGATAAAATTGTGGGATAATTCAATGACCTGTGGTGGGTTAAATAGATGGCATGGAGGACTATCTAATATATGGTGAGATAATTCGATAACCTATGGTGGGTTAAAAAGATGGCATGGAGGACCATCTAATATATGGTGGGATAATTCGATAACCCGTAAAATTATTGTCAGAAATTTGATGGCCCCTATGACCCTTGATATTATGACGAGATAATTTGATTACTCGTCCGACCCGAAATAAAATTGTGGGATAATTCAATGAACTGTGGTTGGTTAATCAGATGGCATGGAGGACCATCTAATATATGGTGGGATAATTCGTTAACGCGTGAAATTATTGTCAGAAATTTGATGCCCCTATGACCCTTAAAATTATGGCCAGATAAAATTGTGGATTAATTCAATAACCTGTGGCGGGTTAAATAGATTGAATGGGGGACCATCTAATATATGGTGGGATAATTCGATGACCCCTGAAATTATTGTCGAAAATTTGATAGCGCCTATGACCCTTGATATTATGACAACACCCGAGATAAAATTGTGGGATAATTTAATAACTGTGGTGGGTTAAATAGATGGCATGGAGGACCATCTAATAAATTGTGGGATAATTGAATGACCTATGGTGGGTTAAATAGAAGGCATGAAGAACCATCTAATATATAGTTGGATAATTCGATAACACGTAAAATTATTTTCGGAAATTTTATGGCCCCTATTACCCTTAAAATTATGGCCAGATAATTTAATTTCTTGTCCGACTCAAGATAAAATTGTCGGATAATTCAATAACCTGTGGTGGTTTGAATAGATGGCATGGAGGAGCATCTAATATATGGGGGGGATAATTCGATGACCCCCTGAAATTATTGTTGGAAATTTGATGGCCCTCTTACCCTTGCTATTGTGACGAGATAATTTGATTACTCGTCTGACCCGAGATAAAATTGTAGGATAATTTAATGGCTTGTGGTGGGTTAAATAGATGGCATGGGGGACAGTTAATAAATTGTGGGATAATTGAATGACTTGTGGTGGGTTAAATATGTGTCTTGGAGGACCATCTAATATATAGTTGGATAATTCGATAACTTGTGAAATTATTGTCGGAAAATTGATGGCCCCTATGACCCTTAAAATTACGGCCAGATAAAATTGTGGGATAATTCAATAACCTGTGGTAGGTTAAATAGATGGCATGGAGAACCATCTAATATATGGTGGGATAATTCGATGACCTCTGAAATTGTCAAAAATTTGATGGCCTCTATGACCCTTAAAATTATGACGACACCCGAGATAAAATTGAGGGATAATTTAATAACCTGTGGTGGGTTAAATAGATGGCATGGAGGACCATCTAATAAATTGTGGGATAATCGAATGACCTATGCTGGGTTAAATAGAAGGCATGGAGAACCATCTACTATATAGTTGGATAATTCAATAACCCATGGTGGCTTAAAAAGATGGCATGGAGGACCATCTAATATATGGTGGGATAATTCTAAAACCCGTGAAATTATTGTTAGAAATTTGATGACCCCTATGACCCTTAAAATTATGACGAGACCCGAGATAAAATTGTGGGATATGTCGATGACCTGTGTTGGGTTAAAAAGATGGCATGGAGGACTATCTAATATATGGTGGGATAATTCGATAACCCGTCAAATTATTTTTGAAAATTAGATGGCCTCTACGACCCTTAAAGTTATGGCCATATAATTTGATTACTCGTCCGACCCGAGATAAAATTGTGGGATATTTAAATTACCTGTGGTGGGTTAAATAGATGGCATGTAGGACTATCTAATATATGGTGGGATAATACGATCGCCCCTGAAATTATTGTCGAAAATTCGATGCCCTCTATGACCCTGGATATTATGACGAGCTAATTTGATTACTCGCTTGATCGGAGATAAAATTGTGGCATAATTCAATGACCTATGGTGGGTTAAATAGATTGCATGGAGGACCATCTAATAAATTGTAGGATAATTGAATTACCTGTGGTGGGTTAAATAGAAGGCATGGCGCACCATCTAATATATAGTTGGATAATTCGAGAATCTGTGAAATTATTTTCGAAAATTTGGTGGCCCATATGACCCTTAAAATTATGGCCAGATAATTTGATTACTCATCGGACCTGAGATAAAGTTGTGAGATAATTGAATAACTTGTGGTGGGTTAAATAGATGGCATGGAGGACCATCTAACATATGGTTGGATGAATCGATAACCCGTGAAATTATTGTCGGAAATTTGATGGCCCCTATGACCCTTAAAATTATGACGAGACCCTTGAAATAATGACGAGATAATTTGATTACTCCACCGACTTGAGATAAAATTTTGGGATAATTCAATAACCTGTGGTGGGTTAAATAGATGGCATGGAGGACTATCTAATATATGGTGGGATAATTCGATAATCAATGGTGGGTTAAAAAGATGGCATGGAGGAACATCTAATATATGGTGGGATAATTTGATTTCTCGTCCGACCCGAGATAAAATTGTGGGATAATTCAATAACCTGTTGTGGGTTAAATAGATGGCATGGAGGACCATCTAATAAATGGTGGGATAATTCGATGACCACTAAAATTATTGTCGAAAATTTGATGGCCTCTATGGCCCTTGATATTATGACGAGATAATTTGATACCCTAAACCCTAAACCCGAGATAAAATTGTGGGATAATTCAATAACCTGTGGTGGGTTAATCAGATGACATAGAGGACCATCTAATATATTGTGGGATAATTCGATAACGCGTAAAATTATTTTCAGAAATTTGATGGCACTTATGACCCTTAAAATTATGGCCAGATAATTTGATTACTCGACCGACTCGAGATAAAATTGTGGCATAATTCAATAACATGTGGTGGTTTAAATAGATGGCATGGAGGATCATCTAATATATGGTGGGATAATTCGATGACCCCTGAAATTATTGTCGGAAATTTGATGGTCCCTATGACCCTTGATGATATGAAGAGATAATTTGATTACTCGTCTGACCTGAGATAAAATTGTGGAATAATTCAATTACCTGTGGTAAGTTAAATATATGGCATGGAGGACCATCTAATAAATTGTGGGATAATTGAATGACCTGTGGTGGGTTAAATAGATGGCATGGAGGACCATCTAATATATGGTTGGATAATTCGATAACCCGTAAAATTATTGTCGGAAATTTGATGGCCCCTATGACCCTTAAAATTATGGTCAGGTAAAATGGTGAGATAATTCAATAACCTCTGGCGGATTACATAGATGGCATGGAGGATTATCCAATATAAGGTGGGATAATTCGATGACCCCTCAAATTATTGTCAGAAATTTGATGGCTCCTGTGACCCTTGATATTATGATGAGACCCGAGATAGAATTGTGGGATGATTCAATTACCTATGAGGGGTTAAATAGATGACATGGAGGATCATCTAATATATGGTGGGATAATTCGATGACCCGTGCAACTATTGTCGAAAACTTAAATTGGCCGCTATGACCCTTGAAATTATGACGAGATAATTTGATTACTCCACCGACACGAGATAAAATAGTGGGATAATTCAATAACCTGTGGTGGGTTAAATAGATGGCATGAAGGACTATCTAATATATGGTTGAATAATTCGATAACCCATGGTGGGTTAAAAAGATGGCATGGAGGAGCATCTAATA
This sequence comes from Nissolia schottii, assembly GCA_003254905.1. Taxonomy (NCBI): domain Eukaryota; kingdom Viridiplantae; phylum Streptophyta; class Magnoliopsida; order Fabales; family Fabaceae; genus Nissolia; species Nissolia schottii. Next base: position 11,889 of record QANU01035089.1, read on the forward strand.
TATGGTGGTATAATTAGATAACTCGTGAAATTACTGTTGGAAATTTGATGGCTCCTATGACCCTTAAAATTATGGCGAGATAATTTGATTACTCGTCTGATCGAGATAAAATTGTGGGATAATTCAATAACCTGTGGTGGGTTAAATAGATGGCATGGAGGACCATCTAATATATGGTGGGATAATTCGATGACCCCTGAAATTATTGTCGGAAATTTGATGGCCTCTATGACCCTTGATATGATGACGAGATAATTTGATTACTCGTCTGAACCGAGATAAAATTGTGGGATAATTCAATAACCTATGGTGGGTTAAATAGATGGCGAGGAGGACCATCTAATATATAGTGGGATAATTAGATGACCTGTGATGGGTTAAATAGATGGTATGGAGGACCATCTAATATATGGTGGAATAATTCGATGACCCGTGAAATTATTGTCGGAAATTTGATGGCCCGTAAGACCCTTAAAATTATGGCGAGATAATTTGATTACTCGTCCGACCCGAGATAAAATTGTGGGATAATTCAATTACCTGTGGTAGGTTAAATAGATGGCATGGAGGACCATCTCATAAATTGTGGGATAATTCAATGACCTGTGGTGAGTTAATTAGATGACATAGACGACCATCTAATTTATGGTGGGATAATTCGATAACTCGTGAAATTGTTGTCAGAAATTTGATGGCTCCTATGACCCTTAAAATTATGGCGAGATAATTTGATTATTCGTTCGACCCAGGATAAAATTGTGGGATAATGTAATGACCTGTGGTGGGTTAATAAGAAGGCATGGAGGATCATCTAATATATGGTGGGATAATTCGATAATGCGTGAAATTATTGTCAAAAATTTGATTGCCCCTATAACCCTTAAAATTATGGCCAGATAATTTGATTACTCGTCCGACCCGGGATAAAACTGTGGGATAATTCAATAACATGTGGTGGGTTAAATAGATGGCATGGAGAACCATCTAATATATGGTTGGATAATTCGATAACCTGTGAAATTATTGTCTAAATTTGATGGTCCCTATGACCCTTAAAATTATGGCCAGAAAAAATGGTTGGATAATTCAATAACTTGTGGTGGGTTAAATAGATGGCATGGAGGACCATCTAATATATGGTTGGATAATTCGATAACCCGTAAAATTATTGTCGGAAATTTGATGGCCCCTATGACCCTTAAAATTATGGTCAGGTAAAATGGTGAGATAATTCAATAACCTCTGGCGGATTACATAGATGGCATAGAGGATTATCCAATATAGGGTGGGATAATTCGATGACTCCTCAAATTATTGTCAGAAATTTGATGGCTCCTGTGACCCTTGATATTATGACGAGACCCGAGATAGAATTGTGGGAGAATTCAATTACCTATGATGGGTTAAATAGATGACATGGAGGACCATCTAATATATGGTGGGATAATTCGATGACCCGTGCAACTATTGTCGAAAACTTAAATTGGTCGCTATGACCCTTGAAATTAAGACGAGATAATTTGATTACTCCACCGACACGAGATAAAATTGTGGGATAATTCAATAACCTGTGGTGGGTTAAATAGATGGCATGGAGGACTATCTAATATATGGTTGAATAATTCGATAACCCATGGTGGGTTAAAAAGATGGCATGGAGGAGCATCTAATATATGGTGGTATAATTAGATAACTCGTGAAATTACTGTTGAAAATTTGATGGCTCCTATGACCCTTAAAATTATGGCGAGATAATTTGATTACTCGTCTGATCGAGATAAAATTGTGGGATAATTCAATAACCTGTGGTGGGTTAAATAGATGGCATGGAGGACCATCTAATATATGGTGAGATAATTCGATGACCCCTGAAATTATTGTCGGAAATTTGATAGCCTCTATGACCCTTGATATGATGACGAGATAATTTGATTACTCGTCTGAACCGAGATAAAATTGTGAGATAATTCAATAACCTATGGTGGGTTAATCAAATGACATGGAGGACCATCTAATATATGGGGGGATAATTCGATTATGCGTGCAATTATTTTCGAAAATTTGATGACCCTATGACCCTTAAAATTATGGCCAGCTAATTTGATTACTCGACTGACCCGAGATAAAATTGTGGGATAATTCAATTACCTGTGGTAGGTTAAATAGATGGCATAGAGGACCATCTCATAAATTGTGGGATAATTCAATGACCTGTGGTGAGTTAAATAGACGACATGGATGACCATCTAATTTATGGTGGGATAATTCGATAACCCGTGAAATTGTTGTCGGAAATTTGATGGCTCCTATGACCCTTAAAATTATGGCGAGATAATTTGATTATTCGTTCGACCCAGGATAAAATTGTGGGATAATATAATGACCTGTGGTGGGTTAATAAGATGGCATGGAGGACCATCTAATATATGGTGGGATAATTCGATAATGCGTGAAATTATTGTCAAAAATTTGATTGCCCCTATAACCCTTAAAATTATGGCCAAATAATTTGATTACTCGTCCGACCCGGGATAAAACTGTGGGATAATTCAATAACATGTGGTGGGTTAAATAGATGGCATGGAGAACCATCTAATATATGGTTGGATAATTCGATAACCTGTGAAATTATTGTCTAAATTTGATGGTCCCTATGACCCTTAAAATTATGGCCAGAAAAAATGGTTGGATAATTCAATAACTTGTGGTGGGTTAAATAGATGGCATGGAGGACCATCTAATATACTGTTGGATAATTCGATAACCGGTGAAATTATTGTCGAAAATTTGACGGCCCCTATGACGCTTAAAATTATGGCCAGATAAAATTGTGGGATTCAATAACATGTGGTGGGTTAAATAGATGGCATGGAGGATCATTTACTATATGGTGGGATAATTCGATAACCCGTGAAATTAATGTTAGAAATTTGATAACTCCTATGACCCTTAAAATTATGGCGAGATAATTTGATTACTCGTCCGACCCGAGATAACATTGTGGGATAATTCAATGACCTGTGGTGGGTTATATAGATGGCATGGAGGACCATCTAATAAATTGTGGGATAATTGAATGACCTATGGTGGATTAAATAGAAGGCATGGAGGACCATCTAATATATACTTGGATAATTCGATAACCCGTGATATTGTTGTCGACAATTTGATCGCCCCTATGACCCTTCAAAATTATGGCGAGATAATTTGATTACTCGTCCAACCAAGGATATAATTGTGGGATAATTCAATGACCTGTGGTGGGTTAATCAGATGGCATGGAGGACTATCTAATATATGGTGGGATTATTCGGTAACACGTGAAATTATTGTTGGAAATTTGATGGCCCCTATGAGCCGTAAAATTATAGCCAAATAATTGGATTACTCATTCGACCCGAAATAAAATTGTGGGATAATTCTATAACATGTGGTGGGTTAAATACATGGCATGGAGGATCATCGAATATATGGTGGGATAATTCGATTACCCCTGAAATTATTGTCAGAAATTTAATGGCCCCGATGACCGTTGATATTATGATAAGATAATTTGATTACTCGTCTGACCCGAGATAAAATTGTGGGATAATTCAATGGCCTGTTATGGGTTAAATAGATGGCATGGAGAAACATCTAATATATGGTGGGATAATTCGATAACCTGTGGTGGGTTAAAAAGATGGAATGGAGGACCATATAATATATGGTTGGCTAATTCGATAACCCGTGAAACTAATGTCAGAAATTTGATGACTCCTATAACCCTTAAAATTATGGTGAGATAATTTGATTACTCATCCGACCCGAGATAAAATTGTGGGATAATTCAATGGCCTGTGGTGGGTTATATAGATGGCATGGAGGACCATCTAATAAATTGTGAGATAATTGAATGACCTGTGGTGTGTTAAATAGAAGGCATATAGGATCATCTAATATATAGTTGGATAATTCGATAACCCGTGATATTGTTCTCGACAATTTGATGACCCTTGTGATCCTTAAAATTATGGCGAGATAATTTGATTACTCGTCCGACCCTGGATATAATTGTGGGATAATTCAACGACGTCTGGTGGGTTAATCAGATGGCGTGGAAGACCATCTAATATATGGTGGGATTATTCGATAACGCGTGAAATTATTGTCGGAAATTTGATGGCCCCTATGAACCTTAAAATTATGGCAAAATAATTTGATTACTCGTCTGACCCGAGATAAAATTGTGGGATAATTCTATAACATGTGGTGGGATAAATACATGGCATGGAGGACCATCGAATATATGGTGGGATAATTCGATTACCCCCAAAAATTATTGTGAGAAATTTGATGGTGCCTATGGCACTTGATATTATGACGAGACCCGAGATAAAATTGTGGGATAATTCAATGACCTGTCGTGGGTTTCTGGGATAATTCAATGACCTGTGGTGGGTTAAAAGGATGGCATGAAGGACCATCTAATATATGATGGGATCATTCGATAACTTGTGAAATAATTGTCGGACATTTGATGGCTCCTATGACCCTTAAAATTATGGCGAGATAATTTGATTACTCGTCCGACCCGAGATAAAATTGTGGGATAATTCAATGACCTGTGGTGGGATGATCAGATGGCGTGGAGGACCATCTAATATATGGTGGACTAATGCGATAACCCGCAAAATTATTGTCGGAAATTTGACGGCCCCTCTAACCCTTCATATTATGACGAGATAATTTGATTACTCGTCTGACCCGAGATCAAATTGTGGGATAATTAAATGACCTGTGGTGGGTTAAATAGATGGCATGGAGGATCACCTAATATATGGTGGGATAATTCGATAACCCGTGAAATTATTGTCGGAAATTTGATGGCTCCTATACCCTTAAAATTATGGCGAGATAATTTGATTACTCGTCCGACCTGAAATAAAATTGTGGGATAATTAATTACCTGTGGTGGGTTAAATAGATGGCATGAAGGACCATCTAATATATGATTAGATAATTCGATAACGGTGAAATTATTGTCGAAAATTTGATGGCCCTTATGACTCTTAAAATTATGGTCAGGTAATTTGATTACTCGTCCGACTCGAGATAAAATTGTGGGATAATTGAATAACCTGTGGATGGTTAAATAGATGTCATGGAGGACCATCTAATATATGGTGGGATAATTCGATTACCTCTTAAATTATTGTCAAAAATTTGATGGCCCCTATGACCCTTGATATTATGACGAGATAATTTGATTACTCGTCTGACCCGAGATAAAATTATGGGATAATTCAATGACCTGTGGTGAGTTAAATAGATGGTATGGAGGATTATCTAATATATGGTGGGATAATTTGATGACCTATGGTGGGTTGAAAAGATGACATAGAGGACCATCTAATATTTGGTGGGATAATTCGATAACCGGTGAAATTATTGTTCGAAAATTTGATGGAACTTATGACCCTTAAAATTATGGCAAGATAAAATTGCGGGATAATTCAATGACCGTGGTGAGTTAAATAGATGGCATGGAGGACCATCTAATAAATTGTGGGATAATTGAATGACCTGTGGTGGGTTAAATAGATGGCATGGAGGATCATCTAATATATGGTTGGATAATTTGATAACCTGTAAAATTATTGTTGGAAATTTGATGGCCCCACATTCCCTTAAAGTTATGGCCGGTTAAAATTGTGGGATAATTCAATGACCTGTGGTGGGTTAAATAGATGGCATGGAGGACTATCTAATATATGGTGGGATAATTTGATGACCCCTGAAATTATTGTCAAAAATTTGATGGCTCCTATGACCCTTGATATTATGAAGAGACCTGAGATAATATTGTGGGATAATTCAATGACCGGTGGTGGGTTAAATAGATGGCATGAAGGACCATCTAATATATGGTGGGATAATTTGATGACCTGTTGTGGGTTAAAAAGATGGCATGAAGGACCATCTAATATGTAGTGGAATAATTCGATAACCCGTGAAATTATTGTCGGAACCACTTCAGCAACTCCAGGGAACCTCCACGGAACCCTTCAGTACCTCCTCTAGTGCCCCACTCAGCAACTCTCTACGGAACCCTCTCAGCACCCCTTCTAGTGCCCACTCAGCAACTCTCCACGGAACTCTCTCAGTACTTCCTCCACGTATTCCAACAATCCAACAACACTAGAAACATTTCACGTCCAATATGATATATATCATACTAAACTATTTAACACATAACACATATAATCTACCAAGATGCATGGTTCACTCACCAGTCCAGTTATATTTTTACAAAACATTTTAATTATTTCAAACCTATACATAGAGAATATCACATAAATTCACATAGACAGTGGAGGTCAGATTACCCACCTCGAAACGAGTTTCTGAATCGGTAGATATGAAGAGAAAAATATCCTCTTTGTATGAGTGTACTCATCCTATATTTTCGGGAGTCCGGCAGCGCTTCCGCGATGTGCACGAACGAAACAGAATAATGAAAAAAAATGAACGAAGAGATGGAAATGAAGCTCATATTTATAGGAGTGTCAGTACATGCACTGTGCTTGATATTTTGCTTTATTATTTTATTATATACATACATACATATATATATATATATATATATATATATATATATATATATAT
>QANU01035099.1:0-18566 GCA_003254905.1 Nissolia schottii
CCCCTCATGCATTACATTTATTTACTAATTGTATAAGTTGTATGATTATATCTGATTATATATTATTATGAGTACATGTTTAGTCAACCGTCCGCGAGACACGTACGAGACGGTCCCAGTAGCACCGCGAGTCTAATGATGAAGCACGATAACCTAGTAAGAAAGATTAGATCCCCTATCACCTAGTAAATTAGATAAAGCCGCCCAGGAACTTAGGCAAGAAAGAACTGGTAGGGTGACTAGATGCATGAACCCTTAGAGATCTCCTGGACGGCCGGAAGCATAATTGAGTAACCAGATCCCCATTACCCTACAGTTTCCCACTGAGAACCACCGTTCTCACCCCCACTCACTTATGGCTTCAGGTGAGTTAGATGATGACCCCTCCAAAGAAACGACAGACCCTTCGCAGCAGATTTAGGACGGTAGACCCGGAGCCAGAGGAGGAGCCCAACGAGGATGAGCCGGAGTGCGGACCAGCCCCGTTCACGGACCTTGTCGTCAGGAGCGACATCTTTTTGATAATAGGCGTAGTGTTTATGTATTTTGATGTATGTCATTTTGTAGCACATGCAGTAGTTCTAGATTTAGCATATGTACAGGCTTTCTGCTGTATCAGTACAGTATAACTTATATGTAAAACTCTATGCTAATTATATATATGACTTTTGACGTCTATGATTGTATGATGGGACCCACTTGGTACTGTTTACCTTACTGCTTATGTATGTACATGTATGACAGACGACACCCACATTTATCTATTATACGACTATATGGGACTTATGATAGTTCACACGCATGGCTCTACTTTGACGCGTAAAAACAATTTATGTTCAAAAAAAAATGGGTCCTTACTTTCAGATAACTTAACTATTTTCTAGAATAAAGTAGGGACTACCAGTATGCCCACACAGCAGATAACAACTTAGCAGACGCAGATTATGACTTAAGCATAAGCTGCTAAGCTAGGGTGTTACATGTTGCGTGGTCGTTCCCGTCATGGTACGCGCAGTATAAGTTGGTGTCTGCACCTGCACGGGTCCTCAAGGGCTTCGATTTTGGGAAGTCCTGCCTTTGCTGCAGCTCTCTATACAGCTACGTTAGGGATAGGTTCAGCGGGGCGTAATTGGTGTAACGCCCTTCTTTGTGTATCCGCGGTATGTCGCTCCTTGGTCTGTCTCCGCGGATAGGCTGGTGGAACTTTCTGCTCGGGTCTCTGGCTGCTACTGGGCCATCTCGGGGCGGGTTACCTTTGATGGCCTATATTCCCTCTTCTTGATAGAGGTACTCCTCGGCTCGTTCCTGTATTTCAATAAGGTTGCGCGGAGGCCGCTTGGAGAGGTTCTTGGCGAAGGGACTGCCCTTCTTGAGGCCGTTTGTTAGGCCCATCAGCACTGCCTGCGGTTGCAGGTCTTCTACCTGCGCGCATTCCTCGTAGAAGCGGTCGAGGTACTGGCGAAGAGACTCATCCCCTCTCTGGATTACGCCCAGTAGGCTCACTGCCATTTTGGGCTTGGTTCTTCTAGTGGTGAAATTCGTGAGGAAACGCTCTGCGAGGTCGTTGAAGCACTGGATGCACTTCGGTGGTAGGGCGTTGAACCACATCAGGGCGCCTTTCCTGAGGGTTACAGGAAATGATTTACACTGGATGGCGTCAGAGACCCCGTCCAGGACCATCCGATGTCCGAAGGCATTAAGATGGTGCTGGGCATCCGAGGTACCATCATATGCTTCCATGTCTGTTGGAGGTCGGAACCTTTGGGGGGGATGGCCGCGAGGATGTCTTCAGCGAAGGGATGGTTATCCCTTCCTCGGATTCTTCTCGGAATGGAGCGGATTCTTTCCGTTGTATGGAAAGCTTCCGCAGACCGCTCGCGGTATATAGATTCAGCTTCACTGTCGGGAATGGCATGGCTGGGGCCCTCGTTACGGTTAAAATCGCCAAAGGGGTGTCTTTGCTCGGCGTTCTTCTTCGCCTTTTCTGCAGCTTTGCGGAGCTCTTTTTGTCTCCGTTCCTCGTCCATTCGGGCTAGTTGGCTCAGGGCCGCCTCTAGGCGGGCGATCTTTTCCGCTTGGGTCTAGACCACGTCAGATAGAGTCGGCGGGGGAGGTAGGTCTTCCCCCGCAGGCTGTTGCTGCGGTTGGCTCCTCGGAGGTGACGGCATGGGGGGATTGGCGGAGTGGTCGGCGTCGGGGACTGTGACGCTGGTGGAGTGACGCTCACCAAAACGTCGTTAGATTTTAGTACGTGATCAAATAATAATTTATAAACCAAGTAAACCCCGAGAACATAGTAAAGGGGGTTAACCTAGGTCGTTTCCCAAAGAAGCAATTTAGAACCAAATCAATATTTAAGTAAATTGGGGGGTTTGTTTGTTGATAACTTGAAAGCAATTAAAACGAGATTAAGACAATAATAATAAAGGTAATATCCTGCATACGGCGGTTTGAGATTAAGGATTAATTCTCATCGGTTCCTGATTAATTATCCATGAAAGGAGATGTAGTTTATTAGTTGAAATCTCTAACTAATATGCAATTTACTCAAGAAATTATGATCATAAATCTCTTAAGCATTTGTTAATACAGGTATTAAAACCAAGATCTCAGCATTAAAACCCGTTTAATTAAGTACCAATTGCACAACGTAATCAAATCTGATTAGTTCTCCTTTAGTTCCTTAATCATAGTTAAATAAATCATACAATCGTCAAGATTCATTAACTTAGATTTAACCTTAACCATTAATGTGCAATCGCTATGTCATTAATTAAGGTGGAACGAGTCATGAGTATTCTTTAAGCGCAAGACCTCAAATTAATCTTAATCTTGAGTTACCGCATGCAAGATATTAAGAAATTACTCCTCCATGGTTGGAGGATTAAAACTCAAAGTAAATAAAGAGAAAAAAAGAGTAGATAAAGAGAAAGGAAAATTAAATAACAATGGAAAAAGTAAATGATAAGGCAAGAGTAAATGAAAATAAAAAAGAAATAAAATGAAAGATAAAAGTAAAGGAAGAGAAAATGGAAAGAGTAAATAAACTTAAAGCAAGTAAAGAGAAACAAAGAAGTAAATAAAGAAACGGAAAGATGTAAATAGCAATGGAAGATTAATGCAAATGAAAAGCAAGAAAGAGTAAATAAAGAGAATGAAAGAGTAGATAGCAAGAAGATATGAAACAATCAAACCTGGAATTAATTCGGCAGAACTTCGTTACAAAGCTTTAAAGAAAACAAAGCACTTTAACATAGCCTAAGTGCTTTGAAATAAAATGTAAAAAGTGAAGAATATGGAAGGAAAAAGGAAGGGTTTTGGCCTAGGAGAGCTTAGGGAGAGGTTGGAAGAGGATGGGGAAAGAATGCCCCAAATGCTAGCCTTGGCCCCCTATTTATAGGTGTTTTTAGGGGGGAATCGCTCAGCGGTTTAGCGCTGCCGCTCAGCGGTTTGGCGGCGGACGCGGTTTGCCAGTTGGCGCTAGCGGGCGAAGTTTCTGGAAGCTGGTCCGCTCAGCGGATTGGTAATCCCGCTCAGCGGACTGACTTGCATAGCAGTCAGTAAAACTGTAATATCTTTAGCTACAGACCTCCGATTGAGGTGATTCAAATTGCCACTTAAAGCTAAGAGATAGAGATACAACTTTGTAGTTAACATTAAATCGAGATTCAATCTCTATCATGGCTCAAAATCAATGGCAAAGTCAGTGTTAAAAATCCTCAGCTCATCTTTTAACCACATCTTTTTGGATTTGAATTTGATCTTGCATTCATTGGTCCAAATCTTCTCTTCACATCTTCAATGATCCTCTTGAACCTTCATTTCCTGAAATTTTATAATAGAAAACTCCAAGGGAAATATAAAATACTTATGGTTAAAATAATACGTAAACTTGTCGTTTTTCTTAATTCTTCATAAAAGAGGATAATGTGTAAAATCATATTGATTAAGTATTAAACCTACACATTTTAGTATGCATTTGCCCACTTATGGAGTAATAACTTAGGGTATAAAATTGACTTATCATGGAGCTTGGGATGGCGCCACCGGGGAGTCGACGGGTGCTGATCCCCTGGAGTTCACCACTCTGTATCATGTGTTCTTTGGAGGCATGTTGTTGGCGATGATGATGATGATGGGTGCTCAGGTTTTAGAGAGAAGGTGGGGATGCCGAAAAAAGTCCCCACAGACGGCGCCAATGTTCCGAAGTATGCACCTCGGTACAATCTCTAGATCCTGAGGCTCTGGGAAAGGATGAAGGTTCTGGCTCTAGCACGATCGATCTCTGGACTCGCGTTGCGGTGGGTACCTGCAATCACTCCAACGCTCAAGTAAGCAAGGGTGTAAGGAGTATAGTGAATGATAATTGGATGATCTTCATACCTGGGGTGCTGGCTGTTATATAACTGAGGTGGTTGAGGTTGCTCCGCGTATTGCGGCAGTGGGAGGATATCTCGACCACGCACATGGTGGGTTGTCCCGGTGATGTCGCGTTAGCTAACTCCAAGTAGATAAGATAAGTGGGATCTCGGGGTGGCTTATCCCGAGCGGTTACGCAGACGGGAATCGCGGATTAGCTTATCCCGAGCGGTTATGGGAGCGGGAATCGTGGGGTGGCTATCCCTGGACAGGCAAAATGGGTCCGCAGATCTGGGCCTGGGTGGCTGGGTCGCTAGGATGGGCCTTTATGGCCCAGTCCGTAACACACACACACACACATATATATATATAAAATCAAATATATTATATAAAATGCAATTTATTTAGATTTGGAAACTCTCACGTGTTAACGCAACTTTATATTTTATTCATGCTCAAGTTTTATATGTATAGAAAATACAAAATTTAGATTTCGACCATGATAATGCTCCATATTCCTCAAAATTAGAATACATCACTTATAGCATAAAGGATGTGAAACAACACCCCCCTTTAAAGTTAGACTCTAAAATTCAAATCCATATTTATTATTCCTTATCTAATCAAATCAAATCTTAATTACTTTATTATAAGCCAACCAAACCTAATTTTATCTAAAAATTGTATCCAATTTAATCTTATCTAATATAATATAATATAATATATGGTATAAAATATGCCGTATTTGTATTATTCTTATATAATTTAATACGATGTTCAATATAATTTCAACTCAAATTTTATATAAGTAGGAAACAATCCTCCATAATATTCCATATCCATTGACATTAGCCTATGAAAGTAACCATCATTTATATAGCATAAGATATGTGATACACCTTTTACACCATTAAAGTCTGTGTCTTAAAATTCAAATCTATAGTCATTATTGCGTCTAATCTATTAATCTAATCTAATATCTAATAAAAATTGTACAATACAATTAACTCAGACTAGGAAACAACCACATGTCAATACCATAAAGAATATGCTACACTTAATACATCATTAAATTTTGACTATAAATATTCAAATCTATAGTCATTATGCATTTTTCTAATCTTATCTAAATAAAACTATGTAATGCAAGTGTTAATCGCAACTCATAATGTATTCGAAATAGAAAATTCAAATTTAAACCTCTATAATACTTTATATCCCTTGAAATTATCCTTGAGATTAGCCTTTGAGGATGTGATACATCTAATCTAATCTAATACACTACTAAATCTTGACTCTAAAATTAAAATTCTGCAATTATTATGCATTCTCGAATCTAATCTACTCTAATTTAATCTTATATAATATATCTAAATAATACATATGTAATACAAGCGTTAATCACCTCCATAGTTCATATCATGCATAGAGAACTTGATATTTGATTGATCTAATCTATGTTGTATGCCATATGATTTATTTAGATTATGAAATTGTGTCAATAGCATGATATATATTGTTCTCACTAAAATTTCATATGTATATGACACAGGAAATTAAGATTTTGGCCTCCATAATTCTCCTTATGCATTCCAATTAGCCTTGATATTAGCTTTTGAGGACGTGGTATAGCTAAAACAACAGTAAAGTTTGACTACAAAAATTCAAATCTACAACCATTATCCATTATCCATTATCAAATATAATGTAATACAATATAATTCAATATTGTATAATACATATATAATATAATATATAACATAATCAAATCTAATCCAAAATGTTATATAAAATAAGATTTGTTTACAATTAACTATCCATGTTCTACCAAAAAAAACTATCCATGTACATTGATATGAAAATGTACCTAATTTGTCAAGTGACAGATAAAACAAATCAGAGGGATTGTAAAATATGGTTTATTCAAATTAGGAATCTGTCACATGTCAATATCACATTTTGTATTATGCGTGCAAGTTTTGTATGTTTACAAAATAGGAAACTTAGAATTCAACCTCCATAATACTTCATATCTCTTGAAATTAGGCTTGAGATTAGCCTTTGGGAATTGCCTATATTTAAAGTGTAAAGGATATGATACAACTATTACCCATTTAAGTTTGACTCAAAATTCAAATTTACAACCATTATGAGACAATCTAATCTAATCTACTGTAACATAACAATTTATTCAGATTAAGAAATTTTCAGTGTCAATACATATTTTTTCCACTCAAATTTTATATGTATACGAAATTGGAAATTCCAATTTTAGCCACCGTAATACTACTCCATATCCCATGGAATTACCTTTGAGAATAGTGATAACTCTCCAATTAGAGATATTTTTGCTTTGTTTTTAATAGCATAACTAGGAGCATATTACATATTTCATGCAGGTTTTATCTATGATTTGCATAACTAACCTTTAGGCATAAATGATACATTTTAGGATAGTTTTAGGTAGTTTTTGATGAGTTTCAAGTCCCAAGTGGTTAATGGAGGAATCCATGAAGATTCGAAAAGTGCTAGAGCCAAGAAATTGAAGAAAAGAAGCATATCTTAGCTCTAGGGATTGTTAGGGTGGATGAAACCACCACTTGAGTGACGAGANGAAACCACCACTTGAGTGACGAGAGAGACGCCAAAACCATCAACATAGGATCCATAGTTTCTTCTATCATCAAGTCCTACAACATACCTTTCAACCTCTCAGTCTAGTGCAAAGACTCAGGAACACTCAACATACCTTGCACCATTAGAGGCCAGCACTTCCACAAGGCGGTGGTCAATTTGAGGGCTACAATTAATGTGATACCGAAGTCCATTTAATGTAACACCCCTAGCTAGCTGCTTACGCTTAAGTCATATAAAATGCTCACTGGGTTGTTAAGTAATTGGTGGGAATACTTATAGTCCTTCATTACTGTTTAAAAATACTTGATTAGGGAAAATATGAATCATTTTTAAACCTTTTCTGCTTATGATTCATTTCATAAAGTAGGAGCCGCGCTTGAACAAGATACATATAATATAAGCGATAGAGCCTTGGGCTTACAACTATTAATCAAGCATAGTACGATCGGTTAGAGAGGCAAACACTTGGTCCATCACATATATTTACAGCAACTCACATAAGTATTATAATAATTTACATATGCACAACATATCCATCAAAATACATTGTTCAAACATTACAACAAAAGGCTATCTAATGCACAACTCTATTAGCCAGCCTCCATAGCCTCTAAGTCTTGCCTCTCCGATATCGGCGGCTTGTAAACGTCCGTCACAGCTTCTCCTACTGTTCATCATAACCCTCGTTTGCCCCTAAAATCATGAGTGAGTGGGGGTGAGAACGTGTCATCCTCAGTGGGATACCTTAGCGTAAGGATTACTTCTTTATCTCGGTTATGATCCAGGCCACTCAGCAAATCTCTACGTGTTCATGCATACTAGAGTCCTACTGATTATGATCATTCTTCCTAGTCCTGAGTAGCTTTATCTATTTTACTAGGCGACGAGAAATCTCCAGTCTTTTCCTTATCTATGGCTTTGGGCTTATTAACTTTGCTCGCTTGTTTATATAGGCCGTCTCGAGCGTTCTCTTGACGGTACTTACATGTTATATCTACTTACATACATATATTCATCCATCACATATTCATACATCACATATCTTATGCATGAGGGGATCTGGGGTTCTCTTAAGCTTTCGGTCAAACTAGGGGACCGAGGTAGCGTCCTTCTTGTTACCTCTTGTCATTCCACCTTTGTAACCATGGTCGTCTGGTTACAACCTGCTTTTAACTCTCATATTGACGATTACCAGGCAGCGCTATAGCCTGAGTGGTTGCGAACCACCAATGGATAACTAGGGTCCATTTATCGACAATCAATAGGGACAACCATCCAACTAGTGGGATAGCGAGGGGTCGGTCCTCTCGACGCGACCAGGCGTGGACTCGTTCATCATCATTATTACATCGTTATCATCTTGTAGGTGTGACGTCACCCTCACATACATTCATCTTTCCTTTTCTTTCTTTCTTTCTTTTCTTTTCTTTTCATCATAAAGACAGGTCCTGAACCTGCGTTAACATCATCGACCAATCCATCGTGTTGGACTGGTGAGGGGCTTGTCCGTAGACGTGCCAAGAGAGGGGATGATCCTAATTGTAACATCCCGCATTTTTCCCCCTCGGTAAAAAGTTCGTAAAAATAAATAAAACAATGTATAAATGAATTTAGAAAGAAGAAAAACATTACAAGCGTATCCTTTAGTGAGAATTTCCCCAAACAACTGTTCATAGAGCCCTTTGTAGGAGTTGAGCTGTCGGGGTCAGTAGAAATTATTTTGTTGGGAATTTCCAAATTCTGCTGATACTCAAATGATTCCTCTCGACCTCTAGAGATGGATGAAAAACCTAAAGTGTCGGTAAAACGGCAATCGGTTCAGTTTCGGACGATTCCGTAGACACTAGAACAGTCCCATTCGACCCCGTTTAGCCAATAGAACTGAACAGAGGGCCTCAAGTCTCTGGAAATCATACGCTATGGAGGGAAACATTTTAAGATGCCTTAGAGTAGCCCAAAACCTCATTAGGAAAAATGGACGAGAATGGGCGATCGCGGAAACGCCAGCGGAACGGTCCTGTTCGGACACCGGCGGGAGATAACGGGTCAAAGGTATTTGTGAAAAATACTCCTCTGGAGAAAAATTCACAAATGCCTTAAACCAATGATACTCCCAGGTAGGGGAAAATAGAGGATCGCGACGGTACAAGCGGAATATTTTTCGGACGACCGTGTGCGACTCACCGGCACTGCGAGCGATAAAACACGAGCGAAACGGGATCGGGAGGCGGTCAAAGATGGCAACCAGCACGTGGGAGATCTGATTCCAATGGAAAATAATATAAATTTCAATTACTATTCATTGATTTGACCCCTTAATTATCTTTTGAATTAATTAATTATAAAAGAAATTAAAAAGGGCAAAATTGTAATTATGCTTAGGGGCAAAAATGTAATTTTTAGGGGCAGAAATTTGGCTATAAATAGCCCTTCATTTTCAGAAATTTGAAGAGAGAAATTCTCTCTGGAGCTAGCCGAAACTCTGCCCGTGTGCGCCGCGGTTATCCTACAGAAACTCTGTCGGACGCTTGGACCATGCTCAAGGCTTGGAGGACTGCTCTCCCCCATCCTTCTCATCACCGAATCAGCCTCAAGAAAGTGGGTAACTCTAGTTTACTCACCTCTTTGGTGGATGGATGTGTTTATGTGTTTATGTGTGTGTATGTCTTGATGTTTGTAGGCATGCTTAATTAGTTTAGATGCTTGGTTAGGATAGGGAGATGATTCTGAAGGGTCCTGTGACCTGTGACCTGGACTAGATAGGATTTTGATGGTTAGAATATGTGTGAAAACCTCAAGGAGTAATCATAAGAAAAGGCAAAGAGAAAGGAAAGAAAACAAAGAAAACAATTTCAGATTCGCCAGTAACTGCTGAGCGGCTCTTGGTACCGCTAAGCGGCGTGTACCGCTGAGCGGTCCAAGTTCACCGCTGAGCGATCAGGCTGATATCGCTGAGCGGCCCTAGGGTACCACTAAGCGGTCTGAGACCTGAAAGTGTTATAGATATTGTCTTGAGGCACATAGTCTAACAATCAATGATATAACTGTAATTTATAACTGATACAACTGCAGTATGTGACGTATGTGATGTTATATGTTAGGAGTTCATGCATCAGAATTATTTAATGCGATACGTAGCATGCCATGCATCATGTTAAGGTACTGTCAGAGGATTAAAGATGAATCAAGTAATGGGTAATGATTATAATTGAAATGAACCACAGGGAACAAGTCATGTCATGATATGTGCAAAGATCAACATTGAACGTTAAAGAAAAAGGATGTAGTTATATTAGTAGGAATGTCTAAGCAGAATAAAGTAAACAGTAATAAGAACAGATTAACAGTAAAGAAGAACAGAATAGACAATCAGATATTAGTCCGCTTCCGGTCTTGCTGTGAGGACAGACCCTTCGCCACCTAGTGAGCGGGTGGAGTCATGTTGTCTCAAGGAACAGGAAGAAAAGGTTAGGTCGTACACCACCAGGGGACGAGTCCCAAGGTGTACGAGGAGGTGTGGACAAGTCCACTCCCGGTGACGCTGTCAGGGCGGCCCCTCGCCACCCAGAGATCGGGTGGAGTTATGTTGCCTCGAGAAACAGACAGAAAAGGTTAAGTCGTGCACCACCAGGGGACGAGTCCCAAGGTGTACGAGGAGGTGTGGACCAACAGTTAAAGCAAGAGAAAATTAAAGTAAGAGAAAGTTAAAGCAAGATTAACAGGATGTCCTATATGCATAAGAAAAGATAAGAAAGAAGAACGCTAACCCGGGTGAGCCGTTATGCGTAAGATCAGTAAAGAAGAGCGCTAACCCAGGTGAGCCGATATGCGTAAGATAAGCAAAGACAGACGCTAACCCCGGTGAGCCGATATACGTAAAAGAAAGAGGAAAGTAAAAGAAAGAGGAAAGTAAAGAAAGTAAAGTATAAAAGAAAGAATGAAAGAAAGAATTATAGTATGTGATTTATGCTTGAATGTATGTATGTATGTAAGGTATGTGAAAAGGTATGTATGAAAGTATGAATAAGTAAGAAGCTAAGTAAATAAGTAAGAAGATAAGTAAATATGAAGAAGATAATTAGATATGAGGTAAGTACCGTCAAGAGAACGCTCGAGACGGCTATGCAAGTAAGCGAAGGAAAGTAACAAACACGAGAACTTAGTAAGCAAGAGTAGTTCCCCTATCACTTAGTAATGTAGATAAAGCTGTTCAGGACCTTAGGCCAGATAATAATCAGTAGGGATATTAGTATGCATGTTCACTTAGAAACACCTGAACGGCCTGGAGTATAATTAAATGAAACCCGAGAGCGCAGAGCTACAGTTTTCCACTAAGAAGCTACCGTTCTCACCCCCATTGCCTTGTGACTCCACATAGCATGATGTGGACGCCGAGATGGAGCAGGGATCGGAATGATAAGCTGAGTTGTGGACGCCAGAGTTAGCAGGAGCTAGTATTTTGTTAGGGGCATACTGAGCAGTGTTATAGTAGCCCTTGTATTTTGAGACTATGTACTGTATATGATGCACATGTAACTTGTGCATTATTTATTGTAATTATAACTATGTGACTTGTGTGATGGACCACAATGAATGTACGGTTATGCTTTACTATTACTTGATTGTTATTCGCTACGCCTAAGGGCTTTACCGCTTGTTATAATTGTTCTTTCCGACGCATGGCTCTATTTTATTAAATAATCGATGCAGATGAAAAGTTAAAAATCGGTCTTTATTTTCCTAAACCAGTATTTTCCAGAAATTGATAATGGGCTATAAGTATCCCCACCAGGTAGAAAACAACCTAGTGAGCATTGTTTATTACGTACGGGTAAACAGTTAGGTAGGGTGTTTCACTAATCATATAACTACGTACTTTCTTCAAGGTATATCAGAGCCTCTATGGCTGGAACCTTCTTAAGATCTCATTGTTCCCTAGGGTTCACTTATGCCCTTTAAACCTTAAGTGATAATTCTATAGTTATTTATGGTCGTCCTAAAACCCTGACGGCGACTGAGTCCTCATGATGCATGCTTTCATAAGTAAAATAAGTTCATGGTTACTTCCATACACAATCTTTAGGGTTTTAGTGCTTGTTGGAACATAAAATCTCAAGTTCTTCAGTGGTCATTCGAATGACCAGCTGAGTCATTCGAATGACATTGAAATTTTGCTCTTTGTTTGCAAATTTTACATGGTCATTCGAATGACCTGGCATGGTCATTCGAATGACTTGCTAAAATGGCTCCTAGATGAGTAAAATTTAGGGTCATTCGAATGACTATGCTAGGTCATTTGAATGACCTTGCCTTAAACTCATCCGTAGCGCTGTTTCTTGCACAAATGCCCACTGTAACTTATATTTTCATTTGGGGCATTCCCATGGTTCCAACAGACACTATAGCACAGTTTTCCAGCTTAGAAACATATAAAATAATCATTTCATAATATTCCCTACATTTTCTACATAAACTTTAATAGGTTATTTCTTTAGATACACACATATAAAATAACATTAAAAACCACATAGACAGTGGGTCTAGGGTTACCCACTTCCGAAACATTTTCTGATCGGTTGAAGTTGATGAAAACAAGATTCTCTCAACGGTGGTGCCTTCCTAAGATTTTTCCTGAGTCCAGCAGCGTAACCGCAGTGTGCACGAACGGAACCGGCAGTGTGAAAACTTAGGAAATTATGGGTGAGAAGTGTCGTGACCCTTTGGGCTATTTATAGGGCCCTAAGGTCGGTCATTGTGCTGCCTTTAATTTTTTATTCTTATTACTATTATTATTATTATATTATTTTAATATATATATATATATATATATATATATATATATATGTGATAAGCCTCACCGAGGAAGCTTCTGTGGATAACTATCCATGACTGGTGCACCGTTTCGATCATACTTGATCACGTTTGGTTATTAATTGCTCGTGTACAGATATCCCAAATGTATTCTGAACACATATTCGCGATCTACTAATTTTCCTGGTCATGATGGTATGTTAAGTTAAGGTATTCGTGAACTTATCTCCATAAGAGTATATTTTACGGATACCTTTGGCACCTGACAAACCTCTGGTATTAACCAAAATTTGATCCAAGTTCTGTGAAATCTCCGTGAGCTTACGAAACCATTATTTTGACTGGTATTTTAGATTTAAGAAACCTTTATAATTAAATTTCTAGTCTAAATAACCTTCTCGAGAACACTACGGGAAACCTTTGTAAGGGAAAAAATTGGGATGTTACACTCACCGGTCTTATCATCCAACTTACAAACCGGAGCATCACAAGACCCTAGGGAGTGCATGAAGATGTGTTGGTGAAGATAAATAATTTAGTTTTTCTCACAAACTTCTATGTGATAGAAATGAACGGTGATTCAAAGGCAAAATGAAATTTGTTCTTAGCAACTACTCGACCTAAGATCGACATTCATGTCAAGGCCCTTTCAATGGANATGTGGCAGTACGGCGCCAGGCTGGCTCCAGCTGGCGTAATCATTGAGCCGCGTGCAAGTTGCCTGTCGACATACATTCGCTCAGCGGTAAGGGTGTTTCCGCTGAGCAATGGTTCCGCGGACGCTGAGCGCTAAACCCTTCTCTGCGGAGTGAATCTGGTCTTCCGTGCTGAGCGGACTTGTATCACCGCTGAGCGGTCTGGCTCTTATTTTCCTCTTTTAAGTTCTTTTCCTCAGCTTGCCATTTTTGCTCCATTCTTTATGGGATTCTTCTTAATTAGGCTGCTTGCATCCATCTTCAAAATATTTTAGAAACCTACAAAATAAGGAGATTAAGTTAGATATTTCTTTAAAAACATAAGCGATTAAGTGCCATTTTGATAGGTTAAAAATCATGTAATTTAGACACTTAACATATAGATGAAAGTCTTTCTTTAAATTCTATTACAAGCCCAATCTCTAAGCTACTGGACACACCAATGAGTCCACCTAACTGTTTGCAAGATATATCCAGTATTTCACGTGTAGGACATACTAGTTCTTATATGCCCTAGCAGATTGAAGACCAGCTGGGAAAACCAATTCGCCCTAGAAATAATGACCTACCCCAGTGGACATTAGCACCCACTGAAGTTGCGAGATATGATGAATTGTAACCTCCTCCTATGTAACATCCCACTTTTCCCTTAGTAAAGATTTCACAAGAAAAACCTTAGTAAAAGCTTTCCGTATAGGTTAGAAATGTATAAAAGCCTGAATCCTTAAGACAGAGGTGTCTGTAGAAACTTTTTTATTTAGTTTTTCGAAATTCTGATGACACTTAAAAGATTTCTCTTGGTCCTTAGAATTTGATGGAAAAATCAAACCGTCGGAAAAACGGAGTTCTGCTCGATTTTAGACGATTCTGCAGACACTAGAACAGTCCCGTTTGGCCCCGTTTAGCCAATAGAGCTGAGCTGAGGGCCTTAAGTCTTTGGAAAACCTAACTTATGGAGGGAAAGATTACAAAATCCCTAGAATGAACCCCAAAACCTCATGAGGGAGAATAGGCGCGAACAGGCGATCGCAGAAATGCAAGCGGAACGGTTGTCTGCGAACACGAGAGCTCAATGAGGCATCAAAGGTATCTGTGAAGGATACTCCTCCAGAGAAAAATTCACAAATGCCTTGAGTTGACCTCAATTTTATGTCAAGGGAAATTAGGGGATCATGATGGTATGTTCGAAATATTTTTTGGACGACCGTGCGCGACGCACTGGGACTGCGAGCGACCAAACATGAGCGAAACGGGACCGGGAGGGACCCACATCTGCATTCACCACGTGATGGCACCAGATTTTTTAGAAAAAAATATTAAAATAAGGGTTAATATTCATTGATGTGACCCGATGTGACCTTATAATTATCCAAAACAATTAATTAATTAAGTAATTAAATTAGAAAAGGAAAAATGGTAATTTTTGGCCAAAATTTATGGACCAAATTGCCTCAAACCCACGGCCTCCCCCTTCTAAATAGCCCCTCATTTTCATTCATTTTCACATTTCTCTCATCTCTCTCGAAACTCTGCCGAAAAAACGTTCAGTCCAGAAACCCCGCTGAAGCACTGTCAGGAACTGGGAGCTAGCTGGAGAACTCAACACTCAGGGAATCCTCACCTCCATAGCCATCTCTAATCCTCTCTAGGGCTCTAAGAAGGTGGGTAATCCTAAGCTTGCTCACTTCCTTGGTGGCCTATGTGCTTGTGTGCTTGTGTGCTTGTGTGTTCCTATTATGCTTTATGTTAGAACTGCTAGGTTAGGGATAGGTAGATGACTTTGCTATGTTTTCTGAGCTGGAGATGATTGTATGGTGATTGTTGGAATTGGTGGTGAAGCCCAAGAAGTGCCCATGGAAACGGTTTGAAAGAACAACAAGAAAACAAAGGAGGAACTTCAGTCACGCCCAGGGCGCTGAGCGGACTCCAGGGACCGCTGAGTGGCCTGGGATATAAACCTTGGAAAATGCTTTGAAAACTGTCCTATGACTAGGTTGACCCCAAGGACCGCTGAGCGGTACCAGTAGGCACTGAGCGGTACCACTGGACACTGAGCGGTACCACTTAACGCTGAGCGGCTCCTATGGTTGCTTCATGGGAACCGTTTTATGAAAGTTAATGAAAGTAAGGTTATGAAAGACACGAACAATTTTCAAATGGGTCCATATTTTCGCGTAAGATATATTTGCAAAGGTAAATGTAAGGGCTGAAGGTAACCCGACCCGACAAATAACAACCCTGTGAGCATTGCTTACTACCATGGAAGTGGGAAGTTAGTAGGGGTGTTACAGTTGGTATCAGAGCAGTTTGGTCCCATGGAGCCTGAGGACTGGACTGCACTATGCTTTCGAGCATGATTCATAGTGTATATGTTACTAAGTTGTATGTGCTGGATCTTTGTGCACTAGCTTATCTTGAGACTGATCAACTCAGGATTTTTGCAGGTGCGACGAAACCAGCCATGCCACCTAGAAGGGATCCTACACAACGTGACACCGCAGACGCCGATATCACTGAGATACTTCGCCAGCTGGCCTAGGCGACAGCCCAGATCGCAGCCGCGACTATTTAGAGAGATACTCCACCACCCGAGCAGGATATTGACGCAAAGAAATACACCGACTTTATTCTCGCCAATCCTCCAACTTTTGAAGGGATAATGGACCCGGAGCAGGTTCATTACTGGGTAAAGGAAATGGAGCAAATTCTGGGCGACCTCCGCTGCACAGATGACCAGAAGGTCAGGTTTGTAACATCCCGCTCTTTTCTTCGTAAGAATTTCGCCGAAGAACTTTGGGTCAGAGTAAACGTGTGGAAGTCTGTAGGAATTATTCTGTTGAGTTTTGATAAATTTCGATGACACTCAAATGATTCCTACTGACCCTCAGAATTGGATGATGAGGTTTAACTGGCTGTTACATGGAGTTCTGCTGAGTTTCAGACGATTCTGCAGAAACTAAAATAGCTCCGTTTAGCGTGTAAAATTGAGCAGAGAGCCCGAAGTCTCTGGAAATGCCACCGGTACCAGGGAAAAGCCTCAGACACCTTAGGGTGGTCCCACGACCTTATTGGGATGTTTGGGAAAGAACGAAACCGCGAGCCGAACGGTGGTCGGCAGACACAAGAGTGTAGAAACGGGTCGAAGGCATCTGTGAAAAATACTCTCCGGAGGAAAATTCACAAACACCTTCTAAGATTAATATTCCTAGGTAGAGGGAAATTAGAGGATCGCGACGGTACAAGCGGAATATTTTTCGGACGACCGTGCGCGACGCACCGACACTGCGAGCGATAAAGCAAGAGCGAATCGGAACCGGGAGAAAGTCAAATTTGGGGGCAGCCCACGTAAGAGAAATCAGATTTAGAAAATAATTTTTAATTCAAAACTCTATTTATGATGTGACCTTTGGATTATCATCCAAATTAATTAATTATAAAAGAAATTCAAAATGGCATTTTTGTAAATAAACCTAGGGGCAAAAAGGTAATTATGGGAGGCAGATTTTTGCTTATAAATAGCCAGCCATAAATCAGAAAAATGAGAGAAATTCATAACCTAGGGGAAACTCTGTCCGATTGTCCAGAGACTCGCTGCAGAAACTTCACCGGGAAGCTCGGATCGCGCCCTAAGCTCGGAGAACGACTCTCTTACCCTCTTCCTCACCACCGAACAGCCCCCCAAGAAGTGGGTAACTCTAGTTTACTCACCTCTTTGGTGGATGTCTTTGCTTGGAAGTGTTTATGTGTGTGTGTATGTTTCTAAGCATGTATGGCTATGTATGTTAGAAGTTTGGTTAGGATTTAGGAGACGATTCTGAAGGGCCCTGTGGCCTGGACTAGATAGGTTTTTGATGGTTGAAATATGTGTGAAAACCTCAAAGAGTAACCATAAGAAAAGGCAAAGAGAAAAGAAAGAAAACGAAGAAAATAATTTCAGATTCGCCAGTAACCGCTGAGCGGCTCTTGGAACCGCTGAGCAGCACCAAGCCATCGCTGAGCGCTCTGGTTCAAACCGCTGAGTGGCCTTAGGGTACCGCTGAGCGGCCTGAGACCAGAACGTCTTCTGAATGCTTTCTTGAGGCACATAGTCCAACTAGTGATGTTTTGTATGAAGTATAAGCCTGAAATGTATGAACTATGTGATGTAATAGGTAGGATTTTATGCATCATGTTTATGGAAATAATATGTTAGCATGCCATGCATCATGTTAAGGTATTCGTAGAGGATTAGAGATTCATCAACTAATGTGTAAAGATGATAATGGAAATGAACCTTAGGGATTGAGCCATGTCATGTTACGTGTAAAGAAAGAAAAGAAAAGAAGAAAAGCTATGAGAAAGAAAGATAAAGATATGATGTACTGCTAAGAGAACAGGTACAGGACGTGACGTCACACAAGTCCAATAACGATCCCACTTCAGTAGCGTCACCAGGGCATACTGAAGGTGGAAGCCCGGCACAGGTGGTATCGCCAGGGCATGCTAAGGTGGGGGTACAATACCAGCCCACTTCCGAGGTGTCAAAGAGAGGGCACGCAGAAGGTGGAAGCCCACCACAGGCAGGTACCAGAGGACCTACCTGGGGGTGTGAGGGTATCCCGTCAAGTAAGGTCAACGGTGGGTGGTTGTTCATATCATTAAGCGATGCATTCCTCCTATGAGCCTTACGTGTAACATCTCGCTTTTTCACTGTACGGATATTTAGCGTAATAGATAATTATAGGTTAATTAGGGAGGTAAGAAAATTAAATTATTACCTTTAATTCATAAGAATCCCTTTAACTCATAAGAAGAGCAGTCAAAATTGAGGTTTTGTGACCGGCAAATTTTTCGGAGCCTTAAGACGATTTCCGGACCAATCGGGAATTTTTTCGGATACCGAAAGTAACCGTAAAATACACTAATAAAATAATAATTCCTTGAATAGCTCCACCGGACTCAACTATTAATAAGGAAAAATTAGTAGATAGCGAGGGTACGTCCAGAATATTTTTTGGACAGGCGTACGTGAGGTACCAGGACTGCGAACGACAAAAACACGATCAAGCATGATCAAAATAGAAC
>QANU01035103.1:12601-26598 GCA_003254905.1 Nissolia schottii
TTTTTAGAGAAGAAAATGGTAGCAAGAATGCTTGTTTTTCCTTAGGAGCAATGTAGTGTTCTTGAAGCTTGCTAGAAGAATGGCTATGGAGTTTTGAAGGAGATGAAAAATTTTAGAGAGAAATGGAAGAGAGGGTTCGGCCAAGGCTGAAATGGGAGGAGAGAAATTTGATAATTTTGGAATTTAATTAAAAAGGTGAATAGTGGAAAGTATGGGTTATGATTTGATGAGGTATGGTGAATGACATTTTGGAAGCTTGATTTAGGGAAATTGTCTTTGACTAATCTCCCTCAAAACCATGCAGCCATCTCCATTCAGCTGAGGAGATTTTAATTTCTCCCAGTCCTGGTTCACTCGTGTTTTATCGCTCGCAGTCTCGGTGCGTCGCGCACGGTCGTCCGAAAAATATTCCGTTTGAACCGTCGCGATCCTCTATTTCCTGCCCACCTAGGGGTATTAAAGTTTGAAGGTGTTTGTGAATTTTTCTCCAGGAGATTATTTTCACGTACACCGTTTTGAGTGCCAAAATTCATCGGCGAACAACGACTGCTCGGTTGTCAGCCGAAATTTCTACCGCGACACGTCTAAATTCCGAGGGATATTTTAACTAAAATTTTCTACCTCAATTCTCTAATCATGATTAAAAATTAATTAATCATTTATATTTTTCGAATATTTCTCTAAAGAAAAAAAATCGGGATGTTACAGGTAAGATGTCCACGAAGTTCGGACATAAGAAAGAAAAAGAGAGACGTCCACGAAGTTCGGACGGAACCAGTAAAGTTGTCCACGAATTTCAGACACCAGAAAGTCATCCACGAAGTTCGGACGCCAAGCATAACGTTGTCCACGAAGTTCGGACATCCCAAAAAAGTCGTCCATAAAGTTCGGACGCACACGAGCCCTCATTTGCCAGTGATACCACCTTCAGGGTACACTCCCACCATTCTACCATCCGAATGGTTGTAAACGTGTTATGGCTGTATGGGGATGACGATCTCACAGTCAACAAAGGAGTGAGGGCACCCAGTAACGAAAAGGACGCAGCCATAGGCGCGTAAGAAAACCCCCGACCCCTCGTGCATGATATTTATGTGATGATTGTATATTTGGATGACTAGGCTTATATCAAGTAAACCGTCCATTAGACACACACGCGACGGTCTAAGTAGTACCGCGAGTAAGGATAACAAGCGCGAATGCCTAGGTAAGTGAAAGATTAGACATCCCTATCACCTAGTAACTACATAAAGCTGCTCAGGATGTTAGGAAAGATAATAACTAATAGAGAGATCTGATTCAGACAGTAAAGAGAACGGGCCAAGGCCCGAGAGAAAAGAAAGAGAACAGGACAAGTCCTGTAAGAATGAAAGGGGGACCCCATTTAAAGAGAAGAGTACAGAGAAGCACGACCACGCCTGATCACACCCAAGGGCCGGTCCCTCGCCATTCCTGTTAGGGGGATGATTGCACCTATTGTATGCGATGATTTCCTCCTATGAGCCTTACATGGTTAGCTACCATTCCGGTAAAGGACGCTAACCTAGGTGAGCCAGTATGCGTAAGAGATTCCCAGATTTCCCTCATGCACTATATAGTCATATGTATGATTGAAAGATTGAATGTATGAGATTATGTAAGTATGTATACCTGCTTATGCATTATGTATATCTGTTCATGCATTATGTATCATCAAGGGATTGACCTAAGACAAATAGTATGTCTTTAATAGCAACGCATAGTTAATGAGCATGAAGCCTAAGTAACAACAAGAGTAGTAACCCAATCACCTAGTAACTTAGATAATGCTGCTCAGGAGGTAGGTATAAGGTAATAACTGGTAGGTGGTTAGTATGCATGACACGTAGAGGTTTCCCTGAGTGGCCTGGACTCTACCCGAGTAATTGAACTATAGAAGCCACGTAGAGTTCCCACTAAGAACGAAGTCGTTCTTATCCCCACTCGTGTATGACTCCAGTTCACAGACATGTCATCACTGCTTGCTAAGGATGTATGGTTGTTTACCCGCTCCTGACAACGCAACTACCACACTTACACTTTGCTGGAGACTAGTACCTTCGCCTGGCCAATATGCCAGGAAAGATGTCGGAGCCGTCCCGACGTAGACTTCGAGGGCTTGGATCTTCCCTCATGCGCCCCATCTGGATCGATGAACGCGCTGGGAGTAGTAGCTGTGATCCCATCCACGTTACCGGAGAGGGTGATTTTTCCCCGCAGAGGCCAGAGCCAGAGCCCTAGCCAGTTGTAGATCCGGAACAGGCTAGACCGCCTGACCGGAGACGAGGACGACGTACCACCGCCAGGAAGAGAATACTTCCAGTGCTTCCACGCAGATTTGCATCTCGCAACTTCACCGCAGTGAAGGACATCTCCAGTAAGGATGAGGCGGTGGGAGAAGATGACCCCGCAAAGCGAGATGAGGAGGATTTCGAAGAGTAGTCACAGCAGCACCCCGCCAGTGGTTGCAGTAGTAGATATGTACCGTACACGTGATAAGTGCCCAATTTACGCAATTTTAACCTATTAAAAAGGCACTTATTTGCTTATGTTTTAAAGAATTATCTAATGAATTCCCCATTTTTGTAGGATTTTTAATATATTTTGAAGAATAGATACAAGCATGATTAATTGAAGAATAATCCCAAAAGAATGGAAGAAAAGGGCAAAATAAGAAAAATAGCTTAAAAGAGGAACCAGGCGTGAGGACCGCTCAGCGCAAGTACCAGCTCACTCAGCGCATAAAAGACAAAGACCGCTCAGCGGTGAACCCTTGGCCGCTCAGCGATTGTACCACCGGAGTAACTTGCAGCCGCCGCATTAAATGAGCCAGTTGGAGCCAGCCTGGCATGGCGGCGCCGCCTGAAAAAGCTGCCGGCACATTTATGAAGCCGCGTGTAATGATTACGCCGTTGAGCGATAAAGTACAGTCTGCTCAGAGATACCGCCAGAATCGCTCAGCGGAGGGACTCAAACCGCTGAGCGAAGCCACCCAGAATTTGCCTATAAATAGGAAGGCCGAGGCACTCATTTACATCATCCCTTCCTCCCCCCAAAACTTCATTCTTTTACATTTCCTTTGTACTTTAAGGCTTAGTTTAGGTTAGGAACAAAGAGGAGGCTTGTGAAGGAGCCGGGAGATCCAGGAAGCACGGCGAACCGCTGTCATGACGGCGTGATTACGTGTCATGGTAAGCGTCTAAACCTTGCCTCCGAGATACTCTTGTAAGATGGATTCCTAATCCTCTTGTTGTTGGGATTTGATCAATATTGTAGTATGCTTGTATCTATGTAACTTTTGCATATGAATCTATCTATTTCTTATGATTTGCTTGAATGATTTTGCGCTTAATGCTAGCTTTGTTTAGTGTTTTGTTGCTTGATTTGGGACTTAGTTGTATGAACGGGAGTTATATTAATTAAGTCATAACCAAGTTAAGATCAATATTGCTATGCTAAGCTAGATTCTAGACTCGAACGTTGTGAACGAGAAGTTACAATCATTAGAGTCGGATCTAAATCATTTCATCTAATCTTGTTGCCATAACTAGAATAAAGGTTAGCCGTTTTAACATCTGGAATA
Organism: Nissolia schottii; assembly: GCA_003254905.1. Lineage (NCBI taxonomy): Eukaryota > Viridiplantae > Streptophyta > Magnoliopsida > Fabales > Fabaceae > Nissolia > Nissolia schottii. The sequence continues at coordinate 16,203 of QANU01035103.1, forward strand.
ACTCTGGCGTACTTTGTTAAAGTTTGTGTAAGAAATTAACAAATCTAACAGAGGAAACTTGTGATCTTTTCATACGCGAAAGCGATGACAAGTTAAGAACTGGTGGCGGGCAATCAATGAAATGATAGTTCTGTGTAATAAGTAACTGGATGCATGAGACTATAATATGATTAAATTCCCAACAAGCTCCGGAACTACCTCTGATTTGTTGCCTATTTACTTGTATGTTGTTTATCTATTTATTAAACAAATTATCAAATCCTTCACTTCATTGTTTAATTAACTAAACTCAAGAACGGTATTTTTGCAACTCTCTGTGATTCGACTATACCCGACTATACTGCAATTAGATCCCTTGTGGATCTGAAAGCCGTAAAGTAGGATATATATTTAATTTGAATGACAAAAGCGCAAAGAAGCTTTCAACAAACTTGGCACAGTTGTGGGAAACCAGACTATGTCGAGGTTGGAGAAAGTCTAACAATTGGCTTTCATCAAATTTGGTGCCGTTGCTGGGGAGTTGCGTCAAAATTATATAACTTGAGCTTTGTTTAGTTAAACAATTGTGAATATCTATAAACTATTGTATAGTTCTTATTTTGTTATTTTATGAACTTTCTCTTATCTTTGTGAACTCTTGTTCTAATCTCATTTGGCTAGTGTAAATTTTTCTTAGCAATTGCAAGGTAAGACTTCAAAAGATCAATTGTTGTTTGACCCTGAGATTGAAGCTACTTCAAGGAAAAACAGTAAAAAGAAGAAAAAGCAACTAGCCAAACAAAGAGCGGAGCAAGAGGCAACTTCATCATCAGAAACCAACCAAGACGAAACCATGGCTGACACCACCGGAGCTGGAGACAACACGGGAGCTGGCAACACTACAGGAGCCAATGACAATAAGGGTTTTGTAAAATTTACCCCTAGAAACATCATTAGAATGAGCAGAACCACTGGAGCTCAAAGATCACCTCAGATGCAACCTGGGCTAGTACAATTATTATATGCTAACCCCTTTGCAGGTTTGGATCATGAGGATCCGTATGCTTATTTAATAAAGTTCTATGAACTCTGTGGGACCGCGGGAATGTCCGAGGCCGACAAAGAATCAATCTTTTTGAGGATGTTTCCCCTGACGCTGATCGGAAAAGCCAAAGAGTGGTTGCTTGATTAACCACAACATATTCTGTCTAATTGGGATCAACTGGAGGAGAAGTTTTGTGCGAGGCATTTTTCTCAATCCAAATTTATGGATTTAAAAACTACAATTGCTACTTTTGTGCAGGCACCCGGAGAGAGTCTCTGTGAGGCCTGGGAGAGATACAAATCCATGCTAAGAAAATGCCCCAATCATGGGTTCGATGCAAGGATTCAAATACACATCTTCCGCAACGGACTCCAACAACAGCACAAACTCATGCTTGATGCTGCAGCTGGTGGACAGATAATGTCCAAAACTCCTGAAGAAGCAATCTCCATCATTGATTCCATGGCCTTGACGGACCAACAAGGCCAGTACCACAGAGGAACTAGAAGAGGAGGCATGCTTGAACTGGGAACAAACGATGCCATTCTTGCTCAAAACAAGCAACTCCAACAACAAATAGACGAGGTGAAGAAGGCCCTAAACGAGTTGCCGAAGCAGATCAGAGAAACTCGAGATTCAAAAAGGCAACAGGTATTTCAATGTGAAATTTGTAATGGTGATCACCCGTTTGTTAACTGTCATTTCAGGGAAGAAGAGGTTCACTTCCTTGATAACCAGCAAAGGCCGCCCTATCAAAACAATTTCCAAAGGGGGCCGAATCAAAACTATCAACAGCCATGGAGGCAAGAGGTCGGACCTTCATTTAACAAAGCTCCGCAACAGCCATACCAACCACCTCGCCCGTATCAGAATCAGCCACTAGTTTATCCTAGTTCCAAGATAGAGGAGACATTTAATCAGTTTATGCAGCAATCAATGATTAATCAAAAGAACAATGAAGCCTCTATTAGGAATTTGGAACTACAACTGGGACAACTGGCTACTGATATGGCGGAGTTGAAAAAGAAAAGGTTCACGGCCAACCCGGAGCTAAACCCAAAAGACTCTTGCCATGAGAGGAGGACTGATGATGAGGAAGGGAGCTAAAAAGAAAAAAGGCGTCGAGCTAACGACGTTAAACAAGCGCTGCCTGGGAGGCAACCCAGTATTTTGTGAGTTTTTTTTATTTTTATTATTTTAGTAGTTTATTAATTTTAACGTTAATTAATTTTAAGGTGTTAGAGTATGTGTTTATGAAAAATGGTGATTAAAGAATCAAAGGTTTATTTAAATCATGCAATTAGGTTAAGATTTTAAAAGTGCTAATCTTTTTCCATGCACGTTTACCTGAGGCACTTAAATTTTAATCCTAATAACTGATTTCTAACCTTTAATCAATTGTCTGAGTAAGGTGCAATATTATCTATGGTTGAAATTCCTAACTGATTTAGAAATGAAAGAACTTTTGAAAAAGGAACTCATTTTTAAGCACCTTATAATTAAAAACAAGAAACATGTTTTATTTTGAATCATTGTGGGAAATTCAGTCCACAATAAGCGGGAAATTCTGTCCGCAATTGTAGGGAATTCTGTCTACAAAAAGGATTCAAAATAAAACCATGATCTCTCTAATGCTATATGGAAGAAAGGAAATTTTTTGGATTGTTTTTGTAGGCCGGAGAACAACCAATGAAGTTTCCTAAATACAACAAAAGAGAGACATACTTCTAGAGGATGATGAGCATGATTCTTGGAAAAGATGAGCCTCTATCTCCTCAACACATTGAAGCAAGATGAAGTAGCCTAAACAGCTGGAAAGGAGGCTACATCAACGAATTCACCATAAACAGGGAGCATTTTTAATTTTCTAGCACCTTACTTAATTAATTTCCTTTAGTTTAATATGTGCTTAAGACTTGTTTGTTTAAAAACAACAAAGTAGTAGTTCAATTTACTTGGGTTTGATGCATGAACAAATTTACATCATGAATTGAATTGGGTCAGTATCCAAAATAGACCTTTGTGAGTACATAGATACCATGAACATGTTAATATGCATTTCTACTTGTTTGCATAAGCATAACGTTGAAAATGTTTTTAAATCAAGGAAATTGACCCTAAACCTTTGTGAGGGAGTGAGCCTAAACACTTAGCGAGCTAAGAGAGAATCACCATTGTTTTTGCACAATTGAATTTGTTTGAGTCTCTGATTTTGATAATTGTATGGGAATAATAGGAGATGATCAAGGCATTCTGTTCGTTAGAAATTAACCCACTTGGCTAAAAGAAGCCTACCCTAATTAGGAATATCCTTTGATACCCATTTGAGCCTAACATGAGAAAATTTTTGTTCATAATCCCCGAACCTTAAAAAGAAAAACAATGCTATCCCTTAATATCCGGAATTAAAAGAGCATTCAAATTGGATTATGAGCAAAGATCCAAGTCAGGGGGAGATAAAGGGTCAAATAATAGTGGGAGTGGATCCATTGAAAAAGAATAGAAGAAGTGAAAAAGAAATAATCGTATTCCCAATCCAAAAACAAAAAGAAGAAAAAGGAAAAGAATTGGGAAAAAGAAAATCAGGAGAAAAGGGTTAGAAAAGAAGAAGAGAAAAAACAAAAGATTGTTGAAAAAGAACAAGTGAGAACACGGAGTTGGTTTTCAAATGCTCTCTTGATTCAAATTTGCATATCCAGTAAAACCAATTTTTCTTGTAGCCTGGCCCCATTACAAACATTTAAAGTCCTTCTGTGATCCTTGCATGACCATACTCTTGTATTGAATTGTGAGACAGGTAACAAATTTAAATTGTTGTAATTCAATGGTGATATTGAGCGGAAACACTCACCCTAAATTGGTCCACTGACCATTGTGTGCATAAAGATCATTTCCTTGATGGACAAGGCATTAGATAGTGTGATTTGTTCATGACGTTCAAGTAACTGTGCATTTGATTATGTTAAGGGCTCTATGTTGTCTCACAGGTCTTAAGCTTAAACTGTCTGAAACATTTCAATTCATTGCAATAACTGGTTGTTCAGAAGCATCAATCTCTTGTAAAATAATTCTATTACCTCTTGTTTGAGAACAAACAAGGTCTTAAGTTAGGGGGAGTGATAAGTGCCCAATTTATGCAATTTTAACCTATTAAAAAGGCACTTATTTGCTTATGTTTTAAAGAATTATCCAATGAATTCCCCATTTTTGTAGGATTTTTAATATATTTTGAAGAATAGATACAAGCATGATTAATTGAAGAATAATCCCAAAAGAATGGAAGAAAACGGCAAAATAGGAAAAAGAGCTTAAAAGAGGAACCAGGCGTGAAGACCGCTCAGCAGTGAACCCCACTCAGCGGTTGTACCACCGGAGCAACTTGCAGCCGCCGCATTAAATGAGCCAGCTGGAGCCAGCCTGGCATGGTGGCGCCGCGTGAAAAAGCTATCGGCGCATTTATGAAGCCGCGTGTAATGATTACTTCGCTGAGCGGTAAAGTACAATCCGCTCAGCGATACCGCCAGAATCGCTCAGCGGAGGGACTCAAACCGCTGAGCGAAGCCACCCAGAATTTGCCGATAAATAGGAAGGCCGAGGCACTCATTTGTATCATCCCTTCCTCCCCCCAAAACTTCATTCTTTTACATTTCCTTTGTACTTTAAAGCTTAGTTTAGGTTAGGAACAAAGAAGAATCCTGTGAAGGAGCCGGGAGATCCAGGAAGCACGGCGAACCTCTGTCATGACGGCGTGATTACGTGTCATGGTAAGCGTCTAAACCTTGCCTCCGAGATACTCTTGTAAGATGGATTCCTAATCCTCTTGTTGTTGGGATTTGATCAATATTGTAGTATGCTTGTATCTATGTAACTTTTGCATATGAATCTATCTATTTCTTATGATTTGCTTGAATGATTTTGCGTTTAATGCTAGCTTTGTTTAGTGTTTTGTTGCTTGATTTGGGACTTAGTTGTATGAACGGGAGTTATATTAATTAAGTCATATCCAAGTTAAGATCAATATTGCTATGCTAAGCTAGACTCTAGACTCGAACGTTGTGAACGAGAAGTTACAATCATTAGAGTCGGATCTAAATCATTTCATCTAATCTTGTTGCCATAAATAGAATAAAGGTTAGCCGTTTTAACATCTGGAATAACTCTGGCGTACTTTGTTAAAGTTTGTGTAAGAAATTAACAAATCTAACAGAGGAAACCTGTGATCTTTTCATACGCGAAAGCGATGACAAGTTAAGAACTGGTGGCGGGCAATCAATGAAATGATAGTTCTGTGTAATAAGTAACTGGATGCATGAGACTATAATATGATTAAATTCCCAACAAGCTCTGAAACTACCTCTAATTTGTTGCCTATTTACTTGTATGTTGTTTATTTATTTATTAAACAAATTATCAAACCCTTCACTTCATTGTTTAATTAACTAAACTCAAGAACGGTATTTTTGCAGCTCTCTGTGGATTCGACTATACCCGACTATACTGCAATTGGATCCCTTGTGGATCTGAAAGCCGTAAAGTAGGATATATATTTAATTTGAATGACAAAAGCGCAAAGAAGCTTTCCAAAAACTTGGCACAGTTGTGGGAAACCAGACTATGTCGAGGTTGGAGAAAGTCTAACAATTGGCTTTCATCAACACGCAATGGGTAGCTCTCATCCGTGTACGTAGGTTATGCTTCTATGTCTTTTATTGATATAGACTGGTAGTTAGGTATGTATGTCCATAGCGGGACAAGATATTCTGATAATATTAATGTATAATTATGTGTGTGTAACTTTGGCCCGTGTGTGTATTTTCTTCGGGTACTCGCCGTGCGCCAGTTACGTACTCGTGTTTCTCTTACCTTTTTACGATACTCTTATGCGATGTATGATGCGTACGGCTCGTTATTTTCCATAGCATAGTTGAACTGAATTTTCAAATTGGCCCATATTTTGTAAACCCAAATTTCAAAACAGGATATAGGACCATATACGGTTCGCAGCACCAGAAGTGTAACATCCCGATTTTTCCATAGGGAAATAATCATAAATATAATTATTATATTAATTTTCTAATCATGACTAGGAAATTAAAATGGGGAATTAATAGGTAAAATATACCTAGAAAATAAGACGTGTCGCGGCAAGAAGTTCGGCAGACAACCGAACAGTCGTTGTTCGCCGACAAAATTTTCTGACGCACAAAAGGGTGTCCGTGAAAATACTCCCCCAGAGAAAAATTCACAAACACCTTTAAATATTAATACCTTTAGGTAGGGGGAAATTAGAGGATCGCGACGGTATAAACGGAATATTTTTCGGACGACCGTGCGCGACGTATCGAGACTGCGAGCGAGAAAACACGAGCGAACCGGAACCGGGAGGAAATGGAATTTTAGCAGCTGAACTAAGAGAGAAGAGCTGCACGGTCTGATTGTGATCCCCTAAATCATGCTTCCTTACTTGCCTTACACACTTCACCAAATCCCATCACATAGCCATACCTATGCCCATGCTTTCTACTATTCATCACTTTTTCTAAATCCTAAAAATATCAATCAATTTCCCTCACCATCAGCCCTTAAAAATTGAGTTCTCTCCTCAAGACTCCAAGAAATATTTTCATCTCCCACCTCCTCCACAAAACCGTGGCTGCACCTCCCCAAAATCCTCTTATCTTTAGCTTCATCTACTTCCATAAGCCAACTCTTGGAGGAAGGTGACCCCAAGCTTTGGAAGCATCAAGCTAGTGGAATTCACTCTAATCTTCCCTCGCCACCACCAGGTTTTTCTGCAGGTGGGTAATCCTAAGCTTGCCCCTCCTTGGTGGCTTTTCTATGCTTGCTTGTTTGTATGTTTTGTTATGGTTTATGCTAGAAATGCTTGGTTAGGCTAGAAAGATGATTCTGAAGGGTCGTGTGACCTGGACTAGCTAGTTCTATGATGATTGGAATATGTGTGAGGACCTCAAAGAGTAGCCATGAGCAAAGTGGAAAAGAAATGAAAGAAATGAAGCAACTCGGTTTCCAGTTTCGCCCAGTGACCGACGAGCGTGGGTTCCTTGGAGAGTGACTGAATATGAAAACATGGGAGAAAATAAGCAAGGAAGTAAGCGCAGAGAGGAGTCTGGAGTTGTGGAGCGGCGCTTGGACGGGTGCTGCGTGGGTTCCGCGGAGATGGACCGAGAGGAGTCTAGTTGAGCGGCGTCCGGAACGGGTGCCAAATGGGTACGCGTACAGTGACTGAGAGGAGTCTGTAGAGAGTTGTTGAGCGGCACCAGGAGTGCTACCGAGTGGGTTCCGCGTAGGATCCCTGGGGTAAGAATGTGAGAAAATGAGAGAAAATAAGTAATGAAGTAAGCGCCGAGTGTTCTGTGGAGGGTGACCGAGAAGAGTCTAGCGAGTTTTTGAGTGGCGCTCGGGCGGGTGCCGAATGGGTGCGCGGAGAGTGACAGAGAGGAGTCTAGATAGTTGATGAGCGGGCACCTAAGATTATGCTGAATGGGTTCCGCGGAGGATCCCGGTAGTTGCGGAGGGAGTCACGAGTGGGCACCAAGAGTGTCGTTGAGTGGGTTCCGCATAGGGTCCCTGGAGTGTTGCTGAGAGGGTTCCGCGTAGAGTGCTTGAGAGGAGTCTAAAGTTGTTTAGCGGCGCCCGAACTGGTGCTGAGAGGTTACGCGGAGAGCCTGGAAAGTTTCTGAGTGGGTTCCGCGGAGGTTCCCTGGAGTTACCGAGTGGTTCCCTAGCAAGGGTTTTCAAGGTTGTCTTGAGGCACATAGTCCAATCATCAATGTTATAGCTATACTTAAGTGGAGGTGCGAAGAAGCTTATAATTAAAATGGACACGGTTATAAGCGGACACGCACCGAAGCTTAAGTATAGGATTTATGTGATTATATGTTTATGTGTTTGAGCAAGCATGCATCATGAGGATAGACACTAGAAGTGATTGTTTAATGAATGAGTAATGAATAAAGTTGAGAATGAAATGTAGGAACAAGAGCATGAAGAGAAAAGATAAATGTGCATATGAAAGAAAAGAATGATGGCATGCATGACATGTGATGAAAAGAATGATGGTGTAAAGAATGAAAGAATAATGATACGGTCTGCTTCCGGCTTAGCCACGAGGGCGGCCCCTCGCCACCCGGTAAGGGGGTGGAGTCATGTTGGCTCGAGGAACAGACAGAAAAGGCAGGTCGTACACCCCCAGGGGAAGAGTCCCAGGGTGTACGAGGAGGTGTGGTTAAGTCCGTTTCCGGTTACGCCGTCAAGGCGGCCCCTCGCCACCCGGGAAGGGGGTGGAGTTGTGTTCGCTCGAGGAACAGACAGAGAAGGCAGGTCGTACACCACCATGGGGACGACGGTCCTGAGGTGTACGAGGGAGTATTGGGACACAGGAAAAGATATGATGAATGCGATGAGAACATGCATTGAAATCCATGCCTCATCGGTACGATGACCCCTTGCATAGATACTATGAAATGTCCCGCGCATGGCAAGCATGGTGGAAGGTTTACCGCGCAACATATTCGTGATGATCAGTGTGTCTGTTTGCATACATGTTTATGATATGGTTATGTAACGATGGTTAGGAATAGAAAGCGTGAGAACCTAGATAAGAAAGACTAGTTCCCCTGATCACGTAGTAACATAGATAAAGCTGTTCAGGATTCTAGGACAAGATAATAATCAGTTGGTTTTGTTTAGTATGCATGATCACTTAGAGATCTCCTGAGCGGCCTGGAAGATACCCGAGTAAATGAACAGTAGTTAGGGCTAAGGAACCCCACTGAGGACTAAGAGTTCTCACCCCCACTCAGTTATGGATCCAACAGGTGTACGAGGCATTTGGACTGACAGCAGATGGAAGTCAAGGCATAGGGATGACCGTGACATTTGGATGGCATGTGTATTGTATTATGTATTAGGACTTAGATACCTTTTGTGTGCATATTTATTATTATGACAATGTGCACTGATGTTGGACCTTGGTTGTATTTATATATGTATGCACATATACTCTTTATGTTCTGCTTCAGTTATCCCTAACCTATAGCGACTGTTGTTATATGTTCTCCAAATCACGCATGGCTCCTACTTTACAAATAATAATGGAAAAGAATACTTTTCAAATTGGTCCATATTTTCACATAAGAACTATTTGCAAATGTAAAGGTAAGGGTAAAAGTTAACCTGGCACAACGCATAACAACCCTGTGAGCATTGCTTACTACCATGGAAGTGGGCAATTAGCAGGGGTGTTACAGTTGGTATCAGAGCAGTTTGGTCCCATGGAGCCTGAGGACTGGACTGCACCATGCTCTTGAGCATGATTCACAATGCATGACTCTACTAAGTTGTATGTGCTATGTTAAGTGTACTAGCCTTTCCCGAGACTGATCACCTTGGGATCTGTGCAGGTATAACGCCTAGCCATGCCGTCGCGTAGGGACCCAGCATAACCTAACCACGAGCAGGTGGACCTTGCAGACATCCTTCGGGAAATAGTCCAGACGAATGCTCAGATAGCCGCTGCATTGATTCAGAGGAACGCCCCATAGACACCGCAAGAGGTAGATGGTCAGAAGTACATCCAATTCTCACGGGTGAATCTGCCCAAATTCGAGGGAGTAATGGACCCCGAGGTCGTCCATAGTTGGATTAGGAAGATGGAACAAGTCTTTGAGGACATAGCCTGTATAGAGGCACAGAAGGTGAAGTTTGTAGCTAGGCAGTTAGATGGAGCTGCAGGGGAATGGTGGGAGACAGCTAGGCTGGTTTTGGAGCAACAGGTAGATCCCGTCACATGGGATCAGTTTACAGCTATGTTTCAGGAGAAATATTTTCCCCAGGAGTTGCAAGATCGTAAGGAGACGGAGTTTCTGGAGTTGAAACAGGGGACGATGTCAGTGGCCGAGTACACGGCCAAGTTTAAGCGGCTATGCCGGTACTGCAGCATATACCAGCTTCGGCCAAGCGAGCAGTGGAAGTGTAAGAGATATTAGCAAGGGCTGAGACCGGAGATACAAGTGTTCATTCATACCTGGGGTTTACCAGATTACGCTGTAACTATAGATAGCAACCTAAGAGGGGGGTGAATTAGGTTTCTCTTATTTTTCACGGATTTTTGTTTCTTTGAAAATATGGAACCCTAATCCCCAAATTAAGAACAAGACTCAGCAATTAACCAAATAATTGATAATGTTAAATGCAGCGGAAATTGTAAATTGCTGAATGTAAAAGTGTAGGGATAAGAAGAATCACACCGGAGAATTTATCCTGGTTCACCTTCACAACCGAAGGCTACGTCCAGTCCCCTGTTCTGAGGCAGGGTTTTTCCATTATGTAATCTTGTGTTGTGTACAACCT
>QANU01035109.1:6695-29718 GCA_003254905.1 Nissolia schottii
TTTTTTTTTTTTTTTTTTTAACCTTCTCACGTAGTTGATATTTTGGATTCCTTTATTGGGAGAGGCAATTCACCAAGGAGAATTATTTGTGAATCGAATTGAATTCTAAGATTCTAAAACATAATTAAAATATAGTTTATATATGACATGACATAAATAAAATGACATTTTAGACTAAAAATTGATAAAACTATTAACATATCGTCATATTTAACCTCCAAATACAAAATGTCATCATCAATAAACTCTCAAAAAGCATAAAGTCTCAAATACAAGCAACTAGCAAGTAACAACTCATATAAACTATAAAGTATAAATTAATAAAAAACAACTATTCATTTATCCCTCTCCGCATGACCAAAGTCATCACTATTGATATCATTACCATCATCTTTGTCATCACACAATTCCTTTTCTTGATTTTTCTCTATCAAAAGCTCTTTCCCTTTACCTTTCTTATTGGCATTAGTATTCCCCTGTATCACAATGTCTTTCTCTTTATCATTCGTGTTGACATCGAGAGTCTCTTGTATCACAATCCCTTTTCCTTTATCATTCTGTTTGCCATTTGCCTTCTTTTTTATCACGGTCTCTTTTCCTTTATCATTCTTGTTGTATGCATTAATATTTCATGGACCTAAAATTATAGATAAGTAATAAGTAAATATATCATATTTATATCATAACAAATAAGTTACTAAAGTAAAATTATTTTTTGAATTGCAAGTCTTACATCTCTTTCTCTTTTTGGTTAAACCTTCTTCCTCAACATTAAAGGGCTCATCTACATCTATCCAAGAGCCTCTTCCATTAGGCAAGAATCCTCTTGCTCCATGATCCATTCATCATTGGATTAAAGATACAATAAGCAAATAGGATCATATGTATCTCCTTTTGCCTCCCTTTGTTTTTGCATAATCTTTAAAAGTTGTATTTAACAAAGATAGGAGCATTCAACTTTATGCTCCAAGCAATTTCTCCTTTTGGAATGGATTTGTTCAAAGACACTCTAATTCTTTTTACATTCTGCAGCACAACAAGTGAGCCATAGGAAAGGAATTATTGCACTTGCATCCACAACTATTCCATCATCATTCTAGCAAAATGAAATAGAAAATAAATAAAGTGAAAGATTAATTAGTTAACTATAATTATTTACCCAATAAAAGTGCATTATTAAATGACTAATTACCAGATTACTTCTTATCTCTAGTGCAACCACAACATCGTATCCGAAGAGACCCAACCTTGTCATATTTATCAATTTGAGAGTAAATTTTGATCATTGTCTCAATATTAGGACATAACCTATTCAATATTTTGTACAATCATATCCTCACCTTTGTATAGTTCGATCAATGGTTTCATCATAGTGGTACTTATAGAATTATTTTAAGGATAACTAACAATAAAGAATAAATATGATGTAAACAATAGAAAACAAAGTAGAGAATGCTTACATGGCATTGAAAAAATATGTCGCCCCATGAAAAGACATATGGAGTTAAAAGTTCTAACGCTTGTCTATGGTCTTCTATATCTTTTAATATCCATTTTACATATTATCAAGTCTCTTAACAATTTACTCTTTTGCTTTATCCATGGCATCATAGCCAGCCTTGAGTCACCATCCACAAGAAGAAGAAGAAGAAGAGCTTCCGTGTTTGTGAAGAAGCAGACATTTTGAAGAAGGAACGTTTTCTGTGTGTAGTAATGAGTGTCAAAATAAAAGTGTGTCAAATGATATTTTATTTAGGTTAACGAGGTAACAAATGGGTCAAGCTATAAAACACATCATTTTGACCATTTTTTTAAATAATATTTTTTTTTAAAAAAAAACCCACATATTATAGGGTATGGGTCACATCAGGACGTCTTGACCATTTTGCAACTCATAAACCTGTTTTCTCACATTTTTGAAGAACATAAATACAACATTTTCTATTGCATAGTGATTAATAATTATGCATAATATTGAACCATATATTCATAGTACGTTATTTAAATAATAATATTCTTCTAGTCACGTCAATTTCAAAATTTTTGTCGGATTCACGATTTAAGTTACGATTTAGAAGTTAAGATTAGATCTGTTGGCCTACGGGGCCTACTCTATCTCTATCTGAGGTTTCTCAGAGACCAGAGACCCTTGGAAACCCATCCCATAATAATTTTAATTAAATTATTTATTTTGGTCCCGATAGAATAAAAATCGATAAATCAGTCGTTTTCTAGTTTTTTTCAGCACGCGACGACTCGCACACTAGATGAACTAAGGATATTTTCCACTCAACCAATAGCATTTATGGTCCCCACTAGCCCTTTTTGGAGCTGTGGCTGACTCCCGTCTCTCTTTTCTCTAAATTCCTCTCTCACATGCAAACACATTTACTCATTTGTCTCATTTCAAATTAAAGTTGAAAAAACCCTTCAAAAGCTCTCATCTTTTCTCTAAGATAGGAGAAGAAAATTTTAGATCTTACCCTTTCCTCTCCCCTCTTTGGACGTGACCTTCCTCTCCCCCTCTCACCCTCAAAAACTTCTCAAATCATCCTACACTCTTCACAAAAAAGAAAGCCCTCATCCTCCTCTTTAAGAACATAAGCTTTGTTCTAGCAAAGGTGGGATTTTCCTTACATGTTATTGTTGTTTTCCTTGCATGTAACTGATTTTAAACATATGATATTCTTCTCTTCTTACTCATCATGAAAATGGGTTTGTTGTTTGCATGCATGTATGAAAAAAAATGGGTTTTATGGGTTTTTTAGAGCATAGAACACTTCCTATGCTCATGCATGTTAAAAATAATTATGGATTCAGTTTCTCCATGATTTTTCCTTCAAGAAAACACAGAATTTATGAACATCTAATACCCTTAGCATTTCGGCCATGATAGGGTCTCATAGGCCTCCTATGTGTGTTTGGTTTTCGAATTTCCTTTAGCCAATGTATGACTATAGGATGGTGATAATCCACCATACATTAGAAGCAGCTGCCACGTGAGGCTGGGGCCGGGGTTGCACATGTACGGTGACATGTGTCTCGTCACATGTCATCGTGCATGTGAGGTAATCTGTAGAGTGTTGTTAGCTGCTTATGCTATAGTCGTAAGTAATGCTCGCAGGGTTGTTAATAGATTTGGTCGGGATACTTCTAGCCTTATATTTATACTTGAAAATATTTTCTTACTGAAAATATGGACCAATTTTAAAACTTTTTCCTTTCTTTATTAAATCATAAAATATGAGCCATGCATGTTCGAGAAGGAATACATATATAAGAAAGCGATAGAGTCTATAAGATTTAATAGCATAACAGTTAAGTAAACACAACAACCTCATAGCAGACATAATATAAATCTATTCATACAGGTTTAGAAAACAGTTACACATATGTTTATACTTACATATTACAATTACTGCACTTAAAAGATAATGGCATAACTAATCCATTTACCTAATATAGAATACAAAATTTCCAGAATGTCATGATGCTAATGTTTATACGGTTGTCTCTCTCTGCTTCCTTGGTGCCAAAGTCTTTACTCATCCGGTGACGTCTAATTTGCTCTAGCGTGCTCGTCGTACTCTCTTGGAATTATAAATGAGTGGGGAATGAGAACATTTCATCCTCAGTGGGGATCCTAGGGGCATAACTGTTCATTTTCGCTTCAATTATAATTCAGGCCACTCAGGAGATCTCTAGGTGTCAAGATATACTAAAGTCCCTACTTATTTTAATCCATACTAGTCCTGAGTAGCTGTATCTAATTTACTAGGTGATCATGGTAGTCTAATCTTTGCATTACCTACTAAAGGAAAAGTTGGCGTGCTTGCTAAACCTATTCGATTGGATCACGTGACGCCGGATCACGTGCTCCCGTATTTTATAACTTGGTAGAGGCCATCTCGTGAACCCTTTGTCACTCAACGTTGCCTTATTGTACACACACATATACATACATCACATATAGCATACATAAAGGGAGTTGGATGCTTTCTGATGCGCCTTGATAGGTATTTCCATCGGGGAAGCATCCTTCTCGTCTTTTCTTGTCCTTTATTCCTCTTTGTACCCAGTGAAACCATTATCCCTTGCCAGATATTGTACTCAGTGGGACCATCGTCCCTTCGCCAAGTATAATACCCAGTGGGACTGTCATCCCCTCGCCAGGTGTAACCTTCATCTCTTTTCTACTCTATACCTAGTGGGACCGATATCTCCTCGCAAGATATAGTACTCAGTGGGATTGTTATCCCCTCGCCAAGTACAATACCAATGGGATCGATATCCCCTCACTGGGTGAAATCTTGTTTCCTTGTCTGTTCAGTATCCAGTGGGACTGTTGTCCCCTCGCCAAGTATAACCTTAACATTTTTGTATTTACAAAGTGACCATCCCTACATGTAGGGTGGTGTGGGGCGTGTCCATAGACGTGCTAAGAGAGGGGGGTTTCCTATTATATAACTAAGTACATATCTACAGGGTCTTCCGAGCCCATTGTGGCCGGAACCGTCCTAAGATCTTACATTTTTCCCTAAGATTCATTTATGATCTTTACAAAATTATGTGATTATCTTTTAGTTATCTAAGGTTGTCCTAGAACCCTAATGACAACCATTACCTCATGATGCATAATAACATAAGTACAATACATAATATACAGTTATTCAATTGTCATACACAAATTATGGTGAGACAGTGCTTATCGAGATATTCGGACACTCTTTTTATTTAGAATTTTGGTTATCAAAAACCCGAAGGGTCCAAGACCTCACTCCAATGTTTTTATAAGCTATAAGCTCATTTTACACACATAAAACCAGATTTCGAGCCCAAGGTTTCAAAATTACAGTTTTACCATTTTTACCTAAAACGTCATTTTTTACATGAAAAACTCATTTTTTACCCAAAAAACCTGTTTTTCTTCCGAATTTTAGTTATCAAAAACCCGAAGGGATTAAGGCTTCACCCCAAGGCTTTTGATAGCTCTAAACTCATTTTTCATGAAAANTGAACATGGGTTTGTTGTTTGCATGCATGTATGAAAAAAAATGGGTTTTATGGGTTTGTTAGAGCATAGAACACTTCCTACGCTCATGCATGTTAAAAATAATTATGGATTCAGTTTCTCCATGATTTTTCCTTCAAGAAAACACAGAATTTATGAACATCTAATACCCTTAGCATTTCGGCCATGATAGGGTTTAGGCCTCCTATGTGTGTTTGGTTTTCGAATTTCCTTTAGCCAATTTATGACTATGGGATGGTGATAATCCACCATGCATTGGAAGCAGCTGCCACGTGAGGCTGGGGCCGGGGTTGCACATGTACGGCGACATGTGTCTCGTCACGTGTCATCGTGCATGTGAGGTAATCTGTAGAGTGTTGTAACACCCCTGTTAGCTGCTTATGCTATAGTCGTAAGTAATGCTCACAGGGTTGTTAATAGCTTTGGTCGGGATACTTCTAGCCTCATATTTATACTTGAAAATATTTTCTTACTGAAAATATGGACCAATTTTAAAACTTTTTCCTTTCTTTATTAAATCATAAAATATGAGCCATGCATGTTCGAGAAGGAATACATATATAAGAAAGCGATAGAGTCTATAAGATTTAATAGCATAACAGTTAAGTAAACACAACAACCTCATAGCAGACATAATATAAATCTATTCATACAGGTTTAGAAAACAGTTACACATATGTTTATACTTACATATTACAATTACTGCACTTAAAAGATAATGGCATAACTAATCCATTTACCTAATATAGAATACAAAATTTCCAGAATGTCATGATGCTTATGTTTATATGGTTGTCTCTCTCTGCTTCCTTGGTGCCAAAGTCTTTACTCGTATGGTGACGTCTAATCTGCTCTGGCGTGCTCGTCGTACTCTCTTGGAATTATAAATGAGTGGGGGATGAGAACATTTCGTCCTCAGTAGGGATCCTAGGGGCATAACTGTTCGTTTTCGCTTCAATTATGATTCAGGCCACTAAGGAGATCTCTAGGTGTCAAGATATACTAAAGTCCCTACTTATTTTAATCCATACTAGTCCTGAGTAGCTGTATCTAATTTACTAGGTGATCATGGTAGTCTAATCTTTGCATTACCTACTAAAGGAAAAGTTGGCGTGCTTGCTAAACCTATTCGATTGGATCACGTGACGCCGGATCACGTGCTCCCGTATTTTATAACTTGGTAGAGGCCATCTCGTGAACCCTNTGGGCTAGTATTCTTCGGTTTTGGGTGAGAAAATGGAACAAGAAAAGCAAGGAAACAAGAGAGAAAATGAGATGATGAAGGTGTGATCTTCCAAGCTTAGTTGGGCTTGTTTGTGTAGAGAAAAGAAATTTAGTTTCTCTTAGGATTTGGGGAGTGAAGCCACTGTTTTGTGGCTGATGGTGAAGGGAAATTAATTGAATTTTGGAATTAAATAAAGTTAGATGAATCGTAGAAGGTATGGGTGTAGGAATGACTAGGTGATGGGTTTGGTGTGATGTGTAAGAGTTGTTGGTGGGGTTTAGCCGTGTGGTGAGTGTGTGCAGCCGTGTGTGGCTGAATTTTTTCTCCAAAATTTGTTACGTGTTTGGTCACGTTTGGTTGTCAACTGTCCGTGTACATGTATAGTCATACGTACGCGAAACTTTAATAGATATAGTAAAAAATTTCTAAACATAAAAACACATTGTACAAACACTCCTAATGAGGAATTTAAATTAATCCAAGGTACTCATAATTTTTCTTTCGTAAAAGTGTATTTTACGGGTATATTCGATATGTAATTAAATTCTGGCGACAACCAAAAATCGGTTCGGATCTCGCGAAATTTCGCGAGATCGCGAAACCATTATTTTGACTGGTGTCTTTAGAAAATAGAATTTGTGATTTAATTTTCCAATCTAAATAATTGGCTCGTATATATTTATTACGCGAAATCCTTCTTAAGGAAAAAGCGAGATGTTATAGGGGTTGCATATTCGAAGTGTTCTAAGACCCTGAAAAGAGGTGTTTTGACCCCGAAAAATTAAAATTGATATAGAGAAGGTAAAATTATTGATTTTCCTTCAAAAAAGGATTAAACACTCATAATTTGTCTTAAAAATATCTCCTATGAAAAAGGAAATGATTCCCAGGCTCTAAAGACCACTTGTAATGCCAAACGGTTACTCGTGTTAGAAAAAGGGCATGGTTTTTCCAAGATGGATCTATATTGAAAAATATACATTTAAGGTGCTTGGAGTGACATATGAATCTATGCCAAGGCACCCATTGGGTATTCAGGCACAAATATGAGGTTATTGAGGCCATCTGGTGGCCAACGTGGCTCACCGGGGCCTAACTGACCACTAGAGGCTCAGGGAAATACTTTTCCTTTTTCTTAAACACTCGGTTGCCCTTTTTATTACTTGAAGGAGCCTTTCCAGGTATTAAGATGCCTCCAGATGTATTGAGAGGATTTATAAATATTTCTCGGTTTAGTGGGCATTTGTTTCCTTGAAAATCAAATTGAAAAGGAAACTGAGGCGTATGCCTTGGATGCATGTCCATCACTAAATAAGAAGAAAACAAGTAACTTGTTCTTTGATACATTATGGGGACTATGGTTGTGTATGTGTTTTCTTTTAAATTTTTGGTTTTTGAGAGAAATGAAGTTTATCACACGGTGTCGTAAAGAAATGACCATGATATGTCACACGCATAGGTCTGTTACGTGATTCGGCAAGGAAGTGAAGGGTTCCCCTTGGGAAATTTCTTCAAAAGCAAAGAAATGATATTAAATCGAGAAATATGTGAACGCCACGGGGTATGTCTTTTTTATAAGAGAGCGAGGGACGGATGGTGAAGTTGTTGATGAGGTTGTGAACGTGCTAATAAGAGTAGTAAAGAATTCCCTATGAAACAATTAACTTATAGGAGACATAGGGAAATCTCTCTATTGAGTTTGGTAAGACTTAGAGAATTATTCTTCTAATGATCTCCATGCAATCCCAACATGAAACGATGAATAAGAAGTGAACAGAGTAATGATTTGGAGGTGTAGGTGATATTAGTGATGGGTTAATAATGGTCACGGTGGTGCATGGTGAAATGGGTGATGAAAAAGGAATTGATGATGAGGAAAAAAAATGAATAATGATGAGATAGTGAGTATGAGGAAAG
This sequence comes from Nissolia schottii, assembly GCA_003254905.1. Lineage (NCBI taxonomy): Eukaryota > Viridiplantae > Streptophyta > Magnoliopsida > Fabales > Fabaceae > Nissolia > Nissolia schottii. Next base: position 14,870 of record QANU01035109.1, read on the forward strand.
AACTTCACTGTTGATTCTCCTTAAAAGGAAAAGTGAATTCTTCTCAGCCTAAGCTTTAACAAATGAAAACCAAGAATGAACAGCAATGCACATGAAAGCAACTCATGTGGTGCTAAAGAGCTACTTGGCCTAGTGACCATTAAATGTGTTAACAAAAACAACTTGGTTTTATAGGGGTACAAGATTGCATGACCCTTAAGACATGTAAAGGAATTGAAATCACCTAAACAAAGAGAAAAACATGTCTCAAAGTCTATTCCTCCGAAACAATAGAACGTTCAATCCTAACCTAAGGACCTTTAACAAGGGAATTCAAAGATTCATAAGGAAAGGAAAACAAGAAGGTACAGAGGCTTTGGTCTTTTTTAAGGAATTCATACTATGGTGGGAAAAATGTGTAGCACAAGGGAGTGTTTTAATCAGGGGTAGGAACAAAGAACTTCCCTTAGTTAGGGGGTCATCTTCTCGTAACTATTTCTCTTCTTACTGATAACGGCCAAAACATAGAGCGACACTTAACAAAATGCTCAGTTTCTCGAGGATCAAGACTTATGGAGTCCACTCTACACTGGCTATTAAACCCCGAATACACTTGACAAAAACATAGAGTTAGCTATGCTCTACTTTCCTACAAAATGCAACCGCAGGATGAGATCAAAGTGACAGACCGCGTCATGCCACACTATTCCTTGTCTTAGAAGACAAAACCTTGTGCATGACGAACATACTCTAGATATGCATAAAAACGAGGCCAAATCAATTTTTAGGTACCATTGAATCTTGATTTAGACTCATGATCCTACGCACAAAGGTGTTGTTCTTAAACACCGGGAAAACTGGCACAGAAATATGCTTAGAAGCATAGACAAGCTCAGTTATCAGGCTCAATTGGACCAACTTGCTCTGATACTAAATTTTTTGTCTCTGCCTTTCAATCTTTGACCACGAATTGACCAAGCTTGAGTTAACAAATATCTAACAACTTAGTTACTCTGAGGAGATTATCACCACTGCAGGCGATGGACACCCTGAGTGCACCCAAAAAATCTTATAAATTTTCATCTCGCCCTAAATTCTAACCTAAGTACTAAATCCTAACCCAAGAAGAAAGAGTACTTGAAAACGGCAATTTAGATGCACAAAATTCAATTTAAAATTAAGGGGATGTCTTAAATGTTACAGCCGGAAGTTGTCTTCTATTTTTTGGGGTGATTTGGAATTTTCCTATTGAGTGTATAGTATTTGAAATTGTTTGGTTTGGCTTAAACGAGGGAAAACAAAAAAAAAAAACATTGACTAGAAGCTTACTTAACTTGCACCCCATCGTTGATAATTTCTAAGCACAACCTAGCCCATGACGCAGAAAGCAACAATTAAAAAGGGACGTGCACAGCTAAGAAAAAGTCATGCCTAGTAATACACTTTGAAGACAAGGGTGTCAACCCAACCTTGGTTCCCTCTTATCACTTAAAGTGCATCATTTGGCAAAGTCCACTTGCTATCTCTCTACATGTGGTTTCACTAAAGAGATAAATTATTTTTCTCCTTACATTTCTTTCATAATTGTTTAGAATTGATTGTCATTTGGGAGTGATGTGATGTCCTTTTGGACTATTTCTCTTGTATTTATTTTTTCTAAAATAAATGTTCCTATCTTTTGTAAAAATAAAAAGTTAATTTTACTACTATTGTTAGGGGTGTACATGGGTCGGGTTGGATCAAGTTTGCCTTTACCTGAACTTGACCCTATATTTGGATCGGACCAATTTTGAAGACCCAAACCCGACCCTGGACCCGAATAGACCCAACCATCTTTGGGCCGAGTTAAAACTCAAGTTCGAACCGGGCCTAAAACGGGTCAATGCTATCTCAAACCAAAAAATAAAAAATGACATCCATTAAAAAAATGAAGTCGAAAAAATTGCAAACCAATTATTTCATTTCTCATTTTGCTTCTTATTTGAATAAACATCATAATTCCTAACTAAACACCCATTAATTTTAAATACAACAACAAAATGACATAAAATCTCTAATCTTAGTATTCCCATTCAAACTTCCATAGCTTTAAAGCACAACACAAACAACAAAAAAATAATGGGTGCAATCATTAAGATGAATAAACTAAGAAAATTGCAGCAATACATACTACATGTGCTAGGTTTTTGCACACCAAAATAAAAACATGGCTTAACTACAATAGATTATCCAAAAAATGTTGCACCATAATATAAATTTTAACTTTTCTATTCCAAAAGAAGGCAGCCAGCATCCATTTGCAATCAATCTATGTTCATGAAATCCTGATTCATAACAAATAGAAGAAAGAGCTTTAGCATATCACTTGAGTTTTGACTCTTTTAAGCAACCAGCAACATAGCAAAGGAGGATGCTTACCAAGGGGGAAAATGTCGATGGCTATGGAAGCTGTGCAACTCATAGTGACGGAGACGTTGAACTCTCGTAGCGACGGTGAGCCCAACAATAGAGAGTGCAGCGACGGCGCAAGCCAGCGATGACGAGGGCACAACGACGACGAGAGAGCAGCAACGAGGCAGGCACGATGAAGGCGAGCGCGGCGATGACGAGTGCGACGACAGAGAAATAGCGGCGACGCAAATGAGAGAGGTGAGACTGTGAGAATGAGAATAAGAGTGAGGTGAGGGTGAAAAGGAGAAACAGCAGTTAAGGTTTTTCATTTTTGTGTAGGTAGGTAAGAGTGAGAGTGAGAGTGAGAGTGAAAATGGGTTAGGCTAAAGATGGGTGGGAAGGGGGTTAAGTATAGTAGTCTATGCAACCCGCATCGGGTGACCCTAGACCAAACTTGAATCTGATATAAATTAAAATCGGATTTTTTAAAGCGATTTTTAACATTTTTAATTAAAATCGGACCCAATTTGACCCGAATGCTTCAGGTTAGTCCTAGTTAGTGGGTCGGACCAGTTTTGTACACCCCTAACTATTATTATTTCTTTTTAAAATTTTACATATATTGCATTTTCTACTAATATATATATAGTTAATATTATTAAATTCTTTTAAACATTTATCTTATCACATATTAACTAAAATATTAAAAAAAATACTTTTTTATATTAGTTATTTTAAAATTCATAAAAATAATATGTTTGTTAATTACATAAAATAGTTTACATTTATAATTTATCAAAGTTAATCAACATTTTTACATCGAAGTATATCTTAACTTGTATTTATGATGTCAACTGGTATAATAAAACTTATTAAAAAACATTTCTTTCCATATTTATTACTTCTGCACATCTTGATTATTATAATTATTTCGATGTATTAGAATTAATTAATTTTCCTTTTTTTTTTGTAGGAAGAATTAATTAATTTTCTTAACCGTTAAGACTCGCAGAAGACAGAGTACGTTCCAACCCAATAGAAGTCTTGGTGGTCCCCCATTGACCCAATGTTGGACAAATTGGCAACTTTGTTGATTTGTTTGGCCATCCATTAAAAGCGACGTCGTTGGTGCCCCAAACCCGCCGTCTTCGTTTCAAAATTTATGCCCCGCTATTACTTTTATCATTCATTTTTACTGGGAATGTGTTAAATATATAATATATAATTGTATTCATCCCATATTCTTTAAATAGGTTGTTTGGGAAAAGAAAGAAAATGAAAGAAAAGAAATTAAGTGAATTTATATTTTATATAAGTATGTCTAGATGAAAGGAAAAAAAATGAGAGAAGTGAAAATAATAATTTTTTTTATTTGTTTGGTAAAAAAAGTGAATGGAAAGAAAAATAAGAATGTTTTATGTGTTCACAAGGCACATTTATTATTTTCTTCATTAGTATTATCATTTATTGATTTTAATTTATAATATTTAAAAGCATATGATAAATTACAAAATTAATGAATAATAATATTTATAAAATACGCATTAAATATACTCCATATACACATAAGAATTTCTCTTCATTCTATTTATACATCAGCACAAGTAATATTAAAAAGAGTGAAAAAAAAATACAAAAAATACAATTTTCTTCCATTTTCTAGGAAGAGAAAAAAATTGAGTCTTATCAACTTTTTATCCTATTAATTCTTTTTTCTCATTTTTCATCTATATCCAAACAAAGATAATTAATTTCATTCCTTTCGATTTCTTTATTTTCCTCCTCCTTCCTTCCATTTGTCATTCCACCAAACAAGCTCTAACGTAGCTTGCTTCTGTTTTCAAGCAAACCAAGCGCGTTGCATTGGGGGCTGGACCTGCCGCTTCTTCACAGTTTACACAGTGCACGTTACCCCCTTTTACTTTTCTTTTCCTTTTTTTATTAGTAATTTTTTTCTTCTTTAGTCCCTTTCACTTTTGTTCCTTGGTAATGTTGTTCTGTGAAAAAAAATGACATAAAAAATTCATCATCCTCGTGTTTTGATTTCACTTTTTCGACATAGCTTGGATTATAAGAAAAAATGAGAGAAAAAAAATGGATGATAAAATGTACATTCTCTCTGTATGTTTAAATGAAGAGAAAATAAAAATAAATAAACAAAAGTTATATTAAAATAACAGAAATATCCTTACATAAAAAAAATTATAAAAGATATAAATTCTTTTTAACATATTTTATACATTCCATCAAGTTTTCATCTCACGTGGAGAGAAAAAACTTTAATAGTGAATACTACATATTTTGTTTTCTCTTTTTTCTATTTTCTTTTAATTTAAACAAGGTGAACTTTAATCCTAATATATTGGCTCTTCCTTAATTTTCTTTCCTCTCATTTTCTCCTAAACCAAACATAAACATGGGTGAAACTGTGACTAACTGCGTTCATATATATATATATATATATATATATATAAAACTTACTAGTCTACATGACTATCTTATTACTAGGTAAAGGGGTTGGCATTTTAATAACCTATAGATCATATTTTTTATACTGTGTTAATATATTATTATTTTTTTTTATCATTTTTCAATTTTTAAACTGCCTTCTTCCTATTACTTAAATAAATATATACTAAATAAAACTTATTATAAAGGAGAAGGAACCTCACAGTGCCACTTGGAGTGGGAATCCTTGAAATCAGGGTCATTATTGTTGACCACTGATCTGAGAGAATCTTCCTTTTTCATTCGCATACCACCATAAGAGGATTCCATTTGGCAGCTACTAACTACCCTTTGACATCTCAGTAACCAAAACCAAACATTATCAGTAATTGTAACCAGTCACAGAGATTGATAAACGTGTTTTTTTTTAAAATAAATTTGTCAAGACTATTTTTTAATAAATTTTTTTAAGGTAAAATACAAAATTTATAATTTTTCAACGACTAAAAACATATAACTCAAAAAAATATAAATAATATGAATAACATAAATTATAAATAGTAAAAATTTCAATCCTAAGAAGGAAAAAAGTAAGTAACAATGTACATAAAACAATCAACTCAACAGAAACAATACCAAACTCAAATAATTTTAATTATATATTGTCCCATCATGATAACGTGTCATGTAGCTAGAGTAAAATCATAGTTATCCCAAAATAAAAATATAAGTTCATAAATATGACATTATGCTTATCAAGATACAATGTTTACATTAACATCAAGTGTCCAAGATCATGTTGAATAAAGGCAACAACCATAACATGAAATAAAAACAAAAGCTAAATAATATAGTACAACGACACAAAGTTTCAATCGCTCTCGAGTTTAGCCTCATTTAACTTAGTACTTGACACCTCTCCATCACGTGTTGATTGTAATTTATTTGTCGTTATTTTAGCATTAGTTAACATTGATACCGCTTTCAGCTTAGGTGAACTAGATTTTGTCCAAACCATTGGATTGACTCATCAAATCTTGCATTATACAGAAAGTTAAGAAAATAAAATTGCATAAAAATGATCATTTTAATGTATAGAAAACTAAAATTAAAAAAAAAATCATAAACTCAAAATTTTAACACCTTAGCAATAGAGGATGATTGAACATCATGAAATTTCAAGTTCAACGAATTATCTCCAAGTGTATTCCAATAGTCAAGTGAGTGTGAAAATAATATAAGAAAAACATAGAATGAGACTTGCAATAATGTTGAAAACATGCCTAAAAAGTGTTAAAAACAAATTGATTCAGTGTTGGAAAATGGTCGAGAAAAACATCTATTAACTTACTTGAAAAATGACGTATATAATCTTGGTAAAAAAAAAAAACTTTTTAATGGGATATAACCAAAGTAAAGTAGAATAGGTCAATCTATTGATTAAATATATTGGAACCTAAAATTAACATATTGATAATCACGAAGGAGGAAGTAATTCAAGGCCACTAAAAATGCAACTAAAGACAAAATTATGAACTTTTACGCCAAANTATCATTTTTCAATTTTTAAACTGCCTTCTTCCTATTACTTAAATAAATATATACTAAATAAAACTTATTATAAAGGAGAAGGAACCTCACAGTGCCACTTGGAGTGGGAATCCTTGAAATCAGGGTCATTATTGTTGACCACTGATCTGAGAGAATCTTCCATTTTCATTCGCATACCACCATACCCAGACATAATCTCACAGCCAAAAAGTTAAATAATTTATAAGAGGATTCCATTTGGTAGCTACTAACTACCCTTTGATATCTCAGTAACCAAAACCAAACATTATCAGTAATTGTAACCAGTCACAGAGATTGATAAACGTGTTTTTTTTTAAAATAAATTTGTCAAGACTATTTTTTAATAAATTTTTTTAAGGTAAAATATAAAATTCATAATTTTTCAACGATTAAAAACATATTAACTCAAAAAAAATATAAATAATATGAATAACATAAATGATAAATAGCAAAAATTTCAATCCTAAGAAGGAAAAAAAGTAAGTAACAATGTACATAAAACTAAATCAACTCAACAGAAACAATACCAAACTCAAATAATTTTAATTATATTGTCCCATCATGATAACGTGTCATCTAGCTAGAGTAAAATCATAGTTATCCCAAAATAAAAATATAAGTTCATAAATATGACATTATGCTTATCAAGATATAATGTTTACATTAGCATCAAGTGTCCAAGATCATGTTGAATAAAGGCAACAACCATAACATGAAATAAAATAAAAAAAAGCTAAATAAGATAGTACAACGACACAAAGTTTCAATCGCTCTCAAGTTTAGCCTCATTTAACTTAGTACTTGACATCTCTCCATTACGTGTTGATTGTAATTTATACGTCGTTATTTTAGCATTAGTTAACATTGATACCACTTTCAGCTTAGGTGAACTAGATTTTGTCCAAACCATTGGATTGACTCATCAAATCTTGCATTATACAGAAGGTTAAGAAAATAAAATTGCATAAAAATGATCATTTTAATGTATAGAAAACCAAAATAAATAAAAAATCATAAACTCAAAATTTTAACACCTTAGCAATAGAGGATGATTGAACATCATGAAATTTCAAGTTCAACGACTTATCTCCAAGTGTATTCCAATAGTCAAGTGAGTTTGAAAATAATATAAGAAAAACATAGAATGAGACTTGTAATAATGTTGAAAACATGCCTAAAAAGTGTTAAAAACAAATTGATTCAATGTTGGAAAATAGTCGAGATAAACATCTATCAACTTACTTGAAAAATGAGGTATATAATCTTGGTACAAAAAAAACTTTTTAATGGGATATAACCAAAGTAAAGTAGAATAGGTCAATCTATTGATTAAATATATTGGAACCTAAAATTAACATATTGATAATCACAAAGGAGGAAGTAATTCAAGGCCACTAAAAAAGCAACTAAAGACAAAATTATGAACTTTTTTACCCCAAATAGAATCATATTTGTTAAATACAAATGCAATGTATTAAAATATATCAAGTATTTGTCTAATATGTGAAGGTACTGAATTCCTTAAACCAAAAATATCCCTTAAAATTTCAAACGGCCTATGAAAGCAATACATACAAAGTCATAGTAAACTACAAAGCAAAAAAAGAAGGATAGTAAAAAGAGTATTCAACAAAATAAATAGAAGAAATCCATATACATTTAGGTTAGATAATACTATACCAAGATGATACTTCCAATTTTATGGTTGATGATTGAAGATATTATAACATGCACTCCAAAGTTTACAACAATTTAGATTCTCACGTCGCTCATTATTTCATGAACAAATGAAAAAACAAAAAGAGAGAGAAATAGAGATAGAGAAAGAAAGGTTTACTGAATATGTTGGAACAATTTCATGTCACAATCAATGGTCCAAAATTTTTGGATTGTGCTCCATGACAATGTTAACTACAATTGGCATACCCAACAAACACACTATAAATGTAGAAGAGAGTTGAGTTGTGTACCTCTTTAATGTCATAGTATTTTTTCGTTCAATCTTCAAATACCCTAAATAAATTTAAAAAACAAATCCCGTCAATAAGAATGAATGTTCAATTGCATGTTTTTTTCAAGCTATAATATCATTTAGAGCCAATACACTATAGCTAGAAGTAATTAATTTATTTAATATAATTGTATCAGAAAAATATCAATCACTTCCGTATTGCCTAAGCTCTTCAATGGTTCGATGATGATGTGTTCATGTTGCTTTAAATATAAACGTAAATCAGTCACCACTCACCACCAAACTTTGAATAGTAACACAGATTAGTAATCCATTTAGTACAAATGTGCCCAATATTCTCCAACAATCTCGCCTCCTTCCCTTTGGTCCAAAAAAAAATCATGCGCAACTCTCATCATCAACCTGCCACTAAAATGAAATTTCTATGGTTACGACCAAGGTAGTGTCAGGGCACCAAGGAGTACCTATACTCGGTTGAAGGCCCGAGTATATATATACTCATTCTTCCAGTGAATTTTAGATACAACATAACACTATACACAACATAGATATTAGTAGCTCCATTGTAGAAGTTGTATTCAAGCAAATCAGGTCCAAGTAACAAAAATTAAGACTTTAAGGTAACAAAGTATTGCCTTTGAATTACTGTTGGTGGCATAATAATGAAAATTTCTCAAAATAATTAAGGAAATAATGAACGCTTCTGGCTAAAGAACATACCTCACACAAGCTTCACTAATAGCTTCTAGCTAAATTTGTAACATTTGCTTTAGCAACTGATCCCATCTGTAGATTTATTAAGACTTAATCTGATTCATTAATTTGAATAGCTCAATCTCCTCTTTGTGATTTATCAAAAAATCACTACAACAAAATCATATTTAATAGTATTCATGTTAGAGTAAATATGAATCAGATATTATGGAATTTATTTTATAATTTAGAATTAATTTAGAACTACAAAATTGAAATGGAAAAAAAAACCTTTAATCGGATCACCCGAATTTGAATTGACTAGTGAATTTTGATTTATGTACATTTTGAAATTTGATATCTAATTTTATTTAATTATTTTTTATTTTAGTTAATGATCATAATTAGAAAACCAAAATTATATATAAAATTATTTTTTATGAGAATTAAGATAGGAATTGAATGTATTATGAAATTTTGTAGAGTTACGTACAGAACAAACTCGTATATTTTAAACTATTTCACTTTTTTTTACTATAAATAACAAATAAGAATATGAATTTGCTTTTTTATATTAAGAAGCAATTAATTTTCTTTGAAGTATCAAAAAATAAGAGATGAAATTTATTTTGTTAATTATTCATAATTTTCAACACTCTAATTTTATTCATTAAATTTTTCACCACATTTATTTGAAAATATCAAATTACGAAAATTTTCACTAATTTATCCTTCAAATACATTTTTAAAATCATCTTTTACAATTATAATAATTTTTTTAATTATTATATAGAATATTATATTGGTAAAAATTTTAAAATAATTCATTATTAAGGAAATCAGATCTTAAATTTCGTAAATATTTTTTATTTTAATTTTCAGCATGCCAATATTTTATTTTTTTATTTGATAATTCCTTTTTTAAGTATATGTTTCTTTTTTAAAATAACTACTTTTTTATGTGCGGAAAACTTTTATGAGAAATAGGAAAAGGATATTTTTTGGATGTTTTAATAAGAGGTTTTTAAATACTTTATGAATTTTGCCTCTCACTCAAATTGTAAATAATTCTTAGCTTTGTTTCTTTGCATAACGACAATCATAATAAGGCATATAAATGCATTTTTAAAGGTAACCAGATCAAAATATTAGTAGTCATAAATTTGTTTTTACTTTTTACCCTATTCACTCCCCCCTTCAATTAATTGATTAAAGAATGGTGGTCATATGCCATGTTTTCTTATTCAAAAAGTCTTGGTGTACACTAAAGTTGGTGTCACTATACAACCAACCAAAGAATATACATAAATGTATTTGTATACCTTTTCACTCAACCCATACCCACTTACTCGCACAACTCACAACCTACACCCACGTTCATCTCTCTCAACTCGCTCTCAAACCTTCAGTCCTCTCCCCCAAATCACCAACCTTCATCGCCTCTGTCACGCGATTGCTCGCCATCGCCTCCACAACCACGTCATCGTCCACTCCACAGACTCACCGTTGCCTCCATCACCTCTGTCACGAGAATTCGTCGTTGCATCCACAACCTCGTCATCGTCCACTTCAACCCTCTCACCCAAATCACCAATTTCTGCTACCTCTGTCACGATAATCCACCACCTCCCTACAACTTTGTCGTCATTGAGTGTTTATACATCGCAATGTCAATGGGTTATGCAAAAATTGACATGGAGGTAAGGTTGATTTGTAGGTTTGTATTCATCCAAACCTAGATGATTTGTAGGGTTGTGAGATTGTTTTTATCTTGGAGATGAACAAACCATTACAACTGTAATGCACAAACACGGATATATACAATGAACAAACATGTACAGCTACAATGAACAAACAGGTTTGTTCACAAGTTGTAATTAGGTTTTTTCATTAATGTTCATACGTATATAGGTTTATTCACTGTGTATATATGGGTTTGTTCATTTTATATTTGTAGGTTTGTTACGTAGTGTATATAGGTTTGTTCAATCTCCATGTGTGTTTGTTGACTTTGTGTATTTGGGTTTGTTCTTTATAGTTGTATAGGTTTGTTCACTATATGTATATGGGTTTGTTCATTCTAATTGTATAGGGTTGTTCACGTGGTGTATATAGGTTTGTTCATTCTAGTTGCATAGGTTTGTTTGTCCATTGTACATGGGTTTCTTCATTATGTGTATCTGGGTTTGATCATTTTATATGTATAGGTTTATTCATTTAGTGTATATAGCCTTGTTAATTCTCCATGTATAGGTTTGTTCACTTTGTGTATCTGGGTTTGTTCATTATAGTTGTATAGGTTTGTTCACTATGTGTTTATGGGTTTGTTCATTTTATATGTACAGGTTTGTTCACTTTGTGTATTTGGGTTTGTTCACTATGTGTTTCTGGGTTTGTTCATTTTATATGTATAGGTTTGTTCATGCTCCATGTATAGGTTTGTTCACTTTATTTATCTGGGTTTGTTCATTATAGTTGGATAGGTTTGTCCACTATGTGTATCTGGGTTTGTTTATTTTATATGTATAGGTTTGTTCATGTAGGTATATAGGTTTGTTCATTCTTTGTGTTCAGGTTTGTTCACTTTATGTATCTAGTTTATTCATTCTAGTTGTATATGTTTGTTCACTATATGTATCTTGGTTTATTCATTTTAGTTGTACTGGTTTTTTTTGCCCATTATACTTGGGTTTGTTCATTTTAATTGTATAGTTGTATATTTGCTTATATTTTTTTTGGAAAGTTCGTTTATATGTACGTGAAAGGGTTGTTTATATGTGTAATGGGGGACAAATACCACCTAATGTGATTCGATCCACTCGAATTTAGAAATGCCTACTATTGGAGTATTGTTTGATTCGTTGGAACGTGTCAAACAATTTTATAACAACTATGCCAATAGGATTGGATTTATGTAGAGGGTAATGACATCTAAGAAGGATGAGTTTGAAGTAATAAACTATTAGATTTTAAAATCCACTAGAGAGGGAAGTTGTTCTTCAAGGGTATCGAAAACACAGAAGACAAGCCCTACATCATTTGCTAATTGCAAGGCCCATATAACTGTGAAGAAAGAACAAACTAGAGGGTAAATCATAAGGATTGTGGTTAATGAGGACTCTCATGAGGTTAGTTTGTCAAAGTCTTCAAAGCAAATAGGAAGATTAGCATGCATGCTAAGAGAACAATTGAGGTGAATGATAAGTTTGGTGTGAGAATAAACAAGACGTTCCAAGCTTTAGTTCATCCATAAGGGGGCATGATAATATGTTGTTTGTTGAGAAAGATGTTCGAAATTACGTGAATAGGGAAGTGCGAACAATTCATGAGGAGGATGATGCAAAGGATTTGTTGCAATATTTTGAAAGAATAAAGGAACAAAACCGCAACTTCTTTTATGAAGTTGAGGTTGATGAAGAATGTTGCATAAAAAATGTATTTTGGGCAGATGCTAGAAGTCAAGCTGCCTACAAATAATTTGGTGACGTTGTGTCGTTTGATACGACCTATAAAACGAACAAATATGATATGTTGTTTGGTTCGTTTGTGGGTGTTAATCATCATGGGCATTCGATGTTGCTTGGATGTGCATTGTTCTCAGTGGAGGATACAAAAATATTTGTTTGATTGTTTGAGACATGGGTTAGATGCATGGACGGAAAGTCACCCAATAGAATTTTGACTGATCAGTATAAAGCCATGCGAAATGCAATTGGTATGGCACTACCAAATACCCAACATAGGTGGTGTATATGGCATATAATGAAGAAGATTCCTGATAAACTGAGATGATACACGGATTATGTTGGTATAAAGTCTACTCTAGGTAACATTGTCTACGAAAGCCTATCTATAGGAGATTTTGAGATCAGATGGCATGGTTTGATTGAGTGTTACAATCTTGGTAACGACGAATGGCTGACAGGTATGAATACAAGATTTATGTTTAAAATGTTTGTTCAATATTTTGTCCATGTCTGTTCATGTTTTTGTATAACATTTTTTTTGTTTTATTTATGTTAAGCTTGTCCGAGGAATGAGGCAGATGGGTGCCAATATTCTGGAACAACGAGTTTTGGACTGGAATGAAGAGCACAAAGCAGCGGAGCGTGAGCATGCATTCATTCTTTGATGGGTTCTTGATTGTCAAGAGTGGATTGCATTAATTTGTTATGCAGTATGATAATACTCTATGTAGAAAATGCCAAAAATAGTTGGAAGCTGATTTCAATGATTTTAGGAGCGTAATCCCTTGGACAACGAACTTGCCTATTGAGAAGTAATTTCAGGCAGAATACACTCATGCCAAGTTTCATAAGATTCAAAATCAATTCAAATCAAAGGTAAACTGTCATGCATCTATAAAGGGTCTAGAAGGGACCAATGTTTTCTACAAAGCAGCATAGGATGTTGAACAATTTGGGATACAAAAAGAAATGTTCTATGATGTTGTTTTCTATCGTGACCAGATCGATAATAGGTGCCAATGCTTGATGTTTGAGTTAAGAGGGATTATTTGCGAGCATTCCCTATGTGTACTTGGACTTGAAAGAGTAAAGAAATTTCCAGAAAGATGTGTCATGCACCGGTGGAGCAAAAATGTTAAACGGAGGCATAACAAGATAAAAAGTAGTTACGACAAAAATTGATTAGATCCAATAAGAAAAAGATATAATGACGTGTGTAAATACTTTTACGATGTTGCTAAGCATGCTGTGGTGACTGAGGAGGAAACAAAATGTCTTCACAAGGTGCTAGACATGTTTGTATATGATCTATTGTCACACAAGTTTAATGAATCAACCAATGGCAAACAGAAAACAAATATTGTGGATGAAAGGTGCCCTTTTAGTGTTGAAGATGTTCGTAGTCCTTGGCATGTTGTAAGCAAAGGTCATCAAAAAAGAAAAGTGAAAAATCTGCAACCGAGAAATATGCGAAGAAATCCAATAAGCAACCAAACAAATAGAAAAAGAAACTTGATAATGTGGTGATTCATACATTTTCACAAATTCTTGTTCATAATTTCTTAGATATTTGATTGTTTGTTAATCGCATGATTTTGTGATGTGCAGGCATTTGGGAGAAATTTACAAGCTGAGCAGTATCTAAAGGTTGTTAGTAGTCAAGATAGTTGTTAGCATCATTGTGACATTTTGTTTGTGGTGTTGTATATTGATATTTTAATTTTTTTCCTTGTTTCTTTGTTGTGATATTATGAAATTAGTTGTTATGTGTATTTTATGAAACAGTATGCGGACATGCAGACTAAGGGAGTGGTTCAGTTGAAATGGTCAAGGAAAATTGCTTGTTTTCACAATGTCCAAGTGGATTTACCTCATTACTACAGTCAATGCATCATAACAATGGTTCAAGTATCCACGTATGTAAGTAATGATGCTTAAATATTGTTTGATTATGTATCTTTTATTTGACGTTTTGTAATTTATATAGGACCAATCATACACTAACAGTGGTTGGAACACAAGCAACGCCACCGTATGAAACACAAGCCAAGAGATACATGTATTTGTTATTCTTCATTATTGGAACTAGTTTGTTTTGTATTGTTATTGGATATTTTGGGTATAATCTTGTATTAGTTTGTTTACGAACAAACTTATATATTCTATAGAAACAAAGTTGTAGTCTAAGCAACGTCAAACTCTTGAAGTCTATGTGGATTGGTAACGAAAAGTATTGTACTTTATATGAACACAAAACAAAACATATACGGAGATTGAACAAACAAATATATATATATATATATATATATATATATATATATATATAT
>QANU01035109.1:34325-45477 GCA_003254905.1 Nissolia schottii
GGGGAAAGAAAGTAAATCAATTTTCTTCGGTTTGATTAATTAAATCATATTAAAATCACACAAAGATATGTACCGAAAAAGGAAAAGAAAAAATCCTTTCATCAAAAAAAAGAAAAAGAGAAAATCAAACAAGATCAAAATTATTTCAACGCGCTTACGCGCCGTTTCGTCCTCCCCTCCCTCTCTGTACTCATTACAATTTCTGCATTGCGCACCTTAACCACCTTCACCACTCTCTCTCTCTCTCTCTCTCTACTGTCTCTCTCTCTGTAACGGCATAACGGCACCGTTTTCAACTTCAGCAACAGCAACGACACCTTTTCTAGGGTTCCGATTCCGATGCTATGAATCTCCGCCACCGTAATCCTCAGCCGTCGCCGGCGGCGGCCAGAAGTCCCGTCCGGGAGGAAGAGCCCTACAACATCATCCCCCTCCACAATCTCCTCGCCGAGCACCCTTCCCTCCGATTCCCAGAGGTCCGCGCCGCTGTCGCTGCTCTCCGCGCCGTCGGCGAACTCCGGCGGCCGCCGTTCGCGCAATGGCACCCCAACATGGACCTCCTGGACTGGCTCGCGCTCTTCTTCGGGTTCCAGAGGGACAACGTCCGCAACCAGCGCGAGCACCTCGTCCTCCACCTCGCCAACGCTCAGATGCGCCTCACGCCGCCGCCGGACAGCATCGACACCCTCGACACCGGCGTGCTCCGCCGCTTCCGCCACAAGCTACTCAAGAACTACACCTCCTGGTGCTCTTACCTCGGCAAGAAGTCCAACATCTGGATCTCCGACCGCCGCCGCGGCGCCGGTGACTCCGAGCAGCGTCGTCAGCTCCTCTACGTGTCCCTCTACCTCCTGATCTGGGGCGAGGCGGCGAACCTCAGGTTCATGCCGGAGTGCGTCTGCTACATCTTCCACCACATGGCCATGGAGCTCAACAAGATCTTGGAGGATTACATTGACGAGAACACTGGCCAGCCTGTGATGCCTTCATTTTACGGTGAGAATGCTTTCCTCAACTCCGTTGTGAAACCTATCTATGACACGATCAGCCGTGAGGTTAAAAGTAGTAGGGATGGGACTGCCCCTCATAGTGCTTGGAGGAACTACGATGATATCAACGAGTACTTTTGGAGTAGGAGGTGTTTCGAGAAGCTCAAGTGGCCCCTTGATGTTGGTAGCAATTTCTTTGTGACGGGTAGTAGTGGGAAGCGTGTGGGTAAGACTGGGTTTGTGGAGCAGAGGTCGTTTTGGAACCTGCTTAGGAGTTTTGATAGGCTTTGGGTGATGCTCGTATTGTTTCTTCAGGCTGCTATTATTGTTGCTTGGGAAGGTAAGACTTATCCATGGCAGGCTTTGGAGGATAGGACCGTGCAAGTCAGGGTTTTGACCATTTTCTTCACCTGGAGTGGCATGAGGTTTGTGCAGTCTTTGCTTGATATAGGGATGCAGTACAGGTTGGTGTCCAGGGAGACAATGTGGCTTGGTGTTAGGATGGTACTGAAGAGTATTGTTGCTGTGGGGTGGATTGTTGTCTTTGGCGTGGTTTACGGGAGGATATGGTCACAGAGAAACCATGATAGGAGGTGGTCGGCGGAGGCGAATAGGCGGGTGGTGAATTTTCTCGAGGTTGTGTTTGTTTTCATCATTCCGGAGCTTCTGGCCTTGGCCCTTTTTATAATCCCTTGGATTAGAAATTTTATTGAGAATACAAATTGGAGGATTTTTTACATGTTGTCGTGGTGGTTCCAGAGCAGAATCTTTGTTGGCCGTGGTTTAAGGGAAGGTCTTGTGAACAACATGATGTATACATTGTTCTGGGTTTTGGTGCTTGCAACAAAATTTTGTTTCAGTTATTTTTTGCAGATCAAACCCATGATTGCTCCGACGAAGGCAGTGCTGAACCTTAAGGGTGTTACTTATGAATGGCACGAGTTTATTCATAACAGCAACCGATTTGCTGTTGGTTTACTGTGGCTTCCAGTTGTCTTGATTTATCTAATGGACTTGCAGATTTGGTATTCAATATATTCATCTCTTTTTGGGGCAGGTGTGGGGTTGTTTGCACACTTGGGTGAGATTCGAAATATGCAACAACTGAAATTGAGGTTCCAGTTTTTTGCTAGTGCAATTCAGTTTAATCTCATGCCAGAGGAGCAATTGTTGAATTCAAGAGGAACGTTGAAGAGCAAGCTTAAGGATGCCATCCACAGGTTGAAGCTTAGATATGGGCTTGGTCGGCCCTTTAAGAAGCTTGAGTCTAATCAGGTTGAGGCCAACAAGTTCGCTTTGATATGGAACGAGATAATTATGTCATTCAGGGAGGAAGATATCATCTCTGACAGAGAGGTTGAGCTGTTGGAGCTGCCACAGAACTCTTGGAATGTCAGGGTTATCCGCTGGCCATGTTTTCTTCTCTGCAACGAGTTGCTGCTTGCACTCAGTGAGGCCAAAGAACTAGTTGATGAGACTGATAAGAAGCTTTGTAGAAAGATATGCAAGAATGAGTATAGACGCTGTGCTGTCATTGAAGCATATGATAGCGCGAAGCACTTGCTTCTTCAGATTATCAAATCCAACAGTGAAGAGCATTCTATTGTGACAGTTCTGTTTCAAGAAATTGATCACTCGCTTGAGATTGAGAGATTCACTAAAACATTTAAAACCACTGCACTGCCTCAACTCCACAGCAAGTTGATAAAACTTGTTGATTTATTAAACAAGCCCAAGAAAGATGCTAACCAAGTGGTGAACAACCTTCAGGCCCTTTATGAGATTGCTGTCCGAGATTTTTTTAGGGAAGAAAGGAAGACTGAACAGCTAAGGGAGGATGGTTTGGCTCAGCGTAATCCTGCTTCAGGTCTCCTGTTTGAGAATGCCATTCAGTTACCTGACACGAACAACGAGAACTTCTATCGGCAGGTTCGGCGCTTGCACACAATTCTAACCTCCAGGGATTCAATGCAAAACATCCCAAAAAATTTAGAAGCTAGACGGAGGATTGCTTTCTTCAGTAACTCACTTTTTATGAACATGCCCCATGCTCCCCAAGTTGAGAAAATGATGGCTTTCAGTGTTCTAACACCTTACTATAGTGAAGAAGTATTATACAGCAGAGAACAGCTCAGAACTGAGAATGAAGATGGAGTTTCCATACTTTACTATTTGCAGACTATATATGATGATGACTGGAAGAATTTTATGGAGAGGATGCATAGGGAGGGAATGGTCAAAGAAAGTGATATCTGGACCGATAAGCTTAGAGATCTGAGGCTATGGGCTTCCTACAGAGGCCAGACACTATCACGGACAGTTAGAGGAATGATGTACTACTATCGGGCCCTCAAGATGTTGGCTTTTCTCGATTCGGCGTCAGAAATGGATATTCGAGAAGGCTCCCGTGAACTTGTTTCTATGAGGAGAGATAGTTTAGATGGTTTCAACTCTGAAAAGTATCCTTCCTCAAGGAGTTTAAGCAAAGCAAGCAGTTCAGTAAGTTTGTTATTCAAAGGCCATGAGTATGGGACTGCTTTAATGAAATTCACTTATGTGGTTGCTTGCCAGATATATGGAACTCAGAAGGCAAAAAAGGATCCTCATGCTGATGAAATTTTGTATCTGATGAAAAACAATGAAGCTCTTCGAGTTGCCTATGTTGATGAGAAAAGCACTGGAAGGGATGAGATGGAATATTACTCTGTTCTTGTTAAGTATGACCAACAATTGCAGCAGGAGGTAGAAATTTACCGTGTAAAGTTGCCAGGTCCCTTGAAGCTTGGAGAAGGAAAGCCAGAAAATCAGAATCATGCCATCATCTTCACTCGTGGTGATGCAGTTCAGACCATTGATATGAACCAGGACAACTACTTTGAGGAGGCACTGAAAATCCGAAATCTCCTGGAAGAATACAAGCATCACTATGGTATCCGGAAGCCTACTATTTTGGGAGTTAGGGAACATGTTTTTACTGGTTCTGTTTCTTCTCTTGCTTGGTTCATGTCAGCTCAGGAAACAAGTTTTGTCACCTTAGGACAGAGGGTTTTGGCAAATCCTTTGAAAATTAGAATGCATTATGGCCATCCAGATGTGTTTGACAGGTTTTGGTTCTTAACTCGAGGTGGTATCAGTAAAGCTTCCAGAGTGATCAACATAAGTGAAGACATTTTTGCTGGCTTTAATTGTACTCTTCGAGGAGGTAATGTCACACACCATGAGTACATTCAAGTTGGAAAGGGAAGGGATGTTGGGTTGAATCAAATATCCATGTTTGAAGCAAAGGTTGCCAGTGGCAATGGGGAGCAAGTCCTAAGCAGAGACGTGTACAGATTGGGTCATAGGCTGGATTTTTTCCGGATGCTGTCATTCTTCTACACTACTGTGGGGTTCTTCTTCAACACAATGATGGTGGTTCTGACTGTATATGCCTTTTTATGGGGTCGACTTTATCTTTCCCTTAGTGGGGTTGAGGCTGCAATGGAAAACAACAGTAATAACAATAAAGCACTTGGTACCATCTTGAATCAGCAGTTCATCATCCAACTTGGACTTTTCACTGCCCTTCCAATGATTGTAGAGAATTCCCTTGAGCATGGGTTCCTTCCAGCTATCTGGGATTTCTTGACAATGCAGCTCCAGCTTTCATCAGTTTTCTACACATTCTCAATGGGCACTCGCAGTCATTTCTTTGGCCGGACTATTCTGCATGGTGGGGCAAAGTATCGAGCTACTGGTCGTGGATTTGTTGTGGAGCATAAGACTTTTGCTGAAAACTATAGACTCTACGCCCGTAGCCATTTTGTCAAAGCAATTGAACTGGGGCTAATACTTGTAATCTATGCATCACACAGCCCTGTGGCAACTGACACATTTGTTTATATAGCAATGACCATCACTAGTTGGTTCTTAGTTGCGTCATGGATTATAGCACCATTTGTGTTCAATCCTTCTGGCTTTGACTGGTTAAAAACTGTTTATGATTTTGATGACTTCATGAACTGGATTTGGTACAGGGGAAGTGTGTTTGCTAAAGCTGAACAGAGCTGGGAAAGGTGGTGGTATGAAGAGCAAGATCATCTAAGGGTAACTGGTCTTTGGGGAAAGTTTTTTGAGATAATCTTAGACCTTCGGTTCTTCTTTTTTCAGTATGGAATTGTCTATCAGCTAGGTATTGCTGCTGGAAGTACCAGTATTGTGGTTTACTTGCTATCCTGGATTTATGTGGTGGTTGTATTTGGGATATATATGCTTGTAGCATACGCACACAACAAATATGCAGCCAAAGAGCATATCTATTATCGGCTGGTCCAGTTCCTCCTCATAATTCTTGCTGTTCTTGTGATAGTTGCTTTGTTGGAATTCACCGATTGCAAATTCGTGGATATTTTTACTAGCTTGTTGGCATTCATTCCCACAGGCTGGGGCCTGATATTGATTGCCCAAGTATTCCGGCCATTTTTACAGCCCACTATCATTTGGGATGGAGTAGTTTCAGTGGCTCGTCTATATGATATAATGTTAGGAGTCATTGTTATGGCCCCTGTGGCACTACTATCATGGTTGCCTGGATTTCAGAATATGCAAACCAGAATTCTTTTCAATGATGCATTCAGCAGGGGCCTCCGGATATTCCAGATTATTACTGGGAAAAAATCCCAAGGTTGACTGTGACTGAAGGTAATTTCTATTATTTTTGAGTGGATTTTTGTGATTAAATTTAGCGTGTTTGGCCTGGTTGTTCTTGTATGTCAATGAGTTAATCATTTACTTATAGACAAGTTTAACACGTTAATGCTGTTGTTGAGCTAAGATTGCATCCTTTTTGTTTCTGTATTTCTCACCTAGTGTGACTGATATTCTTGATTCTGTTATGCAATAAAGGAAATGCTCAGTTCTCATAAAGGCATAAGCACATGCGTGATTATTGATTAAGCAGGCAATGAATCCCCTCATCACTTGTTTGTGAACATTCAATTCACTTTTTCCTCCCATGTTAAATGAAGGATGGGCAATGACTCCTGCTATTCAAATTGTTATGGCATGAACCCTTATCTGCAACTTGTTTTGTGGATTTCTGTGATGTTTTTGGTTGTCATCTAGTCATTTGTTGTTGATATTAATTGTCATCTTTTATGAACTTGTTTTTGGAAATGATTTTCAAGTGATTCCTGGTATCCTTTTCCCCACCTTAATATAGAATGCATTTTATAAGTCATGCCTATCTTCCTGGCTATTCGACTTTGATCTTTTGCATTGGTATAACTAATGGGTTCTTTTTACATGGAGCTGGAAGATTTCTAGATCCCAAAAAAAAGGATAAAATAGTAGTTGTAATTGTAATTGTAATATTGTTAAGTTTTTTTTATGAGTTTATTGTAATTTCATAAAAAGTAGTTTTCTTAAATGTCTACCTTTTGCTATTTTTTTTTATAGATATTTATGATATTGGTATTTTAGAATTTAGATCTTTTGGGTTATTATATGGAATAGGAAAGTCCTAGAAGATTGCGTACCTTCCAATTAAGTTAAAATATCGTTCATCTGCCCTACAGAAGTTGAGATTATTAGAACACCTGGTGCCTTTCACCTATTTTCATAAATAGCAAATCACTTCCTTTTAAAACCCAATTTGTCCTTGTTAATAAATTAAAAATAAAAATCCACCACATCATGTTTTGATATTTTACATGTGAGGGAACTGTTAGGCCATGTCTTTATCATGTGGGACCATGTTTGATTTCATTTCTGTCCAATTTGGTTGTGTAAATTGTGTTTAACTTGGAGTGTTTAGTTCGGTCCTGCATGGATTACCACGTCCTTGATGTTATTTGCCTTTAATCCCCTGTTTGGTTTCAATTTCTGTTTGCCTTGGAGTAGCTTATTTCTGTGTGAGTTGCTTTGTTTTTGCCTCCATTTGGTTCTTTTTTGCTCCTGTTTGGTTCTGTTTGCTCCTATTTGGTACTGTTTGGATGTATTTGGCTTTAATTGCCTTGTCTTGCTCTGTTTGTGCATGGTTTGCCGTGTTCTTAGTTAGTCTTGCTCTATTGTGGTTGTTTATCCTAATGCAACTTTTACATTCCAAACATTTTTTCTACGGTTTTTTTGGCTGTTCAAAGTTTTCAAATGATGTTTTTTTTGATAAATTTAGAGAAGTTTGGGCCTTGCTGTGTGTGATTGGATGCCAATAAATTTCTTACCCGATATAGTCTAGTGGTGTCTTTCTCTCCTGCTTTGCATCTTTCCTTCCATGTTGCTTCTTGACCATTTAATATTCCAATCAGTTGTTCTGTTGTCTCTCTTGAAGTGTTTTAAATGTCTCATTTTGATGTGGTTTCAGGGTTTAATATGCTTTCACATTATGTGGTTTATGGGACTAGACTAGGCAGATATGTATCCATATCTTTCGAGTCAATAGATATGTACCCATGCTACCTAGTTAGAATTTGAAGTGTTGGAGACGCCTCATTTTGCTGTGTTTTCAGGTTTTAACATGCTTTCATATTATACGGTTTATGGAGCCAGACTTAACAGATATTTATCCATGGTAATCTTTCTTTTCACAATATATGTACCCTATATGTGAACAGGCTTGAGCCGCTTTACCTAGTCAGAATTTGATTGCAACACTACACTACATCAATATTGTGATCAACAAAAGTTTCTTTTGTGAATGTTAAAACCATTGTCTTAAGTTCTTAACTCTAAAATATTGAATATTATGGTATTGTCTGCAGTTTAATTTGATAACATGACTGCATTTTGTTCGAGCTATGTTGGGCTGTCTTATGTACAGGACTATGCCATAATACTTTTGATTCATCATTTCATGCTCATGGTGTCATATGAAATCCCTGAAGGGAGGATAGCATAGATTATAAATACGAGGGGTTCGGTATATATTGTGGAAGGATGGACTGTCTTATTGTAAATTGATGTTTATTTCTCCGATTTTTCCTAGGGGCTTTTTGGCTGCACTTTCATGAATTAAGGTTGTAACAGTCTTATGTTGCATATAGGTACGGGCATGTATATGGAAAGATATATATCATAACATAAATGTAATTTGTATAAAATAATAAAAGAATGTAATTTGTGTAAAATAATAAAAGAATGTAATTTGTGTAATACCCTAATTCAAGGATTTCATCAAAGCATTATAAAATGGGAAAAGTTAACAAGTGTCATTGGCACTTTGTTAAGAAGTTTAAAGTATAAATGTTATATTGAAAGTGATGAGTTTTTAAGTTTTCAATGCATTGACTGTATTAGAATTATTCAAATATCTCTGCTTTAGATTCCTTAACAAGTGCCTTTATGATAATTGTTAACAAAACACTTATAAAATATATTAAGGGGACTAGATATCTAGGGATGAAGTAGTAATCGGTTTATTTTGAAAGCAAACCAAATAATTCACGAGTACGGCAGCCATTTAGGAGGACCTATGCTTCATAGACTATAGTTAATACTGGTTTGACTGATCTATGGCTATCACTTCAAAGACGATTGTGCAGAGAGTATTGTATTATATGCCTTTATGTTTTCTCTAATTATTGGTGTGCGATAGTGTTTCATGTTGATAACTGCTGCTTATTATTTGGAGGTTCTTGCATCCCATTCATGTTCTGCACCATTCATATATATGTGTGTGTTTTTTTTTGTGTGTATCTTTTCGGTGACTTCCATATATTTTTGCGTGTGGCAAGACTTCCACTTTGTGAATCCGTGCCATTGTGTTTTTGCCTCCTTTGAATCTGTACCATTTTGTCTTGTGTTTGCAGATTTGATTTTGGAATGATGTGTATAGAGGCGGTAGGAGACGAGATGGTAGATCTTGCTTTGTTTTTCAAATTTTCCTGTGTTTAGTGTAGAGGGTTCTTGTTCGAGTTGGTGGCTGTGATTATAATTTTGTTTGTGTTATGTGAAAGGGCTAATATTATTTTTTTTGTTTACCTTTGTTAGCCATATTTGTTGTTGTAATTAATCAATTTTCACGTTTACAATTAGTTTTTGGCCGATGATATTCTGATTTATGTGTGCCATTACATCACATCTGGCAGAAAACGGCTTATATTGTCACATAGTAGAATGATAGGAAATGTCATGATATTTGTTTATTGTATAGGTATGCAAGGTTTTTCCTGTTGAGATTTCCTGTTGAGATTTATATTTATCTTGAAAGTCGTTCACTATTAAGTGAGGGAAATTGGACTAGGTGAAAAGGAACTAGGGGGAATAGTCGCAAATTGAGGTTAACGTTGCGTGTTTTCAGCATAACATTGTACATAATTTGAGTTGAGTTGAGCTATAAGAATTATTTATATTACGTGACAGTAGGTTACTCCCACCACATTGATATTGAGTTGTAGGCTTGGTTGGGTAAAATTGTGGCATTTTAAAAGCTGTTAGAATTTTTAGGACTCGAAAAATTGCTCTTAAAATGTTACAATTGTATTGTTTAGTAAAATATGATAAAAATGGCTCTCAATATGCAAAAGTCACAAAATAGTATTTGGTAAACATATAATAAATTTATTCCGAAATTACAGAATGACTAGAATAGATAATTAATAAAGAGATTGATGAGGGGAAATTAAGATTTTAATGTATAAATGAATAAGTTAAATTTTTATTTATATTTAAGGTTATTTTTAGTCTTTTTATATTTTGAAGAGTAAAAGTTAATTTAAAAAGGTTATTTTTGAGAACTTCAAAAAATATCTCTCTCTCTCAAAAACTTGGAGAAAAACTATCTCAGTTTTCTATTTACACAACATTCATAAATGGTGACATGCTTAGAATAAGAGTATCCTTTTAGAAAGTAGGGTTCTATATAAGTTTTAAAAGATTTGCCTTTAATGTTTAAAAGGACCAAAATACATAATCAAATGGAATTCTGTCGTGCACCTAGTTAACTATGGTGCATTTGCACCTAGTGAAAAAAAAAGTGTAATTTATTTTAAAGTAAGGCTCCACTAAAATATAGTTTGCATTAATTTAAACCCTTAAATTTTTATGGATGGTTGAGAAAATTAGAGCACCGATATAACTATTTTAAACTAGACTAAATTTAATCTATGATTCTTCAAACAAAATTAATTACTTTTAGGATCATACAAATATATTTTAGTCACATTTAAAACGTTTAATCACGTACCTAAATATTAGAAGTATCTTGATTTTATCTATATGGTAAAAAAAATTCACTTAATTCTAGGATAACATAGATAAATTACTTAGATATCACATGAATAAAATCTAGTTACTTTTAAATTGGTTCGTATTAGTTATCCGTTGGATATTGAGCAATTTAGATCAATGCAAATTACAAGATAACCAATTCTTTTCACTAGGTGCACCACATGCCATAATTAAATTACAGCACCACAGAATTTCCCTAAAACTAGCTAATGACTTTAATAGGACCTTGTTTTCTTTCCTCTTTTCTGTTCCAATTATCTCCTACTAATTATTGCACAAGCAGTTAGACATTCCAAGTGAAGTTTACCTTAAAAATAAATAGGAATGCTTTTTCTCACTAGGGGTGCAAAAATTTTTAATATGATCACAAGATCAACACATATATTTAAAGCATAAGACATAATAAGAGTGGGTGCCATTACGTGGGATTCAAAAATACTTGGTAAAACCCATTTTTATTATACGTGTGCTTCAATATGATGGGTTGGTTTCGTCACTGCAAAAAAAAAATAAATTCCTGAGTGATGTTGATTTTATGGATTATATGATATTATAGTGTTTGGTGATAGTCATGCTTACATTCCATTAAGAACTAAGTCTCTTCATAGTTTTACATTCATGGGCTTAGCAAGACAGCAGCAAGGCACGAGTTGTATACGGATTCAGAATGCCGTTGCTAACAAGAAGTAAATCATGGTTGTGTGATTCATATGGGTGGAAGACTATACTTTTCCTCCATAGAGCTTCTCAACCACATTTAATTTCATATTTTTTCTTCCAGAAGTGAATGCACGTGTGAGGGTGACGTGTAGAACATCCACTAATACATACATGCATGCAGATGGCAAATTTAAAAATGACCATTTGCAAATTGGATAAACGAAGTCATAATAATCACTTTAGCGGTTAACACGGGTCGGGTTGGGTAGGACCGGCCTGTGTTAAAGACCCGACCCGAC
>QANU01035109.1:46007-108519 GCA_003254905.1 Nissolia schottii
ATAACTCCAAAACTTTTCCCTTCACGTCTTAACAGACTTCCCTGTAGATTTTTCTTTTTTCTGGGTCGCATGCTTTTAAAAGTAACATCTCTTTTATAAGAGAGTCTAATCTATGCCACAATACTATATATACTCTATTGATCACTCAAGTGAAACATTGGCCATGCAAATAGGAGGATATATTGTACAAAACCAGCCATTGCTTTGCACCCAATACCAGTCTCAAACCCACAAAAGAATCCATATACTTTTTCAAAGATTTTTTTATTTTTTGCTAACAAAATTCTTTGAAACTCATGTCCTTTTGAGTCCATCCGTTGACTTTAGCCAATCTGCATGATTGCTCAACGAACAGTGAATAGGTCGATGACCTTTCCCAAGGGACAATCGCAAAATCATCGAAGAACTCGTTCATTCCTCCAGCCAGGAGCTGCCAAACCAAAGCACCTGATCCAGAGCCTTTCTTCTTTGCCGATTTGTAGGTTATGTCTAGAATCGTTCTGTACATCTTTTCGCGGTCGGACAGCAAAAAGTTTTTGACTGTGTCTGATAATCCGTATTCGGAGAACAAGACCGGCTTATTCAATACCTTCTCACCATCTTCAATGTGAGATAGCATCCACTTTGAGACGAATTTCATGTAGAGTTCAAAATCTTGCTCATGAAACCTTGCAATAGTTTAAAAGATAATTAAATAAAGGGCAAAAGAGATAGCTATCTGAACCTATTGAAAAGAAGATTTAGAATGTAACACTCCTGAATACAAATCAGAAGACAGATCCTAAAGGGCAAGACAAAATTTCAATGAATTGTTGCTGAGATAGTAAATCACATAAAGACAATAACTCGAGAAACTCAAAGCAGACAATGTTCCTCCCTCCAGGTGGATATCTCTGGAATTTCTTGTTAGAAATAAAGTATTTAACAAAATCCTTATCCCTGTTATATCTTAAAATTAATACAATATGTCACATCACATCTTAGAATATTAAAGATTATCCTATATAGTCTCTTAGAATTTGTTTTCATAGTAACTTTTATTTCGCGATTTCTCTCCTTATTTAACTACGATTAGGAGTGCAGAATTATTAAATGGCGACAAGTGTTTTGTCTCTTGTATCACACCACATCACATCAAAATACATCATCAATATATTTTCGCTTTTCTTCTTTTCCTACCTAAATCAATAATCTCTCAGAAACTTCTGTAGTTTATTTCCTTTTCTTAAGACTAGGAAAATACAAAGCCACAGAGATAGCAGTCATGCAATGCTTACCAGTGGTCAGGGTAGATGTGAACAGAGGTGAAATCAATATTTGAGGTTTTGGAGTTCCTAATAAAATCAGATCCAAGTCTGGATGCCCACTCCTCAGGGTTGACGGTCAAACGCTTCGGATCATTCGGACCATAAAAGCCTTCAAGCCCAATAGTCACCAGATGGTTCTTGTCGATCAATTTGACAAAAGCTGACATTTCTTCTATCCAATCCTGCAATGCAAAGCCAATTAATTGAATTGTATACTCAGATATATA
Source organism: Nissolia schottii (assembly GCA_003254905.1). NCBI lineage: Eukaryota > Viridiplantae > Streptophyta > Magnoliopsida > Fabales > Fabaceae > Nissolia > Nissolia schottii. The sequence goes on from QANU01035109.1 coordinate 47,542, forward strand.
TGCACAAGAAATAGTAACACACCACTACCATTTACTTTCCCTACCGAACTCAGCGAAAAAGGAACTATGATCACCTACAACTCTCACTTTTCTGTGAATTTGGATGGAACAGTGAAAGTAAACATCTTGTTTTATTTAAGTTACTCAAGTTGAAAGGGTTCAAGAATTTTGCACACATTTCCCAACAGAGATGTAAAATTTACAGTATCAGAATGAGAATCAGAAAAAAACAAAAAAAACAAAAAAAACACAACAACGGGGAGAGAAGAGACAGAAAAACTCAGTTTGTACATGATAATTCATCAAATAAGAATATCTAAGAATATCAATTAGAGGAAAAGGAAATTCAAAATTTTCAAGTATTTCTTTCAATTTTAAATTAGTCATTATTGCTCACACAAATTTTCTGTAAATATTTGAATGGTTTAGACTTAGAGCACAGGTACAGGACTTACTTGGAGAGTGTCGCCAGAAGGATCAGTCATGCACCGAGGTTCATTGATTAATTCCCAGCCAAAAATGGTGGGGTCATTTCTATATTCAATTCCAGTAATAGTATTCTTCCTTGTCAGAATAGTCTGTGGACAATTTGATAAGAGACAATTAATTTATCTAAGAGCAGTCTCAAAGGCTGCAAATCAAAATGCCAGCAAAACAAAAGACAGAGAGGGTTAGCGATCCAAAGAAATAGGACCGCAGATAATCATTATTTTGAACAGGCATGTAGGAAACAAAAGCTTCATGCATTAACAACAGGCATGGAAGAACAACGAGTCCATCATACAATACAATGATTCCAAAATTTCGTCCTTTATTCCCTATTTGAAAATTATAAAAAATTTGATCTTAACCATTAAAAAATCCTTACTATAAATGGATTTAATGGAAATTTGGTTTTTGATAGAGTCCAACGGTGTTGTTTGAGTCATCGATAAGGGTATCGTTCCACAAGTTTCAAATTTAGTATACAAAAGAAAACAGAAAGATACTCAATGAAGCTTCGGAAATAAGATTTCATCTTTTAATAAAGAAAAAAGAAAGTTTTGCAGACAGGGCTACACTGATACAGTGATGATTCAGCCCAGTATGCAGTGGCAGAACATTTCTCTGTCAATACTCAATATGCCACCTGCTTGTCCACTTCTATACAAATCTCAAGACAATAACATCAAAATGTTGGGGCTACTAAGTTTAGGCATCATAAGAGGCATACCAGTACAACAGCATTATCACTAAGCTTGTGTGGAAGTGTAAAGTCAAAAGGATAGACATATCATAATACCTTTATGTAACTCCTGAAATAACTGCGGATTGACGGATCATAGAAGAAAGAATCATTAGATGAGCTTAACCCGACCCCTTCTTGCCATGCCCATTTGACATATTGAGTCTTCCCGCCATACGCATGCAAGTTATTCACTAGGCTAAGGAGCAGCCTGATTCCATTTCGCCTTGCTTCTACTATAACATAGTCCAAGGCCTGTCACCCAACCAAATCCTCAGAAATTTGTCAAAGAACAATGCTAAATAGTAAACAATTTTCTTACTGAATGGACCAAAAGGATTATCAATAATTCAACATTTTTCATTTCTCAGGCATGATGGAGAGACAGATACAGCAAGACACAAATCTCTAAGGCAATCATCATAAACTTCTAAAGGACTAAAAAGCATGTATTGAAAGTTTCACAACTTGATAAGCACACATAAACCTCTCAATTTTGGCATGCCAATTATAAGCTGATTCCACAAACACCATTTCCGGCAAAAGTTCCGCACGTGATAGATTAAAGATGGAGAAAGGGGGAGAGATTGGAATTGGACACGACTGTAGAGGCATACAAGCGAACAAAACAAATCAAAAAGAGACGAACCGCTTGTCTCTTTTTGTCTGTATCCTGGCAAAACAATATTATCACTTTCCAAGAACAATGGTAAACAAGGCCACAACATTAATCCCTGCACCAACAAGCATGCCATGGCTCATGTCGTATTTTTACAAATCTCCACTTTTAAAAGATCTTTCCACAAATTTTGCTCCCATGTACCCCAAAGAATCTCATCAATTACATACATACAAACCAAATTTTAGGAACCTCCAGACATAAAACCTCAATTTCAGGGCAAAAGAACAAAATGTGAATGAGAAGGCACTGGAGAAAAGGTAAATCCAAAAGAGAACAAGACCGAATTAGCATACATACCACTACCAGACAGTGATCAAAATCTAACTATGTCGGTAACAGGCAACAGCCATCAAGCATACAAATAACAAAAAAAATAAAAAAGACATCAAAACAAAAAAAAAACATGATGAATTCTAGGAGGAACAACATACAACCAAAAAGAAAAAAAAGCATGTAAAAACGACAACTCTATAATTAGATACCTTGAAAGCTTGCTCATTGAACACACCAGGTGAAGTCTGAAGGGCATTGTAGTCACCATCATTGAACGCCCAAGTTCTGCAAACAGTGAGCCCCATCTTGGCCCCAGCTTTCAGCATCTCACGCACCCTCGGCCTCGAATATCCGTCCACAGATTGCACCATTAACCAGTAAGAGTTCCACCCATTGATGTAGAAAGCTCTTCCATCCACCACAAACTGTGTCCCATTCCTCTCCACAAAGGACAATTCGGGTTCTTCCTCGAAACGAAACCTTATGTCCCCAAAAGACATGTAAATGAAAAGCACCAGCGATGCGAAACCGAAAATGGGGTAGAACAAGCCATTCCCAGCAGCTACCATATTTCTGTACAGGAAATATTTTTTTGGAGGATTAACCAGAGAAATTCAATGGATTGAGGAGATCACGGGGTACCCTTTTGGCTCTATATCCAAAGGGTCACTGTTTTGTTTCCACCAGATTATGATTTCTGAACCTCGCCCTCTGGGCCCAGATGTGAATGTGACTGTTCCTGACACCCCAAATGGCTAAAATGTTTAGATCTCTCTATTTCTATTTGGGAAGATTGTGAATGGAGCTGAAAGGAATGAACTTTATTAACCTGAGTGAACAAAGATTGAAGCTTTTGGACAATGCTGAAGAGCTGGTTTAATAAGGGGATTTTTATGGGCAAGGTTATAGAAGGAAGTGATTGTTGGTTCATGAAAATGGGGTCATGGGGAATGCTGTTTGTGATCTTGAGGTTCCACCACCACCACATGAGGAAATAGAAGGGGAAAACATAAAAAGGAAGAAACTGAAAAGGACTCACATGACTAGGTTTAAGGACAAAGAAAAAAAAGGAAAGGGAAGATGATTGCGTTGGGTGAGATGTGTGGGGTGAGATGTTAGTATCAGAATGTCAAAAGTTGCTTGGAATTGGATCTGGGAAGGAAGGGGTACCTTTCTTCAGTTTCTAATATTTTAAGGAACAGTCTGGTTTCAGTAACTGTGGGCCTCAACTTGTGATGTTATCTATTCAAGTCTTGTTCATCTTCACCAAATTAAAACCCAAATAAACACAAAAGAAAAAACAATGATAAATTTAGAGAGATAAAATGTTTTTTATGCTGAGTTATTTGTAATGAATAACATGTGTATAGGTAGAATGTACCATACAAGAGAAGTTTAAATAACACAACTTTTATGTATTATTTATGCAAGAAAATTATATAGTTTTTTTTTTTTTAATTCTGAAAATATTTATGACAAAAGATCAGTAACAACGAGAGGAACCGAAAAGTATGGGGCTACCTCAAACCAAACCGCAGAACGAGAAACTAAAGCTGACTTAGCTAAGTGGTTCATCATGGGAATGCATTGTGTAATTTTTACATGATGATAAGATCATGTCTAATTTTTACTTATGACAATTGAAAATGGAAAAAAAAAAAAAAACGAAGCATCAGATGAAATATCCTGAGCTGTAAAACCCGAGTGAAATAAGCTTCTCCCTTCAGTCAGTCTCTTGATGACACTGCTAGAATCTCCTTCCATAAGAATATATATCAGTATATCATGAAAATGTTTTGTTTTAATCATAATTATCTCAAAACCAATGTTTTGTTCAAATAGTTTGACGTTTATTTCTAATTTTATAATTAAAAAATATTGCTATCAAAAGAGTTTTATTCTATAATGAAATTGGATCCTCTAAAATTAAAATATTAGTAATTTAAATGAAAAAAAATTGTAATTGATGATTAACATAGTCAAAACTTTAGAACGAAAATCTATCGAATTAATGTTGAAAAAGAGAAAGAAAATTACTTCAAAGTATTTTTAGGTGTAATGGTCCAAAGAGTTCGCATTAAAAGTGATATATATTTTTTTAAAAAATATTATATGTATAATAATTTTTAGACAATTTATAAATTATTTTTTCATAAAAACATGAGTCACACCATAAAAAAAATATGAAATATGTTAAGACTCATATTTTTGTAAAAATGTTATCTATCTATTATCTTAAGGTTATTGTACCTATAGCATTCGTAGTTAACAAAATCTTTCGGACCAAGCTTGTTGATCAGCGGATGTTGGCATATTCCACGTGGAAAGCCACTTCATGCTGAGACAATTTGGACAGCGACCTCTTTCCTCTATATGTTAATACCACAACTAGCATGAAATTCTTTTGACATTTTTTGTTTGTTTGTTTACATTAGTTCCCAGAAAAAGGAGAGCTAATATATAATTCATTGGATCTCAGTGTAGGTTTGATAATTAGAATAATTGAGCACTTTAACATGACAATTATCCTCTAGCCTTTGAGGTCAGCACATTTAAATCATGGTTACTTTTGTAGTTCAAATTATACTATAATTGTGATTTTATTTGGAATGATTAACTGCTTTCGGTAAGTATTAATGGCTCAAATTTCGTCGTGCTTTGCTGGTATGCATGCAATGAATCGATCTGTCATCTACTTCAGGAAAAAGATGCAAGCAATGAGTATCACAATGACACCATAAGTATGTTAGGTTAGGGTTTAATATCAAACTTGAGCATAGCCTCTTATCTAGGTTTATTTTTCGTGTTTGGTCAGATTCTTTTTTCTTTTTTTGGGTAATATCATAATGGTAAACTATTTTATGTCTACAAATCTGACCAAATGTTTGAGTGTGAGAAAGTGTATTAGAGACTTGTATTGCATTAAAAGATAAGACTTAGTTAAATTTTATAAGTGCGATACATCGCTTACCCTTTAAGTTAACTTAATAGAATTGAGTTAGGTCACTCAATTATCTATTAATTTCACAATATATGTTACAAATCAAATAACAAACAGATTAAGGCAAACAAAAATAAGACTAGAAAATAGTATAAACATATGTAAGTAGAAAAAATTACTTTTGTATAAAAAATATATTTATATTAATAGAATTAGTACTACACTTATTCTCTTTCTTAAGATTAAGAAGTGTAAATAGAAGAAAATAATTAATGCTACATAAATATCATAATTAAACAAATATTTTGAAGCACTAAAATAAAATGACGGATTTTGTGAAACAAAGATAGTACTCCCTGCATCCACAAATTAATACGAGTCTTTTAAGATCTTTTCACTTTGTTAAGAAATCATTAATATTACACAAGTATTGAAAAGATTTATATTGATTAGATAAATTTATCCTTTTGATTTTTCTCAAATTCTCTTTATTAAAATTTTCCCCTCTATTAAATAAAGGTAAAACATGAAAATAAATAATTAATACTACATTGAAATTATAAAATGACAAATATTTGCGGACAATTTTTTTTTTCTAAAAAGACTTTTTATTTCTGGACCGAGGGAGTATAAACTTAATAGAAAAACCATTTTGATTTAAAAATAACATTAAAGTAGTACTAGTGTTTCAATAAATAAGAAGGAGAAAAACATTGATGATTGATGATGTTAGCAGTTACTAAGAGAGAGAGGCATCTATTTCTTCAATTAATGAAGCATTTAATTACCAAAAATGATTCTTAACTTAATAAATTAAGAAAAGACAAAAACAAAAGAGTGAGATTTGCTAACTTCACCCTTTTAATTGAAAGACATCATTTCTTATAAATAATGTAATTAGCACTAATTACACTTAAGGTGTGTTAACATTGTACTTCATCTCAAAGTATGTGTAAAATTGTATTCCACTAATAAGTTTTTTATTGTGACTGACCACTAATATGTATCAATTCAAAGTCTTTCCTTGGTGAGTTCTGCTTTGCAATGGGGCCAAAGTTTATTACCAGTTTATTTATGGTTTAAGTTAGTAGTTGTTATGGGATAAAATCCCGAACCCAAAAGGCCTAATAAGCTAAGGTCCAATATGACACGTGCGAACTATGAACACGATGTCACGTCCCAACTTAGGACGTAACCGCACATAAGGCTAATGTCCTACGAAAGCACTGACATGACATACTAAACATGTAAAATAAATTCAACTAGTATATAAATAAATAAATATTATCTGATTCATTAATTGATAATTGAAAAACTGTTTACATAATTGTACTGAATATAAATGATTTTACAAATAATCATGTCTGAAGTAAAGTCTATGAAACTATCATGGATCCTGCCCTAGGTGTCTGGAGCATGACTATAACTACTCGGTAGTCCCCACTGCAAAGCAAAGCTTACCACTGATATCTGGAATCCTCGCTCACTGGACGAGGGGATTGCTCTCATTATCCTCAACCAAATCTGAAAAATGGTTTGATAAAGAGGTGAGTTGTCAATTCAGTGATGGGTACCTCGGTACCACACACATAGCAAGTAATGCAGACAATGTCACGGCATATGCATACCTACATATATATAACTGAAGAAACAAGTACAATAGCAAATATATTACATAACTGCATACATTGAATGGTTTAACGAACTGCACATATACTAAACAAATTGCATATACTGAAATAAATTGATTAAACTGGATAACTGGATAACTGCTGGATAAACTAAACTAATAACTGAAAATTGTACGTATACCCACATCCCTGGCGGAGGGGCACTATTCAAGGGAGCCTGGCACTCAACCTCACCTCACCAAGATGAATTTTGATGGTTTCGATATGCACGCAACTCGGATGCCTGAGATGGTACGCATACCCTAAGTCCGAGGAGCTTGGCACTCAAGGATCTGATAAGGCACGCATGCCGTAACTATGGAGCCTGGCACTCATAAACTGGCACGGGCACACATGATAAGGCACGCATGCCGTAACTATGGAGCCTGGCACTCATAAACTGGCACGGGCACACATGAGGTAACTGGTGGGTCTGGTATACTAGTTCATGGAAGACTTTGAATAGGCCATGCTATCTTAATCATAATCTTTCAAACCTTAAGAGTGGGGATATGCTTTGCTTTCTTTCTTTTTATTCAAGTGTATTCAACTTATCTTGTCAACTCATATTCTCATGACATTTTTTATTTTCCATGAACCAACAAACTCAATCAACATTACACACAGAAACTGGCTGTTAATCGACAAAATGATCCTAACCAAACCAATTAATTGCCAAAATCATATCTGGTCCTGCATCACTTTCTTTATGGATTTAAGTTCATTCCTTTCAAACTAGCTAGTAACGAATGTAAGAGTGTCTTTTGTGGGAGAAGCCCATAATGTTTTCAGTATTTATATTTTCTTAGGCGGCTTTCATTTACGAGGGAGATGGTCTCTACTGAGGATTTAGCCTAATGTAAACACCGTTAGAGCTCTTTTACACAACTTTAAATGTAAATATTGTATATTGTAAATAGTGTTAAATAAATTTTTGTTCCCTAATAAAATGTGAATTTTGATTTTGCACCATATTAAAAAAAATTTGGTTTGAATCTTTGATAAAAAGAATTTGATTTTAGTCTTTGATTGGATCGTTAAAAGATGATGAAACATATGAAAATTAGGTGAGATTCACTATAATTTGGTTAAATATAGTCAAACCAAATTTTAACTATTGTCAAACCGGTCAAATATGGTCAAACCGATTTGAACTATAGACATGTTTGACCATGATTTAAACTTTATTTGACCATGTTTGGCAACAGTTAAAATTTGGTTTGACCATATTTGACCAAATTATAGTGGAACCTACCTAATTTCTGTCTGCCATGTCATTTTTTAATGATTCAGTTTAGCACAAGGGATTAAAACAAAATAAAAATAAAAATTATCGAAGACTCAAAAAAAAAGGTACAAAATTAGAATTCACAATTTATTAGGAGACAAAAACTTATTTAACCTCTCTCTCTCTCTCTCTCTCTATATATATATATATATAAGTTGTAAGAAAGATTTATTCTTATGTTTAGTTGACTTAATTTGAATTAAATTAAATGAATTCCAATAAACTTCAAGTTATCATAGTTTATTTAAAAAAAAAAAAAAAGTTAATGTCCTGTTTGCCCCTTCACCATATTTTAGAGAGACAAAATAGTTTCTCACCATTTAAAGTGAATTCATTAGTTTTTCACTATACCAAAAAAGAGATCCATTTATCCCTCAATTAAGTCATAATTTTTTAACTTGTTCAAAATGTACACATGTCCTATTAACTCGTCGAGCTGACTTTGCCACGTTGACATAAATTAGTATTGTTTTACTATAACCCTAACTCAAAATTTGAATCTAGCATAGAAAATGAAGCAGTGCAAACTGCAAAGATGCATGGACCACAAAGATGCAGAGACATAGAAATAGATTCACAAGTACATCGCATGCTATTTTATATTAAGATCGAGTTAACAAAGCCAACTCAACAAGTCCATGGTCTGATATGCATTTTGAGCAAGTTAAAAAACTAAGTTAAACGATTAATGTGTCTTCTTTTTTATATGGTAAGAAATTAATGTCTCATTTAAATGGTGTGAGACAATTTTATCCCAAAAATAGTGAGGGGGCAAATTGGACATTCCAAAAAAAATAAAAAATAAAAAGAACATCGGCTTATATCATTAACGCATTCGATTATCCAAAGCAAACATAAGTGCTAGAAACATTTTGTTAATTAAAGTCTTTTCCGAGCATAAAGGCAAAGAGAAACTCATTAAAAAAAAATAATAATGGCAAAGAGAATGAGACCAAAAGGAGAATGATTCATAATTTTTCCCGACACATGCATGCCATTTACGCTAGAAAATTAATCATGAACAATAGGATCAACCTTCACTCACCAAGACATGGGTATGTATGCGCCTATTCTACAAAATTATACTTCATTTTTCCACGAGTATAAAGCATTATATGATGATTAGCTTTCAGGATTGATATGTTCGTGCATAATTATACAATTTTTAGATTATTATTTTGCAAGAAGCTGGCTGTGGTCCATGCTTGTATTATAAAAACTACAATCAATGGCTTGGTGGAAGACATGTTTGGACAGTGTCTGATACTTATGTGTTTTCCCCCCTTACTTATGTGATTTTTTCTCAGCTTTCAGATATTCCCTTTTTTTTTTTAATTCCTTGAATTTAAAAAATATTTCATCTAAACATCATAAGGAACACAACTTGCGATTTTGAAATGTAACGAAATCGAAAGTCTCCAAAAGGCACAAATATAGTAGCACAAAAAACAAATATGTGAAAGCGTAACAAATGACACAAGGATCTAACATGGTTCAATGCCTTAAAGCCTACCTCCACGGGTAAATTGCAACAAACAAATATTTCACTAAAGAAATATAATGAAAATATAAAAGTGATCACACTCCACTCAAAACCCAAACCCCAAATATAACGAAAATACCTCAATATTTTTTCATCGGTATATACCTTAAATAATAAAATAATGAACAAACGAATTCTTCTCTGATAATTAAATGGTTTGGAATGCCAATGTGAAGGTGTAATATGAGTCAAACACCTGAGCTCTATATATAGAGCTTCTGCACATAAATTTTCATATGAAATCATTAAACGATTTCACTTAGAAGTGCAATAAAGGTTGAATATTCAACTTGTGCATCGTCTAAAATAATTATGTGCACCAACTTTGGCAAACCTTGTGAAATGTATCACTTCAACCACATTTAAAGACATTAACCAAAGTCCACAAGTGATTGAGAAATCCTATTCTCTATATGCTGAAAATAAGAAAGCAAGCCACCATTTCTACAAATCTCCACCTTGGCTTGATTTTTATTAAGCCACAAAATTTCAAAAATCGCCTTCTCCAAAATGCCTGGATAGGCATCCTCAGAAATGAACACTACCACTTGACAAAACAGGTATCGGGCTCCACGAATCAGAATTGATGAAATCAATATTACCCTTAGTCCTATAAATGGATTTCCCTAACTTGACACTAGTTTGCTTTCCACAAACACGAAGTTTAACAAAGTCATGTATCACAAATTTCTGATAACTTAGAAAAGTCATGCTTGCTTGGCATAGGCATCTCTACCTCACTCATATGCCTCAAGCAAGTAGTATCTATTGAGTTTCATATAGAGAGAAGAGGAAAAATACAAGAGACACTAAAATAATAAGATAAAGGGAAAATTATATTACTAAATAGTTATGTATTATTGTGTCTCATTACATAGAGATATTCCTATTTATAGGTTAATAAGAGAATCCATGCATAATGAAAGTAAATCAACCTGAAATAAACTAAACCAAATAAGATAAATCTAAGATATAGAATATATTTATTTTTATTCTTAGCATTCCCCCTCAAGCTAAAGCACATGGAGCCTTAAGCTTGTTACAATTAAGCGGAGGAGGCAGAGGCACACGTAGAGGAAAGTCATACGCATAGTAAGGCACACTCGAAGGAACAGACACAGTGATAAGCACAAGAATGAAGCACTGGAATCATCATAAAGTAGGGACAATGGCACAAGAATGAAGCACTAGAATGTAGGCACATTGGTAAGCGCAAGAATGAAGCATCGTGACCACTAAAAAGACTCCCTCTCATCGGGTGAACACTATTTACTTACATTCGACACCAATTATTGGTGTCGAGCTCAAGTCCAGTGACAAAAATGGAAGTAGTGCATGGAATATAAGAAATAAGCGCAATAGAGTTTTGACATTACTTATACCATTTTAGGAAATTAGAGTAGTCACCAAGAGACGGTTTCGACTGATTAGTAGGGTCTGGAATAGTAGGGACGGAAACCTAAGCAGCATTTGCTAATTTTGGGAGCATTATCATTGTAGAACGTGACAATCTTCTATGGTATGGCCCTAATTACCACAATGAGTACACTTCGAATGACCTCATCGTATGCTGCCATAATGAGAACGATCGCGGTTGCTACTTTGGGAGACTAAAGCGAAAGTATCAATCGGAGTTGGGGCAATGACAGACTCAACGGGGTGTGTAGCATGAGCTCGAAGCAATGTAGACCACACCGTAGAAAGAGTAGGCACAATAGTCAACCCTAAAATCTAATCTCAAGTAGCAGAGTATAGTTAGGAGGCAAACCATACAGGGCCATAAGCTTAAAGAAGGTGTTGTGTTGCTCCAATTCCTTCAACGAAGTATCAGCCTGGGGTAAAAGCTCATTGAAATCATGGAGAGCAATGTGAATTTTCCCTAAATAGATCAACATAACAAACAGCTGATGAGCAATGACCTGCATGAGGTTTTGGCAAACTCCATGTAAACATTGGGTGTCATTGGTGTAAAGAGCTTTTGCTTGTTCTCAAACTGATTCACAAGTAATATGAGTCTGAAAAATCTACTTGATAGACATATGAAAGGTGGTTTTGATGATAATTCAAAGTTGGGAATCAATGTAAGACCATGGAGGATGCTCCGTTGCATCAACATTTTTAGCCTTTTTGGAGACGTGGTCAGAGTAGTCTTGGCAAACAAGCCAAAGTTTGATATTAGAGGCTTAAGAGTCATAGTTGCTACTATCCAATTTTTCCAGTGGAGATAGACACACTAATATAGTTGACAAAATTTGGAGGTTTAGTCTTTGGACCATCTTTGGGAGATGTTGAACAGTCACTAGTAGCCATAGTTACACAGGGGGAAAAATGGAAATTAAAAAGATATCTGACAAGATAAAGTGGTTGGATGACGAAGAGGAAGACAAATCTGGAACGAACAAGACGAGGCGAGTACGAAGGTACAAGAGGTGGCTGGGAGTGGCGTCAAACGCGCCGTCATGCGCGATGGTAAGCAACGACACGTGACTAGAGCATCAAAGAGCATAAGTGGCACATACAGGAGCGTGGATCATTAGATGGTGATGCAAGTTTAGAAAGTTTGGTTCACGTGGAGGAGGTGACCTTGAGGTTAGCGATAACAGCAAGAAAAGTCACTGAAATAGGTCAATCGATGATAGACAAAGTCTCTGATGGCAACAGTCAAATGTTCTGACAAAAGTGAACAAGGGATGTGGCTGTTGGAGAAATGGCATGAAAAGGATGGATGTTGAGTTTCATACAAAGAAAAGAGGAAAAATACAAGAGGCACCAAAATAATAAGAGAAAGGGAAAATTATGATACTAAATAGTTATGTATTATTGTGTGTTTCTTTACATAGAGATGTTTTATAGGTTAAGAAGAGAATCCATGCATAATGAAGTCAACCTAAAATAAACTAAATTAAATAAGATCAATCTAAGATATATAGTATTTATTTTTTATTCTTAACAGTATCCAAATCAAATAAATGTAACTTGAATGTAGCACCAATAGTTATGCTACCTTGAAGCAGATAAATATCGTTAACTAATATTCCTTCAATCACCATAAGGGCCCATTTGGAGACTTGTAAAACTCCACCTGTACTAGTATCCTTGAAAATCAAGTGTACTCAAAGAAATAAAAATTTTCTTCATGTCTAGAATGTGCCAATCATAAGACAAAGTTCTCATGATCCCATCATGCGATTTGATTCAAATTGTTCCAACACCAACAACATTATAGGATGTATTATTTTCCATAAGAACAACATTACCATTAAATGGCCAGTAAGTAGGAAGCCAATCCATTTGGAAAACTGTGGTAAGGAGAGTCTGAATCAAGAATCCATGCATCATTAACCAAACTGGTTGATACTGCGAGAATATCTTTGACATATTCAACAACATTTGCTACATTACTTGAATCTTTCTCTTTAATTCTAAGTTTAGAACAATCTTCTTTCCAATGGCATTCTTTCTTGCAATATCTACATCTGCCCTCATGATGTCTAGACTCAGATCTAGACGTTCCTTTACTACTACGTGAACTAACATTCTTCCAATTACCTCTAGCTACCAAAGCATTTGTGGCACCAATAAGATCACCACCATCATGATCCATCTTTTAAATGACTCAAAAGTGCTAATTTAACCTCATCAATGTCCAGTTGTTCACGTCCATAGATGAGTATTTCACGAAAATTCTTTTACGAATGAGGTAACAAAAGAAGTAACATTATTTCCTATTTCTCACCAAAGAATGCCTCATCCATATTTTTCAACTCCCTCACAAGAGATGTGAACTCAACAATAGGAGATTTCACCGATGTCCCTTCTTCCATATGAAGCATGTACAGAAATTTTAGAACACCACAATGGTTGGCTACTGTCTTAGTCATATACAATAACTCCAATTTGGTCCACAACGAGGTTTTTGTTTTCTCCTAAAGGACCTCTTGCAAAACATTGTTTGTAATACATAACTGAATAGTGTTAAGAGCTTTTTGATCAATATCTTCCCATTACGAATCCTTTGTTATGCCAAGTTTCTTATCTATTCCAAAAAGTGAAACTTTCACGCCTTATTGTACAAGGATAGCCATCATACATGTTAGAATATCTATTAGAATAAAATAATATTAGTATTATATCTTTAATTGATTGAGACTGATTTAGTTTAATATTTAAATTGATTTTGTCTTTATATTTCTGATTGTGTTCCTAGCCATTGTAAGTGACACAACCTTCACTAATACAAAAATCTTTGTTGTTTATCCTTCTCTGCCTTTTGTTATTTTCTCTGCCATATTTTCCTGATTCCATCGTGAAATCTCACATGGTATCAAAGTCATGATACTCTCCATGGGTCATCTTTTCGTTTTCGCTACCTCAGAGCTTAGGCTCTCTACTTTCTACAAAAACTCTTTTTGCCATTCTCCATAAAGCTCTCTAATATGTCTTTTTTGTTCACTGCCTCTTGACCCCAGTTAGCGACACGACCACCATCATCCTAATTGTCGTTTCCTGACTTGTTGCTGCCTTTGCTGCCTCTGTGCAGTTCGATGTTGCTTATCGTTGCCGCTACACAACCCCGATATTGCCTATCGCTGCCTTTGTGCAGCCCTCGATGTTGTTTGTTGCTGCCTCTGTGCAGCCCCCGATGTTGCCTATTGCTACCTCTGCACAGCGTCCGATGTTGCCTATCACCCGAAAACCTTCGTTGCTTTGTGACAAGCTTAAAACTCAAGGAGCTTTAGCTTGAGGGAGGGTGTTAGAATATCTATTAGAATAAAATAATATCAATATTATATCTTTAATTGATTTAGACTGATTTAGTTCAATATTTAAATTGATTTTTTCTTTATATTTCTAATTATGTTCCTAACCTATATTTTGACTTTATTTCATTGCAAATGACACAACTTGCACTAATACAAAAATCTTTGTTGTTTATCCTTCTCTGCCTTTTGTTATTTTCTCCGCAATATTTTCTTGATTCCATCATGAAATCTCACTATACAAATCTTCCACATTCCAAAGTTGATGTGACCATCGAATGGTTGAATATCAAAATTCATGGACAACATCGTCAAATAAATTTTTCCATAACTCAACTAGATGCTCACAAAAGGAGAAGGTTAGAACACAAGTCCAGGAGAGAGAACAGACATTCTCTAGGCTGCCAGCCCAAGATTCTCGACTCCACTCGGCCTAACAAGGCCAAAGGAGAAAACAATGTCTTCTCCTTCCACAATCAACAGACTGTGTAACTAACTCCTAGATAAGTGCGAAGGATAAACCTCATAGATAAGAGAAAACTGTTATTTGAATTCCTCGTGTTCTATGTCTATCTAACCGATCTAGCTCACTTATAAAAGCACATGACCTTAGGTCACCAGGTATCACTCATTCACTCTCTAGAATACTCACAAAACACTTGTGTTTATTTGAGCGCCGAAGTACCTTTGTAAATACATCTTTCCACCGATCTCTCACGCACGAGGAACTCATGTTAGAGCTTCCGTCCAGACATTGGAGCTTCCATCAGAGTGCTTTCCTTAACCCTCTACTCGTATTTAGGTAACCTCGTCTCCTAAATGAATTATTCTTGAATAGATACAAATTAAATTAAAGAACAAAATTGATAAATCAATTAAAAACAGAAGGCCAAATTGATGAAAAAAAAAAAAGAGGAGTAAGGGAACCAAATTAATAGATCAAAAGAATTTAGAGAACCATAAAGATAAATTAACCTAAATTCTACTATTAGCTGAAACCGAAATATTAGTCATAGATAGAGCATAATCCACCTAATACTCCAAGAGCATCCACTAATTTGTCTCTTATGGTTTATTACTACAAACAGAGCCCGAAAGGATAACTACAGATATAATAAAAGGGGAGGGTCGGTGAATCTGCAACATGCTGCTCAATTTCTTACCCAATCCATTATGCAACACCGTGCCACTTTTCCGCTAAAACGAATCAAGAAACAATTAACATTGTAAAGTTCTCCAGATCTGTGTGTTTGTTAAGAAAAGAATACAACCACATGTCCATATTATTTTATGATTGATTATGCCCAGATAATTATATTATTTTCCTTGACTTTTGTTTGCGCGAGTACTTCCAATCTTAATTGAAACCCAAACATTTTTGTTATTACAAAGACTTGTGTCTCATTTTACATTACTAGATTTACAAAGCATACGATACAGACAGTTATGCCTTATTTTTTTCTATAAATGCATCAGTCTACGATTTATAAAAATTGCTGTAAAGAACAGTTTGATATGATTATCAATTTTTTGCCCAGATCTGAATCTGAAATTCTATTATTTTATTTTTAAAGTTGCAATTCCATGTTTGCCCCCACTTATGTTAATAAAGTTTCAATTTTGCCCTTATTAATCTACTGCACTGTTTATTTACCCCCCCCTAATTTGGTGAAACGTCTGATATACCCTCACTTAATTGAGAAAATATCAATTTTGCCCTCGTCCTTGTCTTCTCCAACCTTCAAACTCTTCTTCTGGTTCCCAAAAAGAAGGAAGCAAAACAGAGCATAGATTGCTCTTTCTTGCACAAACCCATGGCACAAATCTCGGCTCGTCCTTCCACTCTTATTTTCATGTGCTCCTCTCTCATCTTTCTCTATTTTTTTCTTCCACTCTTCCCTCCTCTTTCTCAGTATTTTTCCCCTGCTTATCCCTCCTCTGTTTAGAATGTTTTTTTTTTCTTTCTTTTCTTATGTGTTGTTGGCCTGCTACGTCTTGGTTCCCTTCTCTAATGTCTTCTTTATTTAATTTGAATCTTAGAGGCCTATGTTTGATTGGGATTTGGTTTTGTAATTTATCTTTTATCCTTAATTTAATTTGACTTTTGAGCATTGTTCCTTTGATTATGCTATGCTTCTTTTACGTTTTTGCTTAAGTTTGTGGTATATTTGATGAATTTATTGTCTACCATGTGTATTTATATACAGTCATATAGCATAAAAAATATATTTTCTTAGCCGCCATGGCATCCGCCATAAGCCGCAATGCCATACGCCATATTTCTATGGCTGATTGTTGGCTCGCCGCCATATGCTATTAACAACATTGTTTGTATTATGTTTAATTTTGTAATGATAAGACAAAAAAATATGACAAATGATTTAAAATATTCTTAAGATCTCTTTTTCACTCATTCATAATTTTATTCGTGTCCCTATACTTGTGTGTTGTATCAACAAGCAAACACAATCTAAACTCCAGATACCCAAAATTCGTTAAACTCTAATTTGACCAAACTCATTTCAGTTTAGAATAAAGCTACCTGGCACTAACTCAAACTCGACACCTTAAGAAAAATAAATATTGAATCACTTAAACCAACTAACCAACCGCGAGTGTGTTTCCTTCTAATTAAATACTCAATCTGTTCATCAATAGCAGTCCATTTGACTTTTTTGGTACATTGCTAAAGCAATGTATCTGAATGCAAATTGTGTGCAAATACATTGATTTAGGGAATGGATCATGTCATGTGTATTTTTTACATGACAAGATCATGTGTGATCTTCTATCATCAATTTAAAGAGTAGAACCCATACATGACATAAACAATGAAAAAATTGATGGTGAAATATTACACATGATCTTGTCATGTGGCAAATACACATAAAATGATTCCTTCCCATTGATTTAACAATGTATAAAAAAAAGTCAAATGAACTACTATTGAGGAACAGGAACAGAGAGAATAGTAAAAAGTATAGAGATATGATATAATATACAAGATAAATTAGGCTCATCACTCGTAAGGTCTAGTGAAATTATACTGACACCCACTTTATTTTCAAGTGTTATTGATCTCTCCAAATAAACACGGATCTCATCTAATTAGAAGTCATTTCATTAAGGTGTTTTAATTGTTACGCCTTTAACTTCATTGGAGGTTTGGTGTAATTTACCCTAATATATGTGTGTTTAGGAGAATTGAAAATAAAAATTAGAGTTCTGTTCGAGCATGTGGATCTTTGTTGGTCTGTCTTGCTTGCAAAACAAGGCGCAAGAAAAGAAGAAAATCTGCAACAAATCTTGATCAGTTGGGGCATGTGCTATAAGACATCGATTCCAATTTCAGATACATTATTAAGTTGTTATTTCACTTCCACACGAATTCTCAAAACATGTCCTCTATATATGGGTCTTCACCCCTGAATCAAGATTTATGTCCCATAATAAAAAATAAAAAAAATGTTCACTCTTTTCATAGGATTTGGGTTCCATTTTTCCAATTATTGGAAATTAGCATTTCCTCTTATTGTATATGAGCCAATAGAGTAAGCAGGAGAATTGAGAGCAGTCAAAGTGAAGAGATGATAGGTCTTTCTCCACACATGTTCGCCACTACTGAAGATAAGAAAAAAAAGGTGGCAGATATCTTTCACAACAACTTCATTGACCTTAATACTCAATCACATGGAACATGATGCTGATAGCAAAGCAAAGAATCCCAGAGGTTGTGGTCTGCTATAATTAACCAATTTGGAAGCAGGTCAACGATTAATGTTGTTTTTCTAAGAATGTTTAACTTGACTTCCAATAGGAGTTATTTCTCACATAGTTTTATACTTTACTTGAGACAAAATGATATCTATTGGGTAAGACATGGAAGGTAGAAGGAACCACTCCTGGTCTTCACAATATGGTTTAGCTAATTTGAAAGGTCTGATTGAAGACTCATAAGTAGATTCTTTGAAACTTGTTCAAACATATTTTCAAATATGGTCTAATCTTCCCCCACTCAGCTGCCTAATTTGACTTGAATACTCATAAAAGATTCCATACATCAAAATAAATTAACTATATATTTTTTTGCACTTTTTTGCTTTCTAAGTTCCTAATTTATATGAGTTTGCTAAATTGAGTTAGCAAAAATAGAAGAAAAGAACTTCTGAAGAACATATCTATAAACAAATACAGCTCGATCTTGATCAGCAAAAAACAAATTAGCTTGTAAAACATAAAATTAATGAATCAGCCACAGCATCATACACAGCGATTTGCCAAGATCATTAAGCAGTTTAGCATCTACACAGCTCAGTAAGTAGTAAACGTTGTCAAAGTTTTTCAACTATGTAATATACCTCCTACTCTATGTCTAAAATATAAAATAAAAAAAAAATTAAGACCCTGTTCCAAAAAAATAAAAATAAAAATAAAAAAGAGGAAACGAGATTAAGACACTTTACCAAATCACACCAAACCCATCCATGATATGCAAACCCCATCAACCAATCTTCCCCCAAAATCCCCAAATTCATTCAATTCAACCAACAACACCACCTTCACCTTGTCCATTATTCCTTTTGACCAGAGCAAAATACCCCAAAACAGCACAAACAGCAGCAACAAAATTCCCTTCCTTCAGCAAAATCCTCACCACAAAGCTGAAAATCTCCCTAGTAATCTTCCTCCCCTCCACCACAAGGGTCCTCTTAGGCTTACCAAAGAAGGCAAGCAACACCACTACGGTGATCCACGTCACCACCACCGCGGGAACCATCACAGCCAGCGCCGCAACCATCGAAAGAACCCCAAAGACAGTTCCAAGAAGCACCGAGGCATAGATTGCTGGCCACCCAGATGACTGAGATTGGGATTGGAGGTTGTACCAAGAGAGCGTGGATTTGAGGAAGTTCCACGAAGAGGCCAAAAGGGTGCCGTAGACAAGGAAGAAGAGGCATGCCCATGTTCTCCTCTTGCTCATGATGTTGAGGAGGAAGATGTAAGAGGAAGGTGCTTGTTGCTGTTGTTGCTGTTGTTGTTGTTGTGGTTCATCTTCTAATTTAGCCATGGGGACAGTCACAAAACCTCAAAGAAACAAGAGCCAAAGACACTAGGAGTGTGTCTTTTACTTTTTCTTTTACCCTTTCCTATGTTTTTTGTTTTGCGGACTCTGGTTTTTTTCCACTCAAAAGAATAAAAAAACTGGTTGCAATGCGGGGTCTGCTCATGTCTATGGCCCTCCGGTTTACACCATCAAAAGTATACTAGATATTGTAAGATTTGTTTTATTTTTAGGACAACTACCCTCTAAAGTTAAAATTAAAAAATCTCACCTTAGAGTTTTAAAAAAAACTCATTTTAAAAGATAATATGAGAAAATTTTGTGGTTTTTTTATTATAATTATTTTCACTTAAAAATAATAAAGTTGACTTTTTAATGTACTTCAAAAGAAAATAAAAAATTCCATACTTCCATTAAACTTAAATTTGAGACTCTCCACTAGAAAAGATTTCTTCTATTTTTGAATAAATAAAATGGAAAGTGAAACTCCTTTTTATTTTATGAATTTAATAATGAAATCTCTTACTTTATCCTCTAAAGTGATATAATCACTATAGAAGAGTCAAATTTTATCTTTTGTTCTACTTTAGGAAATGGTAAGATTTAATACATATTTTTGTTAGAATAAAATAGTTTATGCTATATCTCTGATTGATTTTAGATTATTTAGATTGATATTGAGGTAATGCTCATTTTGGTTTCTAAAAGTGTAAACTCAAGTCACTTTATCCTTAAAATTCAAATTTGATTAACATTGATGCAAAAACTGAATAACAAAGAGGTTTTTTGATAACATCATCAAAATGGTTACATCAAATGCCCTAATAGGGACTTAGTTCGTAATGGACGAAGAAGAAGAAGAAAACAAAACAAAACTAGAAAATAAAGGTTCCGTGAAAGAATAATGGCAGAGACTTGACATGGGACAAATTGGGATCCCTCCCTTATCGTGTCACACCCCTCACAATCTTCATTTTCGCACCTGCGATTCTCCTAGGGTTGCTTCAGTCTTCAAATCTCATTACACTCTCTTTGGGGTCATTGGAGTTGTATTTATAGAGTCTAGACCCAGAATTAGGTCAACAAAACACTGAAATTCAGATTTTTGACAACACTACACTGTAATAGTAAAAATGTCATAACTTGTGCTACACATATCCAATTGAGCTGATCCAAGTCTCTAATTAAAACTAAAAGAAATATATACAACTTTTTAGTGTGATCAATGTCGAGATTCATCCTTCATCAAGGTGAAAAATTCTTGACAAAGTCAACATAGAAAAAGCTTCAACATATCTTCACCCAAATCTTTCCAAATCACATTCAAATTTATCTTTTCTGATCTAAATCTTCTCTTCAAATTTTTTTTTTCATCAATCTTATCTCTTATCTTCTTCTAATCTTCAATGATCCTCTTGAGATTTATTTTCCTAAAATTTAAATAAAAACTACAAAAAAAGAGATATAAACCAATAAAATCTAAATAATTCTACTAAATGCAAACTATCCTAATCTATGCCTAGAAATAAGTAAAAATTCTAAAAATCCATTAAAAAACACTTAAGAAACAAACTAAGAAAAGACCCAAATTAGATATTTATCAAACATCTCCCCTCCTGCCCCTCTGCCAGAGGTGGGCACACGTTATAATACAAAAATAGATTTACCTTTTGCCTTATTATGCTTTATTTACTATTCAGATATATGCTTATACACATACACACACACACACCATGTTTCATGTGCAGTATATGTTTTGGAAGTGATACCGAGGTGCCCACTACTGAGTTGACAACTCACTCATCTGTCATGTTTTTCAAATACATTAGAGGAAAGTGAGAACGTCCGCTTCATTTATTAGCAGCGAGGTCCACTATCAGTAGTAAGCTCTACTTTGCAGTGGGGTCTATCAGGGTTATATTTATTAGTTATGCTCTAGATTAACTTAGGCAGGATCCCGTTTTCGCATACATGTACTAGTATATTAGCATTTATTTTCTAGACAGATGTAATTAAAGATTTTATTTATTTTTGAAGACCAGTCATTTATTTATATAATTAGTTATTAATTTTGACATGTATGAACAATAGTATGCCATGTCAGAGCTTCCGTAGGGACAGTAACCCTACTTGCAGTCACGTTCTAAGTTGGGGCGTGACAACTTTGTAGTGAAGTTAGTCTTAGTTTCAGTTTCAAAAATTTATTTTAGTTTATGTCATGTCCTAGAGTGTTCCTGATGACTCTCCAATTAGAGTTCTTTTTGCATATTAATTCATATAGTTTTTAGGAATTTTAGTTGTATAATAGGTTGCATTTGCATGCATTCATGTAGAATTTCACTTAGGTGCATAAAATAACCATTTAGCCATGCTAGGTGAAAATATGTGTTTTTGAGTGTATTTTAGGTAAAAAAATGTCTATGGGAGGAAGCTATGAAAATTTGGAAAGCATGGAAGCGAAGAAAAGTCAAGAAAATATGAAGAAATAGCTTTAGGGAGCACTCTAGTGAAGCAAAAAGGGCTCCAGTGCATAGTGGAGGAAGGAAAATTACTGTCACCAAAATAACACTAGTTGCTCGAGTGACTATTTTAATGTCTTGAGTGACCGACCTTCACTTCCAAAAAAAATTAAGATTTCTTATACTCTAGCAGCTCCTTTATAAATAGAAGATGATCACCTCAACTCGAAGGCATCAAGTAGGAAAATTTGGAAGAGGAGGCAACCCTAGGAGAGCTAGAAGAACACTAGAGATTCCATTGATCACCCGGATCAATTGGAATTCGTTATTTCTCATTTATCTTATGTATTTCTTCTCCTCTCCTGTCTTTGTTTGTCATTCTTTCTATCATGAACTAAACTATTTCTAGTTAGGACATGGACGGCAGCTCTTTGTCGTTTATTGAATTTACATTTACTATTCTATGATTGTTGAACTATTTATATGCTTGATAACCATATAGGTATTTAGTATCCTCACAGGAGACGAGAAAGAAGGCAAGAGTACATTAAGCTTACCAAACTATAGCTTGAGTGAGACGCTGAGAGGTTTTACCATGACTTGTGTGGTCGTGCGAGAGACTGGTAGCTCGGGCATAAATCCTTAGAATAGGTTTAGACCTCCTAAGAGATTAGAGGGACTGATCTAGACTAAGAGGGTTACTCGACCACGAAAGATGATAGTAGCCATTAACCCCGACCAAAAATTCTCAATAAGTTCATAATTGGATAGGCGTAGTAACTAGCAACATAGACAATAAGAGTGGAAGTCAAGTGTCCTAACACCTCATCCTATCTAACTTCTCAAAAATCAATTCAGTTGCATTTTTAATTGTTTTATTTTTAGTTTTTATTTAAATTTTGCAATTAATCAAAAATCCCAAAAAGAGTGATACCAAAATAAGGGTGCCTATGTTGTAAAAGAACTTAGTTACCAGTGGAAGTGCACCAAAACATCATTTGATTTTAATGCGGTGTCAAATTGAATTTATAAAACTTAGTTTTCCCTAGATTGAAAGGTAGTAAAGGGGCTAACTTAGGTCGTTTCTCAAGGAAAAACTTTAGTTAATCTTAAATAATAAAAGTGGGGATTTTTGTTTGTGGATTATGTTTTCAAGTAGAAGTTTAAACAATTGATGTAAGTTACCCGTATACGGAGTTCTACATATTGATCGTTATTGTTGGTGTTCTTGAAAATTCTAGTTCTCATTGATGGTTGATTGAAAAGTTATACCATCGTATTATGTAACATCCTTGCTAGCTGTTTACGCTTAAGTCGTAAACAATGCTCACAGGATTGTTAACTGCTTTGATTGGAATATTTTTAGTCCTATATTATCTTTGAAAATTCTTTAACTAAAAATATGAACATATTTAAAACTTTTTCCTTTTCTTATTAAATCATAAATTATGAGCCACGTGTAATCAAGAAGACATACATATATACGCAAGTGATAGAGTCTACAAGACTTAGGCGTTAAATGACATGATAAATAATCGTACAAAGCATTTTATAATGTACATACATTCATATGGATCCAGAAACAGTTACACATTTGGTTATATTTACATATTACACTTACTGCGCATAAGAGCTAATGGCATGTCTAATCCGTTTAGCTAATACAAAATACAAAACACATAAACATCGCGATGCGTAGATATAAACTGTAGTCCTGCTGCTTCCTTGGAACATCTTGACGCCAAGACCTTCAATCGTTCTGTGATGCCTCCTCCTCTCCAGTGTACTCATCGTGCTCTCCTAGAATCATAAATGAGTGGGGGATAAGAACGTTGCGTCCTCAGTAGGAATCTTAGGTCATACCTATTCCTTTTCGCTTCATTTATGATTCAGGTCACTCAGGAGAACTCTAGGTGTCAAAGTATTCTAAAATCCCTCATTATTATTATTATTATCCATACTAGTCCTGAGTAACTTTATCTAGTTTACTAAGTGATCGAGAAATTCTAGTCTTTGCATTACCTCTCATAAGAAAACTTATCGTGCTTATTAATCATATTCGTTTGAGTAACGTGACATCGGATCACATACTCACGTATCTCTTATTCTCGTAGAGGCGGTCTTGTGAAATCTTTCTCCCGTATTTTATTTTTTAAGTATGTTAACTTTAAAATTTCTTAATAATTTATTGTAGATTTAATTTTTAAAAAACAGAAAAAAAAGTAATAGACATACAAAGATTTGTCATCAAATTGAAATCTATATATCTCAGTACACGATTTCCGTGTCTCAGTGATCAACTAAGGGATTTATAATTTAAATGTCTTGTTTTGCGTGCATACCAAGCCAGAGTTTTGGCTCTGGTATAAAATAGACATTGAAGTCTTACGTTACGTTATTGCAGCTGCGTCAATTCCTTATTCGTGCGCTTTATTTCGAGAGACACTTTGTTCTTTTTCTTGTGTATTCGTTGAGTTTGCGAAACTCTCGAACTCAATTGTTAGGGCAATAAAATACTGTTTCTCCCTGTTCTCTTCCTGTTCTTAATTTTAGCGTTGCATCAATCTAATTTAACGAAAAAAAATGTTGATGTCAATATTTGAGCTCCAACAACTTTAAGAGAGCAGACAATTATTATAGTGTGTGTGTATATATATATATATATATATAGAGTTAGTTGAGTTTATAGTAATAAGGGTCCGATTCCGTGATTCAATTGAGATCAAAAAATATCATTCCCTGTTTTTTTTCTTTGTTTGTAAAAGAACTCGTTTACTGTACCAATTGAGAATAGTATTATTCACTTTTCGCTATGAATTGATAAAGGTTGCTACAACGACATAATTAATAAATGAGTAATGTTATATATACACTAAAAAAAAAGTGTATATCAATTGTACACCAATTTTACAAATGCATAAATAAATATTTTAGACACAGATGGACAAAAATTATAGAACTAATGAATAAACATTTTCACATAAGAAAACAAGATAAAATAGGATCCACAATGCATTAAATGTTAAAAAGTAAATGTTACACACTCTCTCATGCTCTCACTCACACTGTAAAATGCTTG
The DNA here is from genome assembly GCA_003254905.1 of Nissolia schottii. Classification (NCBI taxonomy): domain Eukaryota; kingdom Viridiplantae; phylum Streptophyta; class Magnoliopsida; order Fabales; family Fabaceae; genus Nissolia; species Nissolia schottii. The sequence goes on from QANU01035109.1 coordinate 72,524, forward strand.
TATTCACGTTCTCTCGTAAACAAACATTACAAAACAAATAAATAAACATTAAAGAACAAATAAATAAATATTATCAAACATAAAAAAATAAAATAAAATGAGACTAATTCCAACTAAATAGTGAAGAATAAATGCCGTACTATCTCTTCTGCTCTTTCACTCACTCTCTTGTAAATAAACATTACATCACAAATAAACAGACATTACAACACTAAAAAATAAATGGAGCTTTTGACTCTCTTGCCCCTGCTACAGGAACTAATTTCCAAAATACTCCTGTTTTAAAACATATTTCATGACTACCCCCTTTCAGCTGACGTGGCAGGATTCGCAAATAAAAAAAAAATTAAAAAATTTGTTTAATTAAAATATAAGCAAATATGTATGTATGTGGTATAGCAGTTAAACATTTGTGAAAATCGTCGGTTCTCGAGTAAGCTAAAAAAATTCAAAAAATAAATTGCAAAAAGACCATGACGCTCTTTATCGTGTGCGCGGGGGGGAATCCATTAGTTTGGCCTTCGAAGGGCCCAACCTGCTTTGAACTCATGCGCGCGAGCCCAACTCTCTTCTCAACTCTTTTTACCAAAACAACAACTACTAAAGGTATATAAACACTTAAAAAGTTTGTGCTCTAACCAATGTGGGACTAAAATATTTTGCACTTATGGTAAACTCCAAAGTCCTCTCTTCTTCATATGATGTTCCAACAATAATTGAGAAAGTGCAATAATTCTAACATGGAAATTTCATTGAAAAGTATGAAGTGTATTTTGTTTAATTTGGCATTAAACTTCCGCTTTTGTTCTTGGGGATTTTGAAGATATGGGGATTTGATCATAATGTTATGTTTTGTAAAAATTTTAGTCCCACATTGGTTAAAGCACAAACTTTTTAAGTGTTTATATACCTTTAGTAGTTGTTGTTTTGGTAAAAAGAGTTGAGAAGGGAGTTGGGCTCGCGCGCATGAGTTCAAAGCAGGTTGGGCCCTTCGAAGGCCAAACTAATGGATTCCCCCCCCCCCCCGCACACGATAAAGAGCGTCATGGTCTTTTTGCAATTTATTTTTTGAATTTTTTTAGCTTACTCGAGAACCGACGATTTTCACAAATGTTTAACTGCTATACCACATACATACATATTTGCTTATATTTTAATTAAACAAATTTTTTAATTTTTTTTTTTTTTTTTTCAAATTCGCCTAACGCGTTGGCGAATTCAACCTGAATTCGCCAAACGCGTTGGCGAATCCTGCCACGTCAGCTGAAAGGGGGTTAGTCATGAAATATGTTTTAAAACAGGAGTATTTTGGAAATTAGTTCCTGTAGCAGGGGCAAGAGAGTAAAAAACTCAAAATAAATGTTACAAAACTCATAAACAAACATTATAACATACATAAATAAAGTAAACAAACATTACAACACTCATAAACAAATATTACAACACACATAAACAAACTTTATACGACATTGAAACATTACAAAATATAGAGAATAACATAGATCAAAGAAGAATTTCCTTATTCATTATTCCATAACGTCTTAAAAAGAAAAAAATTGAAAATTGAAAACAAACAAAAAAATGGCAAAAACAAACAAAAAAAAGCAAGAAATGGAAAAAAAAAACAAACAATGAAAAAGAAACGAGGAAGAAGAAAATAGTAGAACGATAAAAAAAACTTGCAAGTGAAAATAATGAGAAAAAATGAAAGGAAAGCGGGAAAGAAAAGAAGGAGGAAAAAAAGAAGAAGAAGAAAGTGAAGGGGAGAAGATGAGCTTGAGTGAGAAAGAGTTGAGTAAGGAAGGGTACAATTAATATTTAATGCTAAGTCCTGCTACACGTATACTAAAAAATATACACCATACATACACCTTATATTTATATACATAAAGTTTGTGTTAATGTCGGTAATGTTTGTGCACTTAATTAAGTGTAATTGAGAATATCATCTATAAGGATTTAGGGTTTAGGGACATTACAAAATATAGAGAACAACATAGATCAAAGAAGAATTTCCTTATTCATACTTTTCATAACGTCTTAAAAAAATGAAAACAAACAAAAAAAATGACAAAAACAAAGAAAAAAAAGCAAGAAATGGAAAAAAAAACAAACAATAAAAAAGAAACGAGGAAGAAGAAAATAGTAGAACGATAAAAAAAACTTGCAAGTGAAATAATGACAAAAAATGAAAGGAAAGCGGGAAAGAAAAGGAGGAGGAAAAAAAAAAGAAGAAAGTGAAGGGGAGAAGATGAGCGTGAGTGAGAAAGAGTGGAGAAAGGAAGGGTAAAATTAATATTTAATGCTGAGTCCTGCTGCACGTACACCAAAAAATATATACCATACATGCACCCTATATTTATATACATAAAGTTTGTGTTTTAATGTATGTAATGTTTACGCACTTAATTAAGTATAATTGAAAGTATCATCTATAAGTTTGTAATGTTTGTGCACTCATAAGAATAAAATTTGTGCATTATTAATGATGTATATATGAATGTATAAAATTAAGTGTACATGTAACATTTTTGTTTAATGCTATTGTGCAGTTGATTAGTATACACATAGCATTTTACTAAATGAATCAATTACTTTATGAATGAAAAAATAAATCAGTTATTTTAAGTATAGAACTATTTGTGAATTGAGAATACCTACTTTCGTTATCGGTGAGGGATCCGTTGATACTGAAGATTTAGTGCACTTATTATACCTTTCATAATTCTTCTTGACGTGGCATTCCATTCATATTTCATCTAATCTTTTTATTTACTAAACATGATGTTAGAGTTAATTGAGCTATAGTTCTTAGGTGATATGCTTTTTCATTTTCATAATTTCAATAAAATATTGAATTATTTTTTCGGGTATAACAGGAGGTTTTAGATAGAAAAGGAGGAAAACTACAAAGTGAAGTAAATTTAAACTCAAATAACAATATATAATTTAAGAAATTCTATTTAAGTTAATCAGTAATAACAAACGTTTGTAATTGGAGAGGTTGTTGTGGTTCATATAATTATGGTCGAACTTCATTATGGCGCCCAACTACTCACATAAGGCTTGCGACTTTTGAGAGCAAAAACTTGATATTATTAACTATTAAAGAAAAAAAAATACTATTATTATACTTTTAGAGGTCTTTTGACGCAACTGTAAAATGAATCATGATTTTTTAAATAGGTAATTATGTGCTCTCTTTTAACGTTCAAAGTATTTTTCTTTTGGAACGCTAGTATGTTTTTTCTGCTTCTATAGAAGTTTTGAATCAAAAGATAATCTCAATGAGCACAATTAGAAAATCCCAACAACCACACATTACAAATAAAATAAATATATTTGCAAATCTGAAAGCAATGGGTAGGATTATGGAATTTATGTGATTGTGTCGTTAATCACACCACATTGAAGTCTTGATTAACTATTTCCATAAACAACAACGCTTGATATGGTTATTGGAATTTTTTAATTTTAAGAGTCCTTAAAAGTAAAGGTATGTTTGAATTTGGAAGGGAAAATGAGGAGAAATTTTTTTTGGGATGGAATTCATGTATAAAATTACATATGAAATATGAATACAACAACGATTAGTTGAGTCTTGTCCTATTATATGAAATTGGCTGTGAATAAAATGATGTTATAATGTATTGATTACATTCAAATCATAATCTTTAAATCTCTTCTAATAATTTTCACCTATTATTTTTTTAGATTTCCTCTATCTTTAATTAATAGATCACCAGTCATCTCAATCATACCCATAAAAAATTCTTTTACATTTTTACCATTTATCAAACATACAAAATATGGAAATAATTTACACTATGTTTGATATGCGTAAAAGTAGGGATATAAAAGCTTCATGAATTAATTTAGGAAAAAGCTAGACACTTGTTAAAGAGTTTAAAGTGAAAATATTTTATTGGAAGAGTAAATATTTGAAGCTTTTTATGCATTAGAAGCATTAAAAACAACCATATTTTTTTTAGTTTGGACTCCTTAACAAGCTCCTTAGGGCATTTGCAAGGGCACTTGCTAGTAAAATCATTAAATTTATGAGTAAAAAAGTAATTTTATTCATGAAACTAATTCATGCAACTGCAAACCCGAGTTACTATGGTCTTTGAAATTCTAAAATTGATTTTCTAATTCTTGAAATTGTAAGTCGTAAGTTAAGTTAGTCCTTCAATTTATTACCATTATTGTTTCGTCACGTTTTTGCTAATATATTATAGTAATTGAGGTTGTGACAATAACTTGGGCTGCAACTAAATAGTGGCTGCACTTAAGATTGCAAATGAGGATGTAAGAGCATCTACAATGGCAAATAAAGTTGCAGTAACAACTGAGACTTGCATTCTCAAGCTTTGCTACAACCACATTTCCGGACTCAAATGGTGTCACAATGTCATTTGTAACCTTAGTTGTTTTCACAGGTTCATTTAATGTGATAAATTAGCAAAAACGTTATGACTCAATAACTGAAGGGCTTACTTGACTTACAATTTACAATTTAACGAATTAAAAATGCAGTTTTTGAATTTCAAGGACAAAAGTAACTAATGTTTATTGTTTATTGGATTAAAACAAGTATTAACTCTTATTATAAGTTAGAATTGAAAAGATTATATTTATAATAACTCGGTCAGATCTCCAGCTTCAACAGAGGCCTCCCCTCCCAAAAGTTAGCTCATCAATTGCTTCACACCCTGGTCTCCTTCTAGGAATAAGGGAGCTGGAATCCTTGTCTAAATGAGGGGGACTTCTAGAGTGGTTACCACCTCCTCCTGAACCTCATGGACAAGGGGGTTTTCCCACGGGATCGTTTTCGTCGGGGAGAGGACGTAAGGTCCATGACTTGAGACCTTTTCTCCCCATTAGCATTGGCAGCCTGAGAAGGCCACCTGCTCAAGCTTGGGGGCTATTAGAGGTTGACATCCCCTCTTCGCTGGGGGAACTTTCGACGAGTACCTTTTCTTCATGGCAACATACCTCTTCAGGTAGGCAACCTATTCCTTCACTGTAATCTTTGGTTTCAAAACCACTTCAAGACAAGAAATGAGAACATTTTTTTTGGTAAAATTAGGTGCAAACATAATACAAAGGAAAAATCGAAGGGAAAGTGTGTAGTAATCACCCATGAGTCTGGTGATCCCCGCCATATACAAGCTTGTGGCTGGGATAGGAACTCTTTAGCTTGCTACCCAGGAACCTCACTAATGCCTTATCCTCGAAGGAAGTCCTCTTGTAATCGGGCTCTAGAATCTAGACTGGCTGACGTTGCCAATATAGGGGGAATAGTTCATCCCCCTAGACTTCGGCAACCCGACTCATGAAGAAAAGAAAAGATTCCTTTCCATATGGGTCCTTCTAGGGAAGAATCTTGAAGAACCTCGATTTGAATTTTTTGAATGATAAGGAGAAGGGAAAGGAGATCCGACTCTATATGACGTTGTTTAGGGAAACCCAATAAAAGCCTCAACGGAAGGCTCCGACTCAAGGTGCTTCATCAAGACCTTGAAACACCTCACGAAAGCTCAAGAATTGTGATGCAACTTAGTAGATGCCCATCTCAAAAGAGGTGAACGGGAGCCTAATTCCTAGTTGGGGAAAAAAGGAGTCATAAACATAAATCCCATAGGCTATTTTCCTATATTGGACTGAGTGGGAGACTCTATTGCGAAGAGCACACGATTCAACAGTGACAGTGGACTCATTGCTGGCGACTATTCTCTGGTTCCTCTGATAGTGAACCAAGGATTTCTGATCGTAGTAGATGAATTTTGTGGCTCTTTACCTCTAGGGCTACCCAATCATAGGTGTTGAGGGCTTCGCTCTCATCCCCGAAGTTCTCTTCAACACTCTCTAGAATTAGCTTAGATTAGTTCACCATGACACAACGGATAAGAAGATGAACTTACTCAAGAAATCAATAAGGTCTCTCTCTAATCTGTGCATGATTTGGGAATTCAGAAAAAGCTAAAGAAGTTTTGGCAGGTTAGCTCGTCTAATCCCTCCTCTTTATTTAAACCATTCTCCTCTAAAAAAAACCCGGTGCAAAATCAACGATTATGGAGTGAATTAACCAAACAGCAAGATATCTACCATACACATGATCTATGGCTAAGATCTCCTTAGCCTCGTGAATGCCTTCTTAGATTCTACCACGTGGCCCGCTATCAAAATTACCATCACTTTTCATAAATGCGCTTCGGGGATTGTGCAAATCAAAGGACATGCTGATGTAACACATCTTGTCGCTAAGCATTTCTAGGCTCAGATCCCAAAATCAAATGAGCTTGGGTCCAGTTATAAGAAGTCGGCAGCAAGGCCGAGGAACCGAGCCTTGGCTAACTAGATAGAAAGAAATTCAAGCTCACCTTGCTTGCTATGATGATGACCGAGCTTGGGGGATATGTATCGGTCTAGCCCAATAGATAGGCCTAAGCACAAGGGAGAGGCCCACAAGGTGGATCTGAGCCTAGGATAGGGAAAACATGTACTAAAGAGATAGGGCAGAACGGATATAGGAGAGTGAAAACCGATGAAGCGATCAAGAAGGGAGCTCAGAGGATCCCTTGATACTCGGAGAAGATATCACTTCCTGAGCCTTGTGGGCTAAGAACCCTAATTTACCAACTATAAAGGGGGAAAGCAAGGCTAACCTCAAGTATGTTCTACATTTTAGACCTCAAACTTCTTGAACTCTTTTTGACTTAGGCATTGAAGTGCTTTTTGACGAGAAGGGAGCTAAGTGGAGCAGAGGAAGTATTCGATGCACCTGAATACGTGACTGCGTGTTGACCGAACAAGACATGTGCTAAATAGTAATCTTTTAAAAAAGTATTTTTTATATATAAAATAAGTTTTGAATTTAATTGTTATGTACAGATTGTAACATCCCGTTTTTCCCTTAGTAAAGATTTCGCATAATAAATAGATATACAAGTAATATAATTAGACTAGAATTTTAAATCTCAATTTTATTTCCCAAAAATGCCAAACAAAGTAATAGTTCACGGTATCGCAAAAATTTGCAGACACCAGATTAATTACCTTTCATCACCGGAAGTTAATTGTGCATCAAAAGTATTTGTAAAGAACACTTTTATAAAAATAAATTTACAAATACCTTGGATGAACTTAAATTTCTCATTAGAAAAATTAGTAGATCACAATGGTGTGATCGAAATATTTTTAGGGCACCCGTACATGAAGTACACGAACAACTAACGACCAAACACGATCAAACTTGATTGTGAAAAATTGAGTCACATGGCCAAACAGCCATCAACCACAATTTCTCACAGCCAAGGGGGAAGCACACACACACTTGACCAAGTCAAAGGTCAAAGATGACAAAGCAAATCAACCATGCTTATCCTTAATTAGTCTTATCCTATTTTCTTTTCTTTTTTATTTATTTTTGGGCCAAAATTTAGCCAAAAGTCTGAATGAGAACCACGACCCTGAGGCCTATAAATAGCCCTCCATGGCTTTCATTTTCTTATGTGCTTTATTTGTTAGTTTTGCTTAAACACATCTTGTTCGGGCACTCTATTGCTACGTTGCCGTAGCCGGAAACTAGCAAGGAAAAGCTACGCACTCTTGGAAATGTTCTCTCATCACCCTCACCACCAACCAATACTCTTAGGAAGTGGGCAAACCTAGCTTACTTACCTCCTTGGTGACTTCTAAGTGTTGTATGTGAATATATGGAAATGTCATGTATTATGTGATAGATGTTAGGTTAATGATGCATGGATGATTTTGGTGTTTCTTTGAGTTAGAACATGTGATATAGTGATTGTTGGAACTTATTGAGATGCCCTAAGAAGTGTGCATGGGAATGGTTTGGAGAAAAGGAAAAATAACAAAGCTGTGACCCTAAGTCACGCCCAAGGTATTGAGCGACCTAAAGGGTTCGCTGAGCGGCCTGGGTAGTTTACATTATGTTATAGTACTGCCGGACGCTGGAAAAATAGCAGAGACCACCCTAACGCGATTAGGGATTTTTCCTCATCACTTCTAGCGTTCTCGAATTTGATTTTGAGGTGGGTAATCCTGGCTCATTCATCTCCTTGATGAATTTTATGTGTTATATGTATGATATGTGAAAAATCAACTTAGTAAATTTTATGCCAAAAATATGTTTATTATGATGCTTAGACGATTTGTCACAATTTTAAAGTTAGAAAAATATAACTGTATTTAGGGTCCACTTAATATAATTATATAGACTATATATAGTGTGAACTTCAAATTGGTGAATTTTAGTTTGATACAATGAAATAGATTTAATTATGTATTATTATTAATTGCATATAAAAATGCAGAAAGATGTGTTTTTATGATTCTCAAGCATATTTTAATATAACTTACCTTATATATACAACTGGTTTATAATATTACAATCATCTATGATGTAACGAACATATTTTAGATTTAATGATTGTAGTTATGTGCTGTGGTTATAATAACTATATTATTATGTATTGTAATTGTGATACCATGCACCTTGAGGAACAGGTTGTCAATAGAGGGTTAGGACAACCTTAGATAGCTAGAGAGATTATCACCTAGCTATGGCTAGCTCATAATTGAACATAGGAAACGAGTTAAGATCATGAGTGGTATGTTCCTAGTTGTGAGCTCAAGAGAATTGTACTAGAAACAAAGAGACAGACCTTTCCATTCAGGAGAGCCTGACCAGACGAGTAAAAGAGACAGACCCTTCCTGTCAGGAGAGCCTGACAAGATGTGTAAGAGCTATGGCCCGCTTCCAGTTATACCGTCAGGGCGGCCCCTCGCCACCCAGAGGGGTGGAGTCTTGTTTGCCTCGAGGAACAGACATAAAAGGTTAGGTCGTACACTGCCATGGGGACGACGGTCTTGAGGTGTGCGAGAAGGTGTTGACAGACAGACAGAATTCCCAGGAGAGCCTGACAAAACCTATGATGGACATACAGAATTCCTAGGAGAGCTTGGCAAAACCTATGACAGACAGACAGAATTCCCAGGAGAGCCTGGCCGACCTTATGAGAGATAGAAAGAAATCCCCAGGAGAGCCTGGTAGAACGTGTGAGAGAAATCAACATGCATGAGTTATGTGATGAATGGTTGTGTATGTGAATATATATATGTGTGTGTGTGTGTGTGTGTGTGTGTGTGTGTGTGTGTGTATTTGGGTTTGGACATATCGATTGACATAGTATCATGAGATTGCCCCACAAAGTATAGGCACATGGGTACGTGATCAGAGGACGCGATACCAAGACGACTAGGGATAGAAAGCGCGAGAACTTACAAATTAGGTAAAGCAAGATTAGATTCCCTCGATCACCTAGTAAAGTAGGAAAGCTACTCAGGACTAGAATAGATAATAATAAGTACGACTGTAGTATAATTATGACACCTAGAGATCTCTGAGCGGCGGAATCATAAATTAGGACGCAAATAATTAGTTACGTCCCCTAAGGATTCCCACTGAGAACGCAATGGTCTCACCCCCGCCCGTTTATGGTTCCAGGTGCATACCCAAAGATCATTGATGATAGAGACACATGGTGAAGTGGTGGACGGTCCACAACAGAATGACTTCAAAGGGACATCATGACGTTTACTTACGTAATAGAAAAATACTTGTTTTGTATATGGTCTAGATAAGCCATTGACTCTTATGTGAATTGTGTGTAGTATGTATTAGCAAGCAAATGCATGACTATGTGTTGGACCTTTGTACTGGTATTTGTGTGTGTGTGTGTATGTGTATATATATATATATAATAGGTGTATTAATTATCGCTTAAATCCTTCGAGCTTCTATTGTTTGTATACATATGTTGTTTTCACCACGCATGGCTCATAGTTTATAAATTAGCAATGAAAAGGAAAAGTTTTCAAAATGGTCTATATTTTCAAGTAAGAACTACTTTCAAGTGTAAAACTAAGGGCTAAAAGTAACCCCAACCAAAGCAGATAACAACCTAGTGAGCATTGTTTGCGACGTACGCGTAAACAGTTAGTTAGGGCGTTACATATACCATGTAAGTTACCGTCAAGAGGACTCTATAGACGGCCTATACAGAAGTTATAGACTCTGCGAGTATACGATCGGAGATTACAGTACTCAAGCGAATAAAGTAATAAGCACGAATCCTTAGGTAATGCAAAGATTAGAGACCCTTAGTCACCTAGTAAATTAGATAAAGCTACTCAGGAATAAGACAGATGATAATAATTAATAGGAACTCTAGTATGCATGAACACTTAGAGATCTCTTGAGTGGCCTGGATCGTAACCGAGGTAATAATAAGAAATCCCCTATGCTAAAGGTATCCCACTGAGGACGCAACGTTCTCACCCCCACTCATTTATGACTCCAGGGGCAGACGAAGACTCTGCCGAGCAGTAGGAGGAGCAATGAAGGGCTGTTATGAGAAGCAAGCACCTGAGAGGACAGGCCATGAAGAAGTTTGGGATGAGCTAAAGAGCTGGGTACCAGTTAGCCCTTATGTTTTGTAGTTAGATATTGTATTTTGGACAAGACATGATGTGTGTATATTAACTATTGTAGTACTTATGTAAATTCTTGTAAATATATATGTGATGGACCGTCTGCTTGTTTACTTATTAGATTGTGTTCTGCTTGATTGATAAGCGTAAGCCCAAGGCTCTATCGTTTGTATTATATGTTTTATCCAAAGCGCAACTCATATGTTAAATAGTAACCAATTAAAGGAAAATTTTGAAATCGATCCATATTTTCTTAATCCAGTATTTCTAAAATTAATAAAGGACTATACGTATTCCCACTAAGTAATTAACAACCTAGTGAGCATTGTGTACGACTTAAGCGTAAACAATTAGCTAGGGTGTTTCACAGATTCCATTGTTATACAACCAAAATGTCAAAATTTTTCACTCTCACCCACTACCTAAAAGTTATGCATATAGAATAATAGTATAAAAAAAACTTTATAGTGAATAACAATTAAATTCACAAGTTTACGAAAATAAACAATTTCATATTAAAATTACTTTTATAAGACAATAAACCTTGTGTTTAGAAATAAAAATTAAACCTTCCCACGTATACATTGAATCTTTGTATACAATGTATCGTTTTGTTTTTTTTTTTCGGGTACCAATATACACTGTATATTTTGCAGAAATGGAAAGATTATTCCTACATTTCTTACTAAGAAGTACCATACTCATTTTCAGAAACATTGCATCCTCCCTTAACAAAAGAATTATTATGATTATTATTTAAATGGCACTATTATCTCATAAAAAAAATGGCACTATTATTGTCTTATCATTTATCACTACTATTCCACTCACCTGTGATTGGGGAAAAGAAAAGGAAAAAGAAAAAAAGGTTGTACGAAAACTGCTTAGAAAGAAATTAAATACAATTAAAAACGCGTTTAATGCTCCTGCATTCATGTTCCAAACAGAACTCAACGACCTGCTTTGAAAGTTTGAACACAGAAGCAACACCAATCGTTCATTGACAGGAAGAACATGGTGGATGAAGTCACATCCCAATAGACTCATTCACTCTCTCACTGCAGAGAGAGAGAGAGAGAGAGAGAGACAGTGCTTTTTTTTGACTGAGCGTAGCCGGCAAAGGCCGTCTGAGGTTGTTGTTTGGTTGATGATAAAATTGCTCCTTTTTTAATGTCTCTGAATACGCGTCGTTGAACGTTCAACCAAACTTGTCTTTCTTCTTGTGAAGCCTCTGATCCATTCCTTACCCTTATCCCAATTCAATGTTCTACCAAGGTATTTTTTTCTCTCCCCGAAATTTTCTAAGTGTTAATTCAATGGTTTATAATATAGTCGTTTCATTCAATGTTATCATTACCATCTCTTCTTTAATTTTGATTGGAAAAAATGTTACCTTTATGACAGTTAAGGATTACTGGCGTGGTGTTTTGGTGGGTTCTGAATTGCGGGTTTTGGCTCGAGTTTACAGCTGTGGAATTGGGTCAGTTTGGAATATCTTCAATTAGACACAGAAATTGTGGGTGTTTTTTTTTTTTTTAAAATTGTTTTTATTTTATCCGTACTATGATAATGGGTTATTAGATGGAAAAGGGTATGTGCCTATGAGGAGAGAATTTCCCATCTTTGCTTTTGTTTTAAAAAAAAATTATACTGTTTTAGTTGGAGACTGGTCGTGATTTTTGTGGTGCTGGTGGAAGATGGTGATTTAGCTTGTGAATGGTGGTTCTAGTTATTGAAGGATAATTTTTGTATAGTCTTGTTGCTGCTGTAACATGGGTTGCATATGTTCAAAGAGTTCAGCTGTAGAAGACAGTAGGGAAGGTATCTCAAACAGGTTGTCATCATCTAGCACCAGGCCCTCAGAGCAAAACGTTTTGCGGTTGAATTCCTCGAAACGGGTTGAGGGGGTTCGGGTTAAGGATAAGCTATTAGATGGTAGTGATGTGAAGGTTTCGTTGATTGACAAGAAAGCCAATGGTTCGGTTCAGTTGCATGACGATCAAAATGGGAAGAAGAAAATAGAGAAACCGGAATTGACCATTGTTGTTGATCATCCTGGTATTGGAAGGGTTCCAAAGGCTACAGAGGGAGAGCAGGTTTCGGCAGGGTGGCCGGCTTGGCTTTCTTCTGTTGCTGGCGAAGCTATCAAGGGATGGATACCACGGAGTGCAAATATGTTTGAAAGGTTACATAAAGTAAGTTGCTATTGCCTCGTCTACTTTGTCTGTCTTTGCATCATAATTGAGCTCTCGTGTGATTCTTACTACTCTTTTGTGAATGCACTTTCCAAAATTCTTTGAACACTACCATGTCAAAGAAAAGTCCTCTTTTGCTGAAATGGTTGAATTATTAATTTGGATTTCCACAGATTGTGTACTTTAAAAGCTTATGAACCAAATTGTACAAAGTGGATTGTGGAAAAGTGGGAGGTGTTGGTTGCCTAATATTTACATTTCAGAAGGTAATCAGTTTTATTACATGAGTGTTTCCTGTAGGAATCATGTGGCTACATATGAAGCATAGACGAGTGGTAATGTTGGTTGGTATCCACTTCAGTGATGGTCACTTTCCTCCATTAAAGAAAAAAGGGGCTCAATAAAGTTTGATTATATAGAATATAGAAAATCAGTTGACCAGATTTTGTGTACAATTCATATGCAGTTCTTGATTTTTCATATGCAATTCATCACATGGTTCATTTCATTCTGTTTGTTGTAAAGAAAAACAGTATCAGTTTGCCTTTTCTTTGTCTTGCTTTTGTGTGTATAAACTTATATTGTTGGAAGGAGGGTATATTCTTTGATGTCCTTTACCATTGATGATAGTTGTACATTGCTGAATGAGTCCTTTGATGGCATTCTATTATGCAGATTGGGCAAGGAACTTACAGTACTGTTTATAAGGCACGTGATGTGACTCATCAAAAGATGGTTGCCCTGAAGAGGGTACGTTTTGACAATCTTGATCCTGAGAGTGTCAAGTTTATGGCAAGGGAAATTCTTGTTCTGCGTAGGCTCAACCATCCAAACATAATAAAGTTGGAGGGCTTGATAACATCACAGACGTCCCGCAGCCTGTACCTTGTTTTTGAGTATATGGAACATGATCTTACAGGACTTGCATCAAATCCTGCCATTAAATTTTCTGAACCACAGGTAGTTATGTTTCTATTCATTCTCAGTAGTCAGTTTTACTTGAGTTGAAGTTCTTTTGTATATGTATATCAGATAGTTTTTGGAAGCGTCATCCTTTTTTGAACTTTGATAAGTAACTTCTTTCTGCTCCACTTTCAATTGGAAAACTAAAACAATATTTTTTATATGTCAGCTGAAATGCTACATGCAGCAGCTTCTTAGTGGATTAGATCATTGTCATGGTCATGGGGTCCTCCATCGTGATATAAAGGGCTCAAATCTTCTCATTGACAATAATGGTGTCTTAAAGATTGCGGATTTTGGTTTGGCAAGTTTTTTTGACCCTCGTCAGAGTGTTCCATTAACAAGCCGTGTAGTAACTCTGTGGTATAGACCGCCAGAACTTTTACTCGGAGCAAATCACTATGGAGTTGCAGTGGATTTGTGGAGCACTGGTTGCATACTGGGAGAACTATATACTGGCAGGCCCATACTGCCAGGAAAAACGGAGGTATAATGTTTATGACTCTAGTGTCCATCATTTAGTCACTATGAATGCTTCACTAGCCATTTGGCTTTGTTGATATAATATCTTTATATTTAATGGCATTTCCATTAATTTCAAAAACTAATGTCTATAGAAATTGCTTAGACAGACAGTTACAGAATAATAACTTCTACACTATAACTGAGGGTTATTTTTTGTTCATTGTAGGTTGAGCAGTTGCATCGGATTTTTAAACTTTGTGGCTCACCATCTGAGGACTATTGGTTTAAGTTGCGGTTGCCACATTCAACAGTATTCAAGCCTCCGCACCATTACAGGCGATGTATTGCAGACACATTTAAGGAATATTCACCTGCTGCTGTGAAGCTGATAGAGACCCTACTATCCGTAGATCCAGCACTTCGAGGGACAGCAGCTGCTGCTCTCAAAAGTGAGGTATGCATGTTAATGTTTCCAGCTAGTAATTGTACAATGAGATTGAGCTTCATCCTTCTCCAATGTAACCTCAGTGGTACTTTGAGGACCATTTTCTTGTCTTCTTAATGTCCATACCTGCTTCACGTTGTTTCTTGCCATAATATCACCAAGCTCTACTATATTCGATAGGCCAATAGATGACATGAAAGTGTGGTCAAGACTTCTATGCTACTGGATTTATAATTTAACTGGAGGTTTCTCATTAGTTCTAAGAAACTGAAACTGATGTTTCTCTGTCACAATAACTCATAGTTGTCTCTTTATATCATCCTTGTTTTAGCCTTAAGGTTTTGCATGGCTGTGGAAGAACACTTGGTCAGACAAATAGGGATTTCGTGGCATTGGAAATATCCAAATTGCAGTTATTTGAGTGATGTGTGCAAATATGTTCATAATTCTACCTGTAGTTTTGCATAATCACCTGTTAAAAATGAATACTGTGGAAGTATTGAAAATTTTCAGTTGTAATTTTCTTTAAATGTTTTTCTTACATGTTTCTGTTGTTGTTTAATGTTGCCGATTATATTTGCTACACCTCAAGCGGTAATGTTAGTTGTTCTTTCCTTGCATACTGTAAATATATGTTCTTTTACTCTTAAAATGCCATACGATTCCCCATTTAGTAACTTTGCTGTTTCCTCATATGCTTAAACAGAACCTTCTTGCCATTTAATAAAAGGACAGGTAATGGCATAGTATAATTTTCACTTTTCTGCTATGTTTTGAAATTGGAAATAATAATGGTATTTTGCACACTCTTCAGTCAGTTATACATGATATTGTTTGGAACCCTCTTTCTTACTAAACTCGTTTGGGGATTCTCCATTCTGAAACTTTGCCCCATTTTCTGGCAGTTCTTTACATCAGAACCCCTGCCTTGTGATCCATCAAGTTTACCAAACTATCCTCCTAGCAAAGAGATTGACGCTAAATTGCGGGATGAATCAACCAGAAGGTACTTGAAATATTTTATTCTTTTCTTTTTTAAGTTGAAAGCTGTATTGCAGTTGTATGCTTTTTAGATAAGCATATTGTTGATAAGACAAGAAATATGTATCTGTTTTCTGTTTTATCCTTTCAGGCAAGGAGCTGTTGGAGGTAGGGAGCAAAAAGTTGGGTCAGGAGTTAGACAAGAAAAAGGACCGAGGACGATTGTCGCTTCTAAAGACAATGCTGACCACCCTGGCATATCAACGCAGGTAATTCAAACAAGGTTGCATAAACTGCCTCTACTGCATACCTCTGGATATCATGTAAATGCTATACATACAGTCTAGTGATTTTGTACTTAGGACTGTCAATTTGGGGAAAATAACATTAGGCTGTTTGTTTGTACATAACCTTTTTATTAACCTGTTGACATGCTTTGTCTGATGCAGCAAGGGCAACGTTACTCAATTCCAAAGAACCCGCATAGAGAAGCTGTGTCAGGGCTTCTGGTTTTCCCACACAAGCAGTCAGAGGATGCTAAAGAAATGGGGAACAACCTATACAAGAGGCCGTCACATTCGGGTCCACTAGTTCCCGGTTCCGGCTGGGCGAGGGGCGGGAAGAAGGATGTTGATGATGCGCCACATGTTTCAAATAGAGTGAACCTGTCAACATTGTCTGGGCTAGTGGCATCTAGGACCCTGTCGTCTTCTGAGGATCAGGAAGAGAAACCAGTTCACTCGCACCACAGAAAACCAGTTGAAGTAAGAACTAATGGATCAGAGTCAAGAAGAAGGCAGGATCAAAAGCGAATTGCTGATCTCAGCCAAATTGAACATCGAAGGGACCCCACTGAAAAATCAACTCCGGTTAGTTCTCCTTCATTTCTTGTCTCCTTTTGCCTTCATAATTCGAAGTATTTGGTACTAACCAGCCAAGTCTTCTCATTTTGTACCAATAAAAGCTTCCTAGTTAGGTAGGCATACATATTAAAATGGATACTTGAGCAGTACTAGTAATTAAGAAATTGAGAACCAAACAAGTGAGGAGTAGGGGGGAAAAAAATAAATAACTATAAGAAACTGAATTACCCTTTGACTTTATTGGAAGATTTTAGTAAGAAAGACAATTAATTGAGAAATTCTTGCATGCTCCTGAGTACATTTAATGCATGCTCCAAGAATATAATTAACCATTGATTTTAATTTGTATAATGTTGAAACATGTATATAAAAAAACAATAAATCAATGACTAATAATGTTCTTGGAACATGCCTTAATTGTGTTCCGGGAGCATACAAGAAGTTCTTCCACTAATGAGGTTATAAGAAAAATGGTAAACTTGGTATAAATTTTTTAACCTTTTATAGGAACTCTAAAATATCATGTATTGTGGACAAAAAGAGTTCCAAAATGACACTTGATTTAGCAATGGAGAGAGTACTAAGGTAGTGTTAGTTCTTATCCTTGGAAAAACAAAAAGGATGGACACCATGGGACAATAGAGACGTGTCTCCTTTATTACCTTAAAAATTACTTTGAGATAGAGACAATTTTAAGTATTTAGTCTCTGTCTTTTTACAAAGTGTGTTTGTCCTCAATGTTAACAAGAACTAATCGCAACTTAAGGTACCGTGGCAATACTTTTTTGTTTTTCCTTGTGTCTTGCTGAGTACTGGTGTGGGGCCATATTTCAGGGTGGGAATGGGTCAAGGGGAAACAAGATATATCTCTCAGGTCCATTAATGGCTTCATCAAACAACATGGATCAGATGCTCAAAGAGCATGATCGAAAGATCCAGGAATTTTCAAGACGAGCAAGAATTGACAAATCAAGAGCAAGAGGTGAGAAAGTTCGTGCACAGCGGAAGTAGTCAAATTATTACATAACTATTTCTTATTGTTCATCTGCTTAAATATTTTATGACAAACGTTATTTATCTCTCATCACTAAAAAGTGAGGTGGGAGAGATAGAGAGTGCATTCGCTCTTAATTGTATGTAGCATATTTTATATATCATGTAAATCGCTGGCTCTGCAAGAAGAAATTCTTTTTATATATACAAATATATAAGCAGTCTATTTATGTTCCTTCAACTCTTCATTTATTTCATTTAGATAATGTAAGCAATCTTGTTTATGCTCTTTGGTAGTGGTGCTACATTTATTTTCCTAATCACTAAGTTACGGGGGAAATTAGCCCCATGAAGTTGTTGAGAAGATATTAGCGAAAGCACAAAAGACGTATGGTATGGAGCAAAATGTGGCTGCTCCTTGTGTGAACCGTTTGAAGGTTCTCCAAATGATACCAATGTTACGTAGAAATATTTAAAGTAAACTTTTTTTTTTTTTCCTTGAACCAAGGGTAAGCAAATACTGGTCATGTCATTTTCAATTTAACATTAGTTTAATTCTATTTTTTTTTACCATCAATTTAGTCTAAGTCAAATCTTACCAAGTTTGATAAATCCAATCCTACTCGACTAAAATCCGATTTTACATGGCTTAATGACATGTCATCCACTAGTTCATGGCATTAAATATAATACTAAAATTTATAAAATTATAAAATTGAAAATCACAAAATAATAATAATAATAATAATAATAATAATAATAATAATAATAATAATAACACAACAACATAGTTATTAAACTTGATCTAGTGGTTGACCCAACATCCTATCAGGTCACTTGTTCAACTCGTTGAATTGAATTTAATTAAACAAATTATTAAATTAAAATTTAATTCAAATAATGTATAATATATATAATGAATGAAACTTTACCCTAATACGAATTAAATACATTTATTTGTTTTGAATGGTTACATATAAAAATTTGTACGATTTAATGTTTTAGGTTATAAGAATATTACCACTCTTAGTTTTATGAAATTATATATATAAAAATACAATTTAATTATTATATATATAAATAAAAAATGTTACATGTACACCCAATTTTATACCCTCATACATACACCATGAATAATGCACAAATTTTATTCTCACGAATGCACAAACATTACAAACTTGTAAATGATACTCTCAACTATACTTAATTAAGTGCACAAACATTACATGAGTTAAAACACAAACTTCATGTATATAAATATGGGGTGTATGTATAATGTATGATTTTTGGTGTATGCGTAGCAGAACTCTATAGAAATAATAGTTGGGACACTATATCACAAGAAGACTAGCTTAGTAATAACAGAGCCTTCCTAAACTCCTAATGACCAGAGTTCAAACCCAATTGAGTGGCATCAATTTGACTAAACTCGACCGATTTAGACGAGTTTTGATCGGGTTCCACCTGCATTGACCAGGTCAACTTTAGGTCTAATCCAACACAAGAATCGACCTACTTTCCCTTTCTCGAGAACCTGTAACTGGGCACTGTTCAGTGGCGGCGGCGTGACGGCTTTCCTCCCACACTCGGCGTGCCTCACCCACATTGCTCAACTCGGCGAACATCTCGAGGTCCATTTCCAAATCCGACAACACGTCACCGTCGACATTGATTCCATTGAAGAGATAGTCTGATGGATCACAAGAAGGGATTGGACTTAGAGCCGAGGAAACCAAATCAGAACCCATTATATATGATGAAGCTGAACGAGGATGCTAGGTAGTATACGATTTACTCATATAATGCTCATGCGATGCATGTGCAATAATAGTGCAATACAAAAAATTAACTTAACCTAGATACATACTCCCCTGCTAGCTCTCCATAATCCCCTAATATCTTTCTATCATATTGGTGGCCTCCATTGGCGGCAGAATCCAATTTGGATGGGCCATCTAGCTTTCTCTCTTCTCCCCATGCATATCCTTGAAAAGTGGGTACGTGGCTATACGACCTATATATCTCGGGCATATTCATTTAGCCAGTTGTCGGCTACTGCAACATCCAAAGCAACTCCCGCTTTGCCTATCGTAGGCCCTTCATCCTCCCCGTCCTCGTTGTTGTCATCGTCGTGCTCTTCCTAATTGGCTACGCCATTGACATGGATCGCTCCTTTGGCAACGACCTCACCGAGAGAATTAGACCCGCCCACTCACCATTGAAAGATCAACACTAGTAGTTATCTAGAAGCTTCTACAATTTAGAAGAATTGGTTTATCAAAAAATCAAGACATGTTTAGAAGTTTCTTACACTTAGACGACAACTGTCTAGAAATGGATGTAATGCTAGAAAGAGTTCTAGCTTAGGTAAGGTCGGCAATGATCACCGATTTATGGCACATATAAATAGAACTAGGCTCCTTGTAAGCATAATAGAAGTGAGAAGCACTTCTAGGATAACAAGGGAGAGATAAAAACGTGAGTGTAGAGATTTAAGAGCACAAGTTAGTGTGCACTAGACTAGAAATAAGGTGCATTGGTAGTCAAGTACGGGGAGTGTAGTGTCTAATAAATTGTAGTCTTGAGTGTTTGTAAATTAAAGTAGACAATTTTTGTTAAAGTGTGTGCCTCCTTGATCTACAAATTGATATTAGAGCTTGACGGCCTGGGACTATTGAAGCTAAAGAGTGATCTAGGATCTCAATTTCTAGGGGAGCTTACGTAAGCCCAATTTGGGACTGTGACGCTATTGGTCTGGGACCTTACTAGTAAAGAGAAAATTCTATCAAGTCACTATTCGTTGGTAAGCGTCGAGATTACAAATTCTGGGTTCCCTTCTTCTTCTTCATTTCTATTCTCCTCTTCCTTCTCTCCAACTCTCCTCCTTCTCTCTGACTGACCACCTTGCCACCACAACCACTGATCGCCGCCTCCATCAAGGAACTTTGTCACTATCGAGTCTCCTAAAGGGAACACTATTGTCACCGCCTCCTAAAAGGAAAATCGGTTATGGATGTATGACAAAATGAACTTAAATTGGGGTGGATGCAAATGAGTGTATATTGCGGGTGTAGATGATTTCGGAATGAGAGTTCAATTATCAAATCAATTTGAGAGGGAACATAGAGGTAGATTTCCATGTGCTTAGTGCATATGCAACAAGTTTCTTGATATTGAAAGCATTACGCTGCATCTGTGTAGGAATGAGTTTGAGCCTCATTATTGGGTATGGAATGATCATGGGCTTTGCGTCGAATCCCCGTAATGGGAGGCTAGGGCTTTGTTCAGATGGGTTTACTACAAATAATCAATTTAACAAGCCTTATTCTTGTTGGTCTGTTATTGTAATGCCCTATAATCTTGTTGTAGTGCTTATTTGTTTTTGTCTAGTGTAATCCCTAGTTTGACCAATCCCAAACCAAAAATTGATGTTTTCCTTTAACTGTTGATTGATGAACTCAATGAACTGTGGAATCTAGGTGTGCTTACTTATGAGGTTTCGGTGAAGCGGAATTTCATGTTGAGAGTAGCATTGATGTGGACCATCAACGACTTTCCTACTTATGAGATGTTGTCTAGGCGGAGTACACAGGGAAAATTAACATGTCCAAATTGTATGGAAGCTAATAAAGCATTCACCCTTGAGAATGGGGGAAAAGCCTCGTGGTTTGATTGTCATAGAGTGTTCCTAGAACCCGAACATCAATTTAAGTGCAACAAGTACGATTGTAGGGCAAATAGATTAGAGGATGGTGAGCCTCTAGAGAGACTTAGTGGGCACAAAATTTGGAGGAAGGTTAATTGGTACTCAAAAATAACTAAATCAGGGAAAGCTCAAAAATTTCCAGGCTATGGAGTAGAAGATCATTGGACCAAGCAGAGTATATTTTGGGAGTGGCCATATTGAAAGGATAATTTGGTTTGTCATTGTCTAGATGTGATGCATACTGAAAAAATGTGTTTGACAACATAATGCACACTATTATGGACACTGACTAAACCAAGGATAATGACAAAGTAAGATTAGACTTGGCATTATATTGTAAACATACTGAGTTGTGCTTAAAGCCTCTTGTAAGTGGTCATTGAATTAATCCCAAGGCTTGCTACACATTGGAAAAACGTCAAATAGAAAGTGTCTTACACTGGCTGCAAGAGTTGAGAATGCCAGATGGTTATGCATCCAACTTGGGTAGATGTGTGAATATTGCACAAAGGAAACTGTGTGGCATGAATAGTCACGACTGCCATGTTTTCATGCAGTATTTACTCTCAATTGCATTCAAAGATCTACCTAAGCATGTATTGAAGCTGTTAACCAAATTAAGTTATTATTGTAGAGACTTATGTTCATCCACCCCCAAGGTTGAAGACTTG
Source organism: Nissolia schottii (assembly GCA_003254905.1). Classification (NCBI taxonomy): domain Eukaryota; kingdom Viridiplantae; phylum Streptophyta; class Magnoliopsida; order Fabales; family Fabaceae; genus Nissolia; species Nissolia schottii. The sequence goes on from QANU01035109.1 coordinate 94,324, forward strand.
TTATTGATGGAAAAGAACATTTCAATTATTCTATGTACACTAAAGCGAATATTTTCTCCTGCATTCTTTGACTTAATGAAGCATTTGCTTCTACACTTAGCATATGAAGCACGAATGTGTGGTCAAATTCAATATAGTAATTGTTCTATCATTTTCCTCTCACGCCCAACTTGTATTTCTATTTAACCAAACCAACTATTTGTTAATTTTCATGCAATTGTTTTAGGAAGTGTCAACTGGAGTATGGTAATTAATTTTCTGATCAACTATTTCTCCTATGTTTCAGAAGCCATGTATGTATTTCATATCAGAATGGTGATTGTGACATTCCTTTATTTTTTATAGTCATTACTTTAGTACTAAATTTTGAATTTATACATGTGTGAGGTGCAAACCCACTATAACACAAATAATGACTTGATGACCTTATCTTGGGGACCAACCAATAGAGCTATTAGTTGGCTCATACATTATGTTAATGGGTACATCTGAATGGGGTAAGAGGTCAAAAAAAGACAATAGTGGTGTGTTAAGGGAAAATGCTCTGATAATGGTTCAAGAAATGATGATTACTATGGAGTGTTTAAGAAGATGCTTGAATTTGAGTATGTACATGGTGGGAGGGTCAATTGGATTGTGCTTTTCTATTGTGAGTGGTATGATCCAACTTATACATGTGGAACTCGGACACAATCCCACTCCAAAATCACAGAGATTAATGCAACTAAAAGGTATAGGGGTATGATCCATTCATCATTGCACAAAATGCAAAATAAGTTCATTATATACACTACCTTGGACAAAGGCAATCAAATTGGAGGATTGTAATGAAAAGTAAGCAAGTGGTCGCATTGAGGTTGAGAACGAATCTCTGGAGAATGAAGATGACAAAATTTAACTTCTACCCGTCCAACAACAAGTACCAAGAGCTGAAGATGTTGAAGAAGAAGAAGAATTTGATAACGAAGATTAAAGAAGATGAAGACAATCTTCAAAGCATACCTATATTATGTATTGGACTATTTCCATGTATTTGACTACATTAAGTTGAATAACTATTTAGTAAGAATTTTAAATTTAGTTTTGTTTGTGTTTGACACTTTTTAATATCAATGAACTACAATTGATTATGTTGCAATCGTTGGGATATGTCATTTTAAATATTTATTTTTTAAATTATTATAGAATTACTAGTAGATAAGTCTGCCGATAACTTAAATATTATTTTATATTAACCACAATTACTGATGGATTTATTCGCCTCTAAAGTGTTAAAAATGATGTTTTTCTCACATTTATTATTGTCAGATATTTTATATCCATACTGACAGATTTATTCGCCAATAATTTTCGTCGTATACGTTATCTAACGGTACAATGACCTCTGTATTGTCAAATAATTTTTGGCATTAGAATTGTCAGAAACCTTAAAATTTGACGGTAATTGTATGAAGCGTATTATTAGTAGTGATGTGACTTTCATTCATTTCTCTATCTAAGATAGACATCAAATGCCTTCCAACTTCATGGGCATGGTTTAATAGTAGGTGTGAAAATAGGCATATTTGGTGATGCAAAAATATTCGATTAGATTCCACTTTAAAGCGTCTGTGAATAAAAATTTAGAAAATAAATTCTCTTATGTAAGTTTTTTTTTACACAATTTTAGTATGTATAATCTCTTATCAATTAATTATTTTTTGTGTCATGTATAGGTCCTATTTTTAAATATTAATGACGAAATATTACGCATGATAATATCATATAAACTATCTACGTGAAAGAATTCATTCCGAAAAATTTAACTGTGTTAACTAATATAAAACCAACTTCAGAAAATAACTACCCCGTAATAAAAAAAACAACTTTAGAAAGTAATTAGCATGTGATGATCATTTTCATTTTTGCTTTCTATTTGAATGTTTTTGACTATTAACAGTGACACATACACATTAAGATATTTTCTATAAAGCGACAATGTACTATAATTGTCTGGTTTTACACGTTGCCTATAGATACATAATAGACGAAGATTCATCCTCCGGTGGATAAACCACAAGAAAAGAAAAAGTCTGAATTTTCAACTAATTACCATTTAATCATCCACCACCATTTTTAACTGCTAAATAAACATCTTCTTGAATGATCTCTTTCCAACTTGTTCTCTTCTTCAAATGTCTCCTCTTCCCATCTTTTCCCTCGCGCTTCTTCTTCTAACCTCTGTTTCATGCACAGATTTCGTCTACAACACCAACTTCAACTCCACCAACATTCGCCTCTATGGAAACGCCACCATTGATTCTTCCTCCATCCTCACCCTCACCAACCGCTCCTCCTTCTCCGTGGGCCGTGCCTTCTACCCCTCCAAGGTCCCCGCAAAAGCATTCTCAACCTCCTTCGTCTTCTCCATTGCGCCATTCAGAAACATCCTCCCTGGCCACGGCTTCGTCTTCATACTCTCCCCTCTCGCTTCCGTAGATGGTGTCAGCTCAGCTCAGCACCTTGGCCTCTTCAACTTGACCAACAACGGTAACCCCAACAACCACGTCTTTGGGGTCGAGTTCGATGTGTTCAAGAACCAAGAGTTCCATGACATCAACGACAACCACGTGGGCGTGGACGTGAACTCGCTTACTTCTTTCACTTCACATGCTGCTGGTTTTTGGGGTGGTGATGAAGAGTTTGAGGAGTTGAAGCTTAACGATGGTGAGAACCTCTGACCCAACAACCATATTTAATTCTACGGTGCTTATCTCGCATATGCATCAAATCAAATACTGCCGTCTTGGACTCTCCTTCGTGTGCTGCTGCTAAGTTTTTTAATTTAAAGATAAGATTGTCAATTTTATCTTTTTTTTTTTTTTTATCGAATATCTAAATAAAACCATTGTATCTAACATAAAATTTGCGCAGTCTTCTGAAAAGATTACGATTGAAATTATTAACATTTTACTAGCAAGTATTCTCAGGATATTTTTTAACACAGCACAAATAGTTATTTGTATAGAAAAATGCAAAATTTGCGAGTTTTCAAGGACATTGAACATTTTATCAAATTCCTTAACCATTGGTTAGCAAAGCCCAAATTATCATAAGATCAAAGATCATAACTTAGTATCGTGTCACATTTAATTCTCATATCTTTACTCGTGCAATGTAGGGAAGGACTATCAGGTGTGGATTGATTATTTAGGCTCCAGGGTTAATGTCACAATGGCTATTGCTGGACAGAAGAGGCCTAAGAGGCCTTTGATCAGTGAGATTGTGAATCTTTCCGATGTTCTTATGGATGAGATGTTTGTTGGGTTTTGTGGGGCAACAGGGCAACTTGTGGAGAGTCACAAGATTCTGGCTTGGAGCTTCAGTAACTCGAATTTCTCCATTGGTGATGCTTTGGTAACTACGAATTTGCCTTCCTTTGTGCTTCCTAAAGAATCGGTTTTGAGGTCAAGAGGTTTTGTTGTAGGGATCACAATAGGTGTTATTATCTTTGTTGTCATTGGAGTTGCAGCCGTGGTGTTTGTGTTTTTGTCCAGAAGGAAAAGGAGAAGGAAAAGGAGTAAGAGAAACAAGGAAGGGGAAGAGATTGAAGATTGGGAATTAGAGTATTGGCCACACAGAATGGATTATGAGGAGATTCAGGCTGCAACTAAAGGATTTTCGGACCAGAATGTAATTGGGTTTGGAGGGAATGGGAAAGTCTATAAAGGGCTTCTTGAAGGAGTAGTGGAAGTTGCAGTGAAGAGGATCCCTTACGACAGTGAATATGGCATGAGGGAGTTTTTGTCAGAGATTTCGAGTTTAGGCAGATTGAAGCATAGGAATGTGGTTCCATTGAGAGGCTGGTGCAAGAAAGAGAGGGGAAGCTTGATCTTAGTTTATGACTATATGGATAATGGGAGTTTAGACAAGAGAATATTTGATGCTGATATTGAGAGTTCTATATTCCACTGGGAGGACAGAGTCAAGGTGCTGAAGGATGTGGCTAAGGGAATTCTGTATTTGCACGAGGGTTGGGAGGTTAAGGTGTTGCATAGGGACATCAAGGCGAGCAATGTGTTACTTGGCAAGGATATGAATGCTAGGTTGGGGGATTTCGGACTCGCCCGGATGCATCGCCATGAGCAGATTGCCAACACCTCCAGCGTGATCGGAACCGTCGGTTACATGGCGCCTGAATTATTGAGAACCGGCAGAGCCTCGACGCAAACGGATGTGTTTAGTTTTGGTGTGCTGGTTTTGGAGGTGGTCTGTGGGAGGAGGTCAGTTGAAGAGAACAAGCCAGCCTTGGTTGGTTGGGTTTGGAGCCTAATGGAGAGAGGAGAATTATGTTCTGCTCTTGATGAAAGATTGAAAGGGAGGGATGATGAATGTGGTAGCATCAGTGATGAGGTTGAGAGGGTTCTTTGTGTTGGCTTGTTGTGTGCTCACTCTGACCCTCACAATAGGCCAGCTATGAGACAGGTTGTGCAGGTTCTAGAGGGAGGCAGCATGGAAGAGAGCTTGCTTGACAGAATAAATTCAGCTGCTAGATATGCTGGGAGATTTGGTAACAACATTTACCCCACCATTGAGGACATATCTCACTGTTCTCCTTTCACAACTCAGTGTGATATTGAGGGCAGATGAGGAGTCTTCTAGAAGATCATTCTGACCAATGGCTCGTTGCATGTTTTTGAACTGCGGCTGCGTTTAATTAAGGGGAAAATGCATTTTACCCATGTGAACCATAGGGTTTGTTTATAGACTTTATTTCTTGAATTTTAAAAATAAGCAAATTCAACGCTAAGGTTTTGTAACATTGCAAATCAATTCTTACGTGAAAAAACTCTTATATATACCATGGTGTAAATGATTCATATACCACAAATATAATCTTTACTCTTAAATGTATTGTGGTGCATAAATCTTTTACACCATGATGTATATAAGAATTTCTTCTCTTACATGACCAAATTATTCTCATTTTTTTTGAAGATCGGTACCAAAGAGAATGAGATGAATGTAATTTGATGATTTAAGAATTGATTTGCATGTTAACGTTAGATGATGATTTGTAGGTTTCTAAAATTCATGGATAAAACAGTCTATTTCAAGGGGTAAAATGCTTTTCTTTTTTACTTTAGTTAATGTGTGTCTGAAAAATTACTAGAAAATGAGGCTGATTCTGCCACAATTGCCACTGCAATGTGGTTAGGGACAATGCCATAACAACACTATCGTTGCCGCTTTGGTAGAAGTCTTAAAAACGGTCATCATTCCTTTGATATATGTTTTTTTCTTGGACGTGTTCCTTTGATATATGTTGAATTGTTCTGGAAGAAAGTGGCATTCATTCGATCTGAGATTTCCCATTTTCTGTACACAGTACAAGATTATAGAATCCAACAATATAAATATTCTTTTTGTTTCAAATGTTTTGGGCTGCATGCATAGCCATTCTCCTTTTCAGGATTGATGTCATTTTAGACGTGTATATCAATGAGAATGGAGCAAGTTGATTTAATTCTGCTGAGTGTTCAGTTGAATCATATTCCACGTTTCTCTACATTGCATTCACCAAATTCTATTCCGATTAAGAGGAAACCAATTTTTATCTGGGATTTTTTTTTCCAGAAATAAAATAAATAAAAATACCCTATTCATAATAAACTCTTTTCAAAGTTGTTCCCAAATGCTTTTATTTTTTTTTAAGTGAAAGCCGATTAAATTGACTTCTAATTTTTTTTAAACATGAGTCTATTTAAATTGACTTCTTTACTTATTTTTCAAAATCAAATTTATAAATAGAGGCGCATATTCATTTATAGTGTGTATAAAAGTTTAAGTTTTTTGTATGAGTTAAAAAGATGAGTGAGGAGTTAGAAGAGATTTTAGTGTATTATAATAATGAGGAAAAAAATACACAAGACGAAATTACTTTTTATTCCTCAATTAAATCTTGGGTGGCTGTATATTCAACTGTTACTTTGTCGCAACGTATTCACCATTATTGAACTCCTTGTTGAGCTTGAAGATGTTCACTCAAGCTTTGGTGCCTCCAATGTTGGTCCATCGTTTGTGCCAAACATCAATCCCTCCCCTCCTCTAACTGCTTATGATTCACCATCTCCAAGCCTTGCATATCTTACCAAGGATGTCCCTCATCCATTACCTCGACATTCGATTCCAATGCAGGTGTTCATCTAGTGTTGGGTGGTGACTATTATGGTAATGATGATTATGGCGATGATGATGATCATAATGAAGATATGCAAGGTAATGGTGATGGTGGTGATGACGATGGTGGTGATGAAGACATAGTGCAACCGACACTAATACATCTACGAGATATACCAAGTTACTACACCACCTAATCTTAGCCTCAATGCCGTGACAAAGGTTCAACATCAGCATCAACATATTATATATTGGTCAACAGTTCCAAAACAAGGAAACTGTATTGTTTGCTTTTAAAAACTACAGCCTCCGCAAAGGCGTGCAACACAAAGTCCTTGAGTCTAGAAAAGGAAAATTTTGGTGCGAGTGTACCATGGCAAAACAAGGATGTGCCTAGTTAATTCGGGTGACTCAAAGGGAGAAGTCCCAAATGTGGGAAGTGGGGAAGTTTAATGATAAACACACTTGTCTTTTTTCTAGTTTACCAAAGAGGCACCTGCAATTGGATTCAAAAGTTAACTAAATTACTACAGTTCACGACAGTTCGCCTGAGGAACGTCAGCTTGTATTTGTGATAGGTTGTTTTCACTTTCATATTGTTTGCGCTAACAATAAAATTTTGCACTTGATAAAATCTCCCTTCAGTAAGAGTAGGCTCGAATTGGTTGAGCAAATTTCTGGGAACTGTTGCGTGAATCCATCCCCCTGAAAGATGACCATCATCTCTAACTCAAAAGCAGTATATTAGGTTCAAATCCTCACATGATTTTTGCTTTCAACAGAAAATCTTACTTGGTGAACGTAGGTCCATACATTACCACAAAATAGGCACACATTTGTGGAATAATGAAGTAAGGAAAACAAATATGCAACACATTTGTTCCAATATGCAATCCTTTGTTACTTTCTTAAGTCAATATGAAGGAAGGCTACTTTATCAGGTAGAGATAATGCAAAATATTGTGATCGTAAATGAAGTAAGAAAACAAACGTGAAAGACCGTATGGGAAACAAACTTGACATCAAGGTTCAACATATTCCTTTGTGAAAATTTTGAAGATGGCAAACCGTATGGGGTGCAGATGGAAAACCGTATGTGGTTTAGATTTACCTTCTCGTCGACAAAATCATCTCCAGCGCAAATGTTTCTGCCTTGTTGTCAATGTTTGGCACTTTCCATAGTCTTGTAATGTAAATCTTGAAAAGCCAAGGGAGTTTTGTTGGGTTAGCCATGCTCAACAAATCATAACTTGCTTCCATGTTTCTTGAAAGCAATATGAAGGAACACAATATGAAGGAAGACATTATGTAAACATTTGTGGAATAAATGAAGTAAGAATCCCAACTTGACAAACATGTAAACATCAATGTTCACCATATTGAAGATGAAGGAAGACAATATGCACACATTTTGAAGATAAAGGAAATAACCAAAATTTTGAAGATGAAGGAAAACAAACTTGACAAACATTCCCAACATCAATGTTCATATTCATGTTAGGAAAAATGTTGAAGATAAAGGAACACAATAGGGAAAGATTTGTGGAATAATGAGGTAAAGAAGCTGACGTTTTAGATGAGGGAACACAATATCCAACCTTGTGAGGACGCTTGTTGATATGCAACCTTGTGAGGACACAATATGATGATTTGTTGTTTCTGCTGGAGAAACACAAAACTGAAGGTGAGCATAATGAGAGGGGAGCAAAATGTGAGGGTAAATGAAGTATAAGAATCCCAACTTGACAAACATGCAAACATCAATGTTCACCATATTGAAGATGAAGGAAGACAATATGCACACATTTTGAAGATAAAGGAAAAATTATAATTTTGAAGATGAAGGAAAACAAACTTGACAAACACTCCCAACATCAATGTTCATATTCATGTTAAGAAAAATGTTGAAGATAAAGGAACACAATAGGGAAAGATTTGTGGAATAATGAGGTAAAGAAGCTGAGGTTTAAGATGAAGGAACACAATATCTAACCTTGTGAGGACGCTCACAATATGCAACCTTCTGAGTACACAATATGATAAGAGAAACACAAAACTGAAGGTGAGTATAATGAGAGGGGAGCAAAACTTGAGGGTCGTGTGAGGGCTAGTTTGGGCGGGAAAAAATTATACAAAAGAGTGACACGTGTCTATTCGACGTGTGGACCCACTGTGCATATTCCCAACTTTTATTATATATATTATATATATAATATATAATATATAATATAATATAGATATAGATATAGATTTTACCACAGCTACCCGGTAACACACGAGACACAATTTACCTTCACGCTGGCGCCCATCCCGCTCCCGCTTGGAGGCGTCGGTCCCTTCCCGCTCGCGCTCCACCAGCGCCGTCAACTCACCGCGACCTTGACTCTGCCAGCATTTGTTTGCTGCTCTTCACCTCCATTTCTGTCACCTTTTCATCCCTGCTTCCAGGTTCCTTTCAAACCCTGCTGTAAGAGTGTTCAAAAGCTTCTCTTTTAATTGGTTGTTGGTGTTGTTGATTTTCTACTTTTTATTTTTATTATTTTATTTTTATGACCCTGGTTTTTGGTTCAACGCAATGCAAGCTATTGCCCTTTATGTCCTCTTGGAGAGAAGCCTTAATCGCAGAAGTGGATTGAGATTTCATTTAATGATGATTTAGGACAGCACCGTGGTTTTGTTCCTGTTAGTTGCTGACATTCAGATATCTTTTCTTCTCGTGATTTTGTTTAGTTTCCTTTGCTTGCTTGAACCGGGTAATGAAAAGGTCAAATTTTTTTAATGCTCTCCAACTTGTATGGCATCTGTCTCTTTTATTCTTTCCTAGATTAATTTCTATTATGTGTATGTGTAGTTTTGGTCGTTTCATGGCACAGGTGGGGAGGGGGCAGAGAATATGTGTGGTGGCGGGGTGGGGATGGGGAGCGGCCACTCCCCGCCCCCTGTGCTTGTGCCATCCCTGCGATGTCTTCTGATCTAAACAAACACCACGATGCTAAACACCATTACTACATGAAGTATGAACTAAATATTTATATCCTAAAAGGGCTTGTATTATCTATTTATGTTTTGAATTTTCAAATTGTTAAATTCTATCAATTATTTTTGTTACAGAAAAGTTTATTTCAATTTTAATGTATTTTACATAATTTATATAATTATTTAGTTATATTCTGTTTAATTGGTTTGGTTTAGTTATATTCTGTTTAATTGGTTTGGCCTTTTACTTGCTAGTTACGAATAAGAAAAACCTTTTACTTGCTAGTTAAACCTCTGACCCAGTGCCTTGACAGGTTCAATCACCTAAGTTTAATAACTAGGGTTTGGATAAACGGATCAAACCCAATAAATTCATGGTTGCAAGAGGCTTAGATAGCAACAAAATGGAAGGTGCAGCAAATGCTGTTTGCCACCACAGCTACTTGCCACCTGCGATTGGTGAGTCATGCACAGCATCCCCCTCACAAATTCTGTCATTGACTGTTTTTGCATTGAAATTGTGTTAGGAATGAAATCTGCAAGATTAGGAGAGTGAATAAAGTGATATGAGTGAGAATTGTTAGGAACAAAATATGAATCAGCTCATTTTCCTAATCAATCTAACAGATTTACTCCTATTCCTAATAATCCTTACTCATATCACTTTATTCACTCTCCTAATCTAGCAGATTTTACTCCCAACATTTTTCATAGTAGCCTTCAATATTAACTGGTTCATTTGTTGCTGGTAATTGAATTAGTGTTGCTGTTTCTTGGAATTTTGATTGAATTGGTGTTTTCTGGTTACAGAAGCTATCTTAAGAGAAGCATCATCATCATCGTGTGAAATAACAGTCATGCAAGAATCAGATGAAAATGAAAAAGGAGAAAAGAGGAACACAGAAATGAAAGGGAGCTTTGTACATGAACCCACAGGTAATTACAAATTTTGCTTTGTTTTTGTGTTCAAATTGAAAATGCTTTTTTTTCTTTCTTGTGAGCAATTTTGGTTGACATAAGAAATATGATTCTGCCTGGCTTCGTTTCTGATTCTACAGTGATCATGATAGTTAGAGTGTGCGTTGGTTGAAGATAGTGAAATATTGCAATACAATAGTAGAGGATCTCAGTTATGAAAGGGTCATGAATGGTTGCCCAACTTAATAGGAATTAGGTGAAAATACAAATTACTTTCTTGGACTATCGGCCTCTCACAACGGGCAACCTGGAAGTATTTGTTTTTTAAGCTAAACATACATCTAGAGTAAGGTTGTTGTCATATAATGTGGAGGTCATATGTTCAAATCCAGTAAATAACCTCTCCATTTGCAGGTAGCAAAGCTACGTACATCTAACCTCCTCAGACCCTACCAGGGAGCCTTGTGCAATGGGCTGCCTCTTTATCCTTCAATCATGTTATCAGCTGAAATTATCAGATACCCATATATCTATTTAAATCAAACAGAAAAGGCACATACAACACATGGTTCCCAGCCTCTGTTTTCTTAGCCTGACAAAACATATCTTTGCATTTCCTACATTGATGGCAATTTCTTTTCTTTCATGACTACAGTTTCTGCTGTGGCCTTGTTGCTCATGCTCACACTGCTCCTTATCTTTGGCTCTTACTATATGCCCTTGAACTGCTCCTAGCACTCCTAATGAAAATGTTGACATGAACTCTGCAGAAGACAAATAGATTCCCAACTCAAGTGTTATGTTCATTATTCAATAAGGTCATGTTCCACCAAATAGAGCTTGTCGTATATCTTCTGTGAGTCTGATGGTTGTTGCATGCATGATTTAGTTGGGATACACGGATTAATTTCTCTTTGGCCTTAGAAGACTAATTTGTTAGTTGCTGAAACTTCCTTGTGCTAACAGATTGGTCCTTGGAGGACTTGGAGGTTTGATGATTGTGCAAGCTCTATAGAAGCTTTAAGGGCCATTTGCTTTATTGTGTTATTTTGTGGTGAGATTTGATTTACGATATGGATGATTTATATATATCTGTATGTGGCTGGAATTCACTTGAAATATGTGGAATATTCAAATGTACTGAAAAGGCTTCCTCTTTATCGAGGGATTTACATGAGGTGAGTAGCTAAAATTAGGGAGATTACTAGCCCAAAATAAGGGGGGGAAAAATGGAAATAAATCAGGGAATCAAACCGAACTTAAGTGTCCTCTTTGATGCCCTGCTGACAACTTCCATTGTTGCTCTTGACTTAATGCCCTTGGACTGACTTATCAGTTACCTCTATCATGGTAGAATGTGATGGGTCTGGTACTAGATAAATAAGGAATATGATTTTGTTTTCATAGTTTTAGCTTGTTAAAGTTCTTCCCTCCCTTGGCTAACTCTCAAATGATTGTTGGCTTGTCTTAATGCTACTAAGAAAATGGGAAAACACTAAATGGCGATTCCCAAGTCTGTACCTGCGGAAATGTGGCAAATGATTTATTTAATAACAATAATAATAAATTATAATAATGTATTTTAAATTATCTAAGCTGTGCCCAGATTATTTATTTGCAAGGTTTTTGTTTTTGTTTTTAAAGAAAAATAGAGATACAATATTATGTGAAGTTATTTCACTTTTAGTAAGTTAGTATAAAATAAAGAAATTTCTCGTTACAGTATTTTCCTACAGTATACTAATTTTATTGTTTTCTAGTTTTCGAAAATCTTTTAACAAAGATATATACTTATTTATCATGGATAGAGTTACAGTAATTAGAGGTTAGAAGTAAAGTGTGCTAGAATTCAGAGTTTAAAGCCTTGTAGCACTGAAAGGTGTTTATATGTTGGTCAGCCCATTGATTTGGTGGTCCCGGCAGTAAACCCTGAAAGGTAGTGAAACCGTTAGTTAGCCAAATAGGAGTCTTCCGTTGGGTGGTCCCGTAACATGAGCTTCTAAATTTAGTAGAATAATGGCAAACTTACTTATATATATATATATATATATATATATATATATNTGAAGGAACAGAAATGGTAGTGTGGTAATTAATTGATAATTGAAAGATGGATGTTGCTATGGTTTGGGGTGGAAAACATATTTTTTTCTTCGAGAAATGAACTGAAATCAGGTCAACCGTCTTTGCTTTCCTGCCCTCTTTTTTATTGGTCATCAGTGGCCTATAACCTCTGTGCTGATGTGAACAACTGGAGATGGCCAAATGAAGAAGTCTCTTCACTCTTGCAGAGTGCAAAGTGAGTTCCATCTATTGTGGCACCATAGAATGGTGATGCACACTGACCCCTATGTATAACTGAATTTAGGTTAGAGTTTGATTATTAGTATTGTACTTAACTGTATTCTATTTAACTGCGAATTGAACATAGTGTTGGAATTGGGATGCTAAAATATGGGGTCTGCTTTAATCATTGAGCTTACTTCTCTATTGTTAGCAGTGTCGGGTACAAGAGAATCTGCTATGGAAGAAACATGTGCTGCTTGTGCCATGGAATGGAGCATTCAACTTGAGAAGGGCCTCCGTTCTAGTAAGCCAGGTGATATTGCGCTTTCTTTCTTCTTTTCTTGTTAACTACTTATACCATTTTAGGATTTGCTTATTTACCAATTCTTTTCCTCCATTAGGTGTACCTGTCCAAACCATATTGCAACTGGGGCCTCGCCTCCAGCAATGGAGTAGAGAGCTTGAATCTGGCATTGCTTTCGATGCCATAATTGGTCTTGTGCCAGGTGAAGTTAGGCTCTTTGCCAATGTCATCCTTTTGCGCCTTGCTGATGCCTTTAGAGGAGGTGACATAGAAGTCAAGCTTTCTGTTGTCAAAGTTTTCTTGTTTGAACGAAAGCACCGTAATATTGGGAAGCACAAGCAGTGTAAAGGGTTACTGTCAAAGGAAAGGGTAGCTAACCACTTGGAGTTGTTGAAGCGAGTGAAATATGTTTATGACAATGGGGATTTGGAGTCCAAGGTATTGGCTTTGGTTCTGTTTGGTTGCTGGGCTGATTTTACCAATGACAATGCTCAAATACGATACTTGATACTTTCCAGCCTTGTTTCTCCTCATGATTGTGAGGTAAGTTAAGTATTTTAATGTTGATGTTGTTCTGGGTATCTAACTTCATTCGTGATACATCTCTCAGTTATGTATTATTATTTGTTTATATCAATGTGCTACATGAGTAACTAGTCATGTTTACTTCAGATGTTTCAAGAACAGTGTTGTGCAATAATTGTATGGAAATTGAGAAACGACAATTTTAATTTGATTTGCAAGGCAATACATGGATGGATTGACAATGATTGGATGTTGTGTTATCCTGTGGAGGTTGATTGCCTTGGGCCATTGTCCTAATTTACTTTGCTTCTGAGTTCTGCCTTGTTTAGCCAGTTTCCTTATAGATGCTTTTCTATGTTCTAATTGCTCCATTGATTATCTGCATTAATATATCTGAAATGTTGGATTGGGTTTCTACAGGTAAGAGCATCATTATTTGCTGCTGGATGCTTCAGTGAGACATCAGATGATTTTGCATGTATCACATTGGTGATGCTGTCCAATATGATGGATTCATCTTCAGTTTCATTGACTGTAAAGTTGGCCGCAGCACAAGTTTTTGGGAAATTCAAGCGTTTATTTTCAATTGCAAATAAAGCGTATAAGGTCATTCACAATTTTTTTCATTCTGTTTAATCTGTTTATTTCTCTCTTTGCAGGAGCATTTTCTTTTGTTACATTATTACAAGGTTTATTGTATTCTTGTGTCTGTTCTTTTCTTGGAAATGTCACATGCTACGGTTTCATGTGTGATGATTGATTTAATGCAGGTAGGTTTACAGTTGGTAAATAATTCTTCAGGTGAAGACTTTTTGGTAGCTATGTTATTATCTCTTACAGAATTGTGTTCTGTTTCTACGCTTCTTGCCTCCTGTCAGGTATGTGCCTCTTTATTCTGCTATATGATTTCGAGCATCCCAGTTGGGTGGAAGAACATAAGTTCCCAGTTTTTACTCTATCCCAGCTTTTCATTTTGTCCTTCAACTGGCAAAGATGCTTTCTTAGTAGATACTTTGGGGGGGGGGGGG
>QANU01035109.1:109251-140569 GCA_003254905.1 Nissolia schottii
TTTTTTTGATATGATCCATTCCTTGATTCGTTCTTGTCATAAGAAAGAGATATTACTAGATATGTGAGAAGAAATATCACTTAATTGATGTATTATATTTTTTTATCAACTCTATTTAGAATTTTTTTTTTCAAAATTTTTATAAGTTATCAAAACATTGTATTTGATAATTTAAATTTTGATAATTTATTATTATTTTATATAAATTTATTTTGTTGATATCCATTAATTTATTTGATTATTTTAGCTTGATAAATATTGATAATTTGTACAACAATTTAAAACTAATTTTAAGTTAGCAAAGAACCAAACAGAGTTTAGTAAAAAGCTAGTTCTTTTTTATTCAAGTTCATAAAACTTGTTTCATTTTGTACTTAATTAAACTGGTTTTTGAAGTTGCCAAACATCTCCTAAATATTATTATATGAACGTTGGGGTTGATCGAGGTGGAAAGTGTCTCCTTTAACTAGAAATCTTGAGTTCAAGCCTTGAGCTGGTAGATCTCAACCCTTCATGTACTTTAGCAGGGTCGAGTTGGGTTAATTGAGTTTCTGTTAACAAGGACCGTATGTATGTCAGTGGTTTAATCAAGAAAAGAAAAATTAGTGTTATATGAAGTTGGTGAAACTTTAGCAAGTTCTGCTTAAAAAAGGCGGGTAAGGAGGTTAAAGCTTGTATGAAGCAAGATACAGCTAGCTTGTGCAATCCAGCACAATTTTTTATTTTAGTGCTTTCTTGTTGTAAACATTCTTTTGAATCATTTGGTGGTTTCAGGTGGACTTTGTTCTTTCACTTCTCCGTCGAGAAACCACTCCACGTGCACGAGAAACAGCATTGAGATGCTTGCAATTTTTATCCCTAAAAGGACACTGCCAATATCCGGTTGAACATTTGTCTTCCATTGAAAAGTAGTGCCACCAAACTTCCATGTCCAGCAAAGAACTAACGCTGTTTGTACTACATTCTTTAGGTTGCATTTAGTTGCTGATACAAGACACAAATGCAAAAATAGAAAATAAATCTTGTATTTAGTGATAAAATATAAGACACGATTTATTGGTCGCAGAGGTGATGGTTAGTGGTTGAACTTGTTGCTTTCATATGTCAAGGGTAAAATTGACAATAAGGAAATATGTCATAGTAAAATTGGAAGAAAAATGTTTCATTACAGTGTTGTCTCTATTTTCTGTCTTCGTGTCTTTACAAAATAAAGTTATAAAAAATACATTAATTTTTTTATCTTGAGACAAGTTTTTGTACTTGTCTTTATAACTAAACTGGATTTTGTGTCTCTATTTTGTAGTTGTCTTTTATCAACAATCAAATGTAACCTTATTGTAGAATGTCGTTCCCAATCCAAGGTTGGATCTATAATACATTAGTTTTTCTCGAATCCTAGTTGTTTTTCCCTTTTCCATGTTTTGAAATGTTTAACTTAATTCGCCCTTCTTGATCTACTTTATTTCTCAAACTTATTTCTAGTAGCCTTTGTTAACAAAAGTTTAACTCGTTTGTGTCATTTTTATTGACAATTTGTACATTTGATTTCATAGTTGGAAAGAAAATCAATGAAAAGAGTCGGGGATGAAATAAATTTGAAAAAAAAAAAGAGGAGTAACGTAAGGGTGAAAATGAGTTAGGTTGGGTCGGACATTACATTTAACAGGGTGACTGGCCAACCTACCAGGTTTGATAGGCTATAAAATAGACCTTGGCTTGGCCTATTAAGGTAAATAGGTTTACAAAAAAACTTGAGCCTTAATACTTTTTGTTAAACAGGCTAGGTCATAGGCCCCCCTGATGGACGGTCTCACATATTTCCACCCTTAGGCAACCCAACAAGAATTGCATATGCACAAATTTCTCTTTCCTTTATATTTTTTTTTGACGATCCAAAATAATGATTTCATTCAATAATAGGGATAGAATTATAATTGAAACATCTTAGCTAGCTAATCTGTGCTTAAGTCGCAAACTCGCCCACTAAGTTGTTATTCACTTTGTTTGGGAAGGTGATAAGTGCCTAATTTACGCAAATTTGACCTACTAAAATGGCACTTATTTGCTTAGGTTTTAATGAATTATCTAATGAATTCCCCATTTTTGTAGGTTTTTAAATATATTTTGCAAGATGGATGCAGGCATAAATAATTAAGAATAATCCCATAAAAGAATGGAGCAAAAGGGCAAAAGTGGAAAAGAGCTTAAAAGAAGAAATCAGCAAGGACTGCTCAGCGGAATAAAAGGCTCGCTCAGCGCACAAACGACAAACAGCGCTCAGCGGAAGTACCCTGGCCGCTGAGCGATTGTACCTTCGAGCCACTTGCAGCCGGCGCATTAAATGTACCAAGTTGGCGCCAGCTGGATTGCAGCGCGGCCCCTGCAAAAGCTGCCAGAGCATTTATTACTCCGCGTATAATGATTACACCGCTCAGCGATATAGCGCCGCCGCTCAGCGATAAAGCGTGAACCGCTCAGCGGTCGTACCAAAACCGCTGAGCGAAGGACCCCAGACTTTGCCTATAAATAGGAGGGCCGAGGCACTCATTTGAATCATCCCTTCCCCCCCCCAAAACTTCATTCTTCCACATTTCCTTTGTACTTTTTAGCTTAGTTTAGGTTAGGAACAAAGAGGAGGCCTGTGAAGGAGCCGGGAGATCGAGGAAGCTCGGCGAACCGCAGTCATGACGGCGTGAGTACGTGTCATGGTAAGCTTCCAAACCTTGCCTCCGAGATACTCTTGTAAGATGGATTTCTAATCCTCTTTTTGTTGGGATTTTGATCATCATTGTAGTTTGCTTATATCTATGTAACTATTGCATAGGAATCTATCTATTTCTATTGATTCGCTTGAACGATTTTATGCTTAATGCTAGCTTTTGTTTAGTGTTTTGTTCTTGATTTGAGACTTATGTGTATGAACGAAAGTTATACTAATTAAGTTACAACCAAATTTAGATCAACTTCACTATGCTAACCTAGATTCTAGACTCGAAAGTTGTGAACGAGAAGTTGCAATCATTAGAGTCGGATCTAAATCCTTCATCTAACCTTGTCGCTGTAATGGGACTAAAAGTTAGTCGTTTTAACATCTGGAATAATTCTGGTGTACTTTGTTAAGGTTTGTGTAAGAGATTAACAAATCTAATAAAGGAAACATGTGATCTTTTCATATGCGAAAGCAATGTAAAAGATAAGATCTGGTAGCGGGCAATCAATGAAATGATAATTCTATGTAATAAGTAACTGGATCCTATTTACATTTTATGTTGTTTATTTACATACTTATCAAACAATTATCAAATCCCTCACTCCATTGTTTGATTAACTAAACTCAAGAATAGTATTTTTGCAACTCTCTGTGGATTCAACTATACCCGACTATACTGCAATTGGATCCCTTGTGGATATGAAAGCCGTAAAGTAGGATATATATTTAATTTGAACGACAAAAGCGCAGATAAGCTTTCTACGAGCTTGGCACGGTTGTGACAAAACCTAAGTTGTGTCAAGATCGGAGAAAGTGTTTAATAAGGCTTTCATCAGATGGTACTTAGTCCCAAATAAGTGTTTGAAAGTAGCGTTACGTAGAAAATACGGACCAATTTTAAACTTTATTTTATATACCTCATGGTACAAAGTAGAGCTTCGTATTCGGAGAACATGTAAGGCGAGCAGTAACGTAACATGCTTAGCTAATAATAAAAGAGATAGTAAACAATCAAACATAATATCAAACATTGGTCTATATCATATATTCACCGTCAGATACACAAATACTAACATAGTTGTTACATACATATTTTTAACACAAAAGTAGAATGATCACATAAAATCTACTAATTACAATCCTACTCTTCAGCTCCTCTCTCGGGGTACTGCTCCTCCTCAGGCTGCTCACCTCCCTGCTCTTCCTCAAATCCTGGAGTCATGAATGAGTGGGGTGAGAACATAGCGTTCTCAGTGGGTAAACATGGGTTAATTGGGGACTTCTTATTCTCATTTATGATCTAGGCCACTCAGGGGTCTCTAAGTTTCACAATTATGCTAACTTCCTACTCATTTTTATTTCCGGCTAAGCCTGAGCAGCTTTATATAGATTATTAGGTGATCAGGGAACCTATTCTTCATTATCTACGTCATCTGTCTGCTAGTCTAGCGCCTACCTCATATACTGTCATGCAAGTCACATAGCTACACTACGGTACCAAAATCATCATCATTTTGTTGAAAATAATTTTACTCCCGCGATATAAGGCACGCCTTATTAGCGGTTCTGCCCTCGTCCCTTGTAGCTGCGGCCACACCGCTACAACCACACTTTACAGCCCGCCTCGTGGCGGCCAGGTAGTGCCTCACCTGAAGGGTCTCACTTGCAGTGTCTTGACCCTGTAATTCTCACCAACCACGACCGAGGTGACCATCAAAAGGATGGCGGTGGGGTCGGACCTACGACTCAACCGGGACTTAGACCTTCCCCAAAAACCGAACCCTCGGCCCTGCTAGAGGGGGTTTTCTCATCATCATCACCATCATCATCATAGGCACAACTCATATACAATAGGCACAATTCATCATCTCAAGCATTCATACACATGGCAATTACAACGCAATAGCTCATATCATCATCTTCATCATATATCACAAACATCTAATATGTATTAGCTCATAATAACATAACAACACATAGAACGTACATAGCTCAATTTCAAGAGAGTTTCTTCTAAAATCTATCATCATTCTTAACACATGTAGAGAACACATCTTCATGCTCAACATCTTCATGAACATAAACAAAGGTAAATCCACAATTAACGAAACAAGTGTCTGGTTTCTGTCAAAGATTAACAACCATAAACCGGAGAGGTCCAATACCTTACCCCAAGGTTTTTGGTAGCCCTAAGATCATTTTTCATGTATAAAAACCCAGATTATGAACCCCACTGCACGAAATTCCAGTTTTTCCCCTCTTCCCAAAATTACCATTTTGCCCCCATAAACGCCATGTTTTCTTTGGAATTTTTGTTCTCAAAAACCCAATGGACTCAAGGCTTGTCCTTAAGGTTTTTGATAGTTCTAAACCCATATTTTCTAAAAAATAACCCAGTTTTTCATTCCCAAGACGTGAAATTTCCCGTTTTGCCCTTTTTTGTAAAAATCCCGTTTTCTACCTGTTTGCTGAGAAATTCATCGGGGACTCCAAAAATCTTGAAACTAGACATCCCCACTCAATTTTTCGTGCAGAACCAAAAAATAACATTAGTTTTCCATGATAAAAATCTCAGCATACAGTTCCCTTCAAAATCGTGTCATATGCCTATTTCTGTCTTAGGCGTTCCTAAATTCTGACAGAATCACAGACAGCACCAACAGATCCAGACAATCATCAACAACATATATATACACCAAGGTCACATAAGAGGCATCCTAACCACAGATATATCTAGCATAAAACATAGCACATACATCATCATACATCTTAAATCACATAGACAGTGATTATGTCAGTTTTACCCACGTTTATGCACTTGCTGCCGTTAGCTTGTGCAGAATCCCACTTGGCTTTGTTATGCCCAATCTCTAAAACTTAGAATATATGTAGAAGAGAGTCCTCTAAGATGCTAGAAGAGTTTGTGAGGTTAGGGTTTAGAAATCTTGGATTCGGTCTTACAAGGGAAAGTCTCTGGATTAGGGTTTGGACAGTATAACGGCTGAATGTTTAGACGGACAGAGTTTGGCCAAGATTTTCTTAATTTTTTCCTAAATTTTCAGATTTTGGGGGTATTTATAGGCCTAGGGCCGAAATTCTCCTTTCAAAGTTTGCCCTTGGGGTAGAATTCCCAAAATGCCCTTATTTTGTCTTATTATACATGTCCTTTTCATGAATCATATGGTGACTCACCAAATTGGAATTTGACTTGGCCAAGTGGCCACCCTCTTGGACATGTATGGCCTTGTGTCTTGGCCACTTTTGTGGCCAAGAATTAATGGGCTTCAGCAGATTGATTTTGATCAGGTTTTATCGTTTCCGATCCCGGTACTCTGCTTATGTTCATTCTAAAAATATTTCGATCACGTCCTTGTGATCTCCCAATTTTTCCTAAGTCATATTCTGCGGTCATTTAGGTATTTATGAATTCTCGTATGTAGCCGTACCTTTCACGGATACTTTAGATGCGCGGTTATGCTCTGACGACAACTAGGGTTCATTCTAGTGTCTGTAGAATTTTGAGAAAATGGCCAGGATTTTTCCTACAAACAATTTTAATTCGAAGAGTTCATAATTCCAATGGTTTCACCAAACATGGAAATATCTAAGTATTTGGCTAGTGAGATTTCGTTAAAGACAGAGTGGGATGTTACAATAATCGACTGCAATGTATGGCAGAATACAATGAGGGACATCTTTAATCAGAATCATATCTACTAAATTACTGGCTAGCTTGGCCAAGGCATAAGTCACTCTGTTATTAATTCATCATGCGTGGATGTATCTATAGTTCATGAATTGTCTTCTAAGCTCTTTACAATCACTGATCACAACATCAATATAAGGGGCTCACTGGTATCTTCGATGTTTATGCTGTTGTGTGTGTCATCTTCTGGATATTTGTGTTTTTGAAGGTTCTAGAAAAAAAGGGCATGCCCCTTGAAGTAGTCACTGAATTCTTTGATGTCGGCTCAAAGCAGACTACTTATGTCAAGAATGAGTGACATTGTACTTTATGTACATTTGATGTGTTGGTTGCTCGACACATCACCTCTCTCTTGTGTTGATAGATTTTGCTTGCCATTAAGTTTATGTAGAAGAGGATATGTTCTGGTTCAAACATATGTATTATGTATGAATTGAACTTGGAACTCATATATTTCATATTTATTTGTGCTTTGTTATGGAGTTAAAAGTATTTATGAATTTCAAGTTTTATTAATATATTTTTGTAGCATAATAGTTTTTTAAAATATTTTTTTAATAATAGGTAAACTCATACGAGTTTACGATCCGAGTTTACGGAGGCTCCACGAGTTTACTTAAACTCTCGAGTTTGATAACCTTGATTAGAATCATATTATCGTGTTTTTAGATTAATTATGGGGCGGGGGAGAATATCTAAGTCAGAAACTGTATGTCAATGACAATTTATGTTGACCTTGGTGTACCTTGTACGATAGAATACTGTGATGCTCGGTCAGGTAGCATACCGTGAGGCTCGAGGTAGATAGCATACTGTGATGCTTGGGCAGATAATATACCGTGATGCTTGGGTAGATAACATACCATGAGGCTTGAGAAGTTAGATTAGGAAAGCATATTGTGTGGCTCAGGCAGAACTTCTAGTTAGATATTTCTCTAATAACTAAGATTAGACAGTTAATATATAGTTAATAAGTATTGTTAAAATTATTAACATGTTAATCATGGAGTATTGCCTATTGTGAGTGTCTTACTGTTGAATGTTGCAAATGTTAGTTACAGGAAGAGTTTTGAATTATTATGTTCGAGTGGTAGTTGCATATGTATTAAATGTGTTTTTTAAAGATGTATATAGTATATGTACATGTTTTTAGTAAATGTTTTGATCCATCCCACATAAGTTTGGTGGTGTGGTGGATATGTTGTCCTTCGCTGAGGCTCTCTCCAAAGTTCTCACCCCTCACCTCCCCCCTCCTATTTCAGGTTAAGAAGCAGAAGAATTTTCATTGAGATTGTGGTCAATTACAGTGACGTTAGGATCCTTGAGTAAGCAATCATCTTGTAGTGAACTACCGGTAGGTTATGTTAGAATTTTATTTTATAAATCACATTAGTGTCTAGAGTGCTCCTATTGTAACAGGTAGAATCTTTGGTTCGGTTGCTATTTTAGCATATATCATGTGTTGTTTATACTTTCAGTGAAAGAGACACAATTCACATATTAAGATTTAATTGGGGTTTTGTTGTATTAGGTACGACGAGATTTCAAAATGAGAAAGTTTGTTTTATTCTATTAAAAATTTTATTTTGGTTATGCATTTAAACAAATGTGACATTTCATATTCATGTTTTACGAAAAACATTCTTAAGAGGTTTGCCAAGGGACTCAAATCCCTTGTACGCCAATAACGACTTTTTGGGTCATTACAATGCTCCACAACTAATGTGTTGAGCTCATGCTAGGGGGCAATGTAATGGACTAGTGACAAGAGCTCAAAGAGCCAAGCCCACTAAGGAGTAGTAGAGCTCAACTCACCTACCTGAACTCGTCAGCCCAAGAGGAGAACTCCAAAACGCCTACATAGAGAGAAGGTCGCAACACAAGTCTAGGAGAGAGTAGTCTAGTAGGGGTTCTCAAGGCTACAAGCTTGAGACCCTGGACTTGACTTGGCCTAACCCGACAAAGGGGTGGGTGACGCGCCCTCCTCATGAACCTAACCATAGCACAACCAATTCTAAGATAAGTAGGGTAAGATAAGCCTACATGATAAGAGGAAACCATTATTTGAATTCCTCACATTTTATCTCAAATTGACTTAGCTCACCTTTAAAAGCATACGAATACTCACAAAATCCTTGTACTTACTTGAGCATTGGAGTGCCTTTGCAGGTACACCTCGCCGCCATCACTCTCTTGCACTAGGAACCCCACGTTGCAGCTTCTGTCAAGGCTGATGACTTTCCAACAAGAGTTATCTTTGTTTACTTTTTTTGTAGTTTTAAGTTAGGATTGGTTAGGACTTAGAGAGTTTGATGCATGATTAGTGAGATTTAATTGGCTTTTTTATCTCTAGTATGCTTGGTGTGTGTTTACGTGTTTTAGGGCCCGAAATTCAAGAAAATGAGCCAAAATGTAAGTCAGAGAAGCATCTCACGCGAGACCTAAGAAGCATCATTCATCTCGCATGAGACATAGTAAACAAAGAGCAAAGATTAGAGTCCTGGAAGGTGTCTCACGCGAGACACTAACTCATCTCGCGCAAGACATAGAAAATATAAAGCAAAGATTGGAACATTGAAAGGTGTCTCATGCGAGACACAATGGATCTTGTGAGAGACACGATCGCAGGAGGCCCAAAATGCGTGAAAACCTAAGTTAAAATGTGCCAAAGAAAAGAATACCAAACCATTACGTTCAATTCTGCATTTACTCAGATTTTTCACCACCTTTTGTTACTTTTGTCATCATTGAGGTGGAGAGAGAAGGAACATACGAGGAGTCTCAAGAATGCCAAAGAAGGAAATCGATTGGATCGTGATTCAATTCCAAGGCTTCCTTATCTTCTATGTATTTTCCTATATTTTCATTGTTGATTGTTAATTTCAGTTTTCACATCATGAACTAATTCCCCTTTTGATTGGGAGGATGATATAAGCATAATACTTTCTCTTAATTCCAATTTCGTCGTTATTCAATTGTGCTTATTGTGAATTGATTTCTCTATGCTTAATGATTTTTGTTAACTAGCCATTAATGAATTGTTAGTAAACCTAGGGGAACTTTAAGAAAAAAAAAACCTAGGTGGTAATGAGAAATTGATCATCACTTAGCTATTTCTTAGAGATATGAATAGAGGGTGGTGCAACCCTTAGCCTCACACGCTACCAAAGATTCATAAAACCTAATCCCTAGGCGAACTAGATTAATTTTAAGAGATTGGTTAATCGAGTCAGTCATAGGAGGTAGGCATGATTGCGTTAGAATTGGAATCTAGGTTGTCCTTCAGAAACAATTTGAATAACAAAGAAATCGGAATTAGGGGAATATTAGTGATAAAATCGGAGTCCTAATAGCCTTAATCTCTAAATCAAATCCCATTTATTTGGTCTACATTTTTAATTTTTGTCATATTTAATTTAAATTTCTTGAAATTCAGTTCTACAAATCCCTTTTTCCTGATTCGACTCTTGAGTTATAATTCTTGATTGCATCTTTGATCATAGTTGTCTCGTGGAAACGATACTTTGGTCTTAAAGACTAATACTTTATTACTTGGCGACGTGGTATACTTGTCACATGTGTTTATTCTCACACCAAAGGCCCCTTCTCATTCATCTATAAAGTGTTCAAGTAACCTCGTTCTTTATACACATTACTTTAGAACAATAATTGAGTATTATCCTTATTATTTCAAAGTTTCGCAGATAATTTTACGCGATTGAATGACAAAATAGAACTTTTTTTTTATATTATTAGTGAATAAAAATCATTCTTTATATATGAAATTACTTTGATAGTAACTATACATACGGATTAGTAACAAGCGTGGTTTTCTTGGGCTACCTATATGCTAGGAATGTTTTACCCCACGTTGCCCACACTTTTTGCGGCTGACATGGGCCCAAACTCTTGGAGTATTGTCTTTTACTCTTAAATTTCCTTTTGGAGGTTGTAACAAATTGGTGGAATAAAGCGAAAAAATTTCGCTTTAGATTTCACTTTAATTTTAATGTGAAAATTTTACTTTAGAAGAGAGAGACGAATTTTTATTATTGGACATAATAAAGTGAAAGTGTTTCTTTATTGGATTAATAATGTGAAAAATGTGTATATAGCCTTCACTTTATTAATTTAAGAGAGAAACTCTTCAAATTTTCTTTTAAATTGAGATTGATACTTTAAAAATCTTTGTCTTAGTGTTTCTCCCTAATGTATTAGACCTCGCTGACTTTTATGACTCTGTACAAAAGTGAGGCCTTCTACAACAAAATAAAAGCTCCTTAGTTATTAGGCAAATTTCACGAGGGTTCTATACCAGTGACTTGGACCGAGTTTTAAGGCCCAAAATTAGTATTTAATACTGTTGTTATTTTTATTTTTAATTTTAATTATAGAGATGCTATTTTTTTTTGGTTAAAATAGTTTTTTGGTTTGTTAATTATACTCATTTATTTAATAATGGTCCTATTTTTCCTTTTAAAGTTTAATTTAGTCGTTTATTTGTAAATTGTCAGACACTTTTGTCTTCCATTAGCCTCTCAATTATTTCAATAATGGATGGTATTGACGTAGCTATTAAGAGACCAAAATGACGCAGAAGAACAAAAAACTTTTGCAGTTTATTTACCAAATACAAAACACTAACTTATTCTTTTTGTTTGAGAGCAGGTGCACTCTCTAAATTTTTTTTACCAACCAAGCCTAAAATTCTTTCTCTTACTTTCTAAAATTATCTTTTGCTTTCTCTATGACATTTTATCTCTGACAAAAATCTATCTTCTCAAATTTTCGCCCTCTAAAGTTCACTATCCCTATAAATTCTATTTTTTTTCTTTCAAAGAGTCTCCTTTATAAAATTTTATCTCTCTTTAAAATATTTTCTAAAATTTTCTTTGTTTCTCTTTCTAAAATTCTCTCTAAAATTTTCTCTATGTATCTATAATAACTAAATGAAGTATTGGTGAGAGTCATATGACATTTAATTACAATTAAAAAAACTATTCATTCCAAACATAGTTTTCTCAATTTTAAAAAACGTATGGCATATGTTGCACGATAAAAAAATAAATATAAAATAATAAAAAAAAACATAAAAAATATTAAATAAAAAAATAATGAGTTCAAAAGAATTTGTAAAACATCTATTATATTTGTTAAGAATAATGATATTAAATTTTGATTGATTTGATTTGTAATTGATTGTAATTTATTTTTGGCCGTTAGGTTTTTAGCTTATAAATAGGCTCACCCTCTATTGTAAATTGATAACTCAGATAATACAATTGTTATTTCTCTGTTATCTATCTTTCTCCTATATTTTTCTGTGCCCCATTTATCTATTTTTCCATAATGTTTAACATGGTATCAGAGCCATGGCACCCTCCATGAGCAATCTCGTCTCCGCCACCTCCACCTCCACCTCTACTCCTCCATTCTCTCCCCTGACTCCTCTGAGAAGAACCCCGAGCGCGTCGTCAACATCTGCCACGCCGCTCTCCAAGGTCGAATCCGCCGCGCAGTCCCTCTTCCTCCTCATTGTCGCTCTCCAAGACCCGTCGTCGTCGCCGTTGCCAGATCAATGCTCTTCTCCAAGTCTCCAATGTTACCTATCGCTGCCTCTGTGCAATCTCCGATGTTGCCTATCGCTGCTTCCGTGCAGTCTCCGATGTTTTCCGTAACCGCTGCCTCCGTGCAGGCTGTCTCTGATGTTGCCTGCCGCTGCCTCCGTGCAGTCTCAGATGTTGCCTGACCCTACCTCCTTGCAGTCTTCGATGTTGCCTATTGCTACCGCTACCTCTGTGCAGTCCCCGATGTTGCCTATCGCTGCCTCTGTGCAGTGCCCGATGTTTTCCATACAAGTCCTTGGCTCCGCTCTTATTTTTCCTTAACAACCTTCGCTTATGACAAGCTGAAAGCTCGTGGAGCTTTAGCTTAAGGGAGGGTGTTAAAAATAATGATATTAAATTTTGATTGATTTGATTTGTAATTGATTGTAATTTGTTTTTGGCCGTTTAGTTTTGGCCATTAGGTTTTCCGCCTATAAATAGGTTCATCCTCTTTTGTAAGTTGATAACTCTGTTATCTATCTTTCTCCTATATTTTTCTGTGTCTCATTTATCTGTTTTTCCACGATGTTTAATAATATTATACTAAATGAGCTGCCATTAGATGACATCGAATCTTCTCTTGCAATTAAGCCAACATGTTTTCCTTCCTCCCTCCCACCCTCTATAGACTTACCTCTAGATGTAACATGACATTACCTCATCAAAATTAAACCAAAATGTTTTCTCCAACATTGCTCTCCTTTTTCCTCCCTCTCCACCTCTTTAAAACTTCGTTTACTCTTTCTATGAAATGAATTCTATCTCTAATAAAAACTTCTATTGCAACCTAAAATTCCCTCTCTGAATTTCTTAATCTCTCTAAATTCTCTCTATCACACTAAAACTCTTTCTTTCTATCATTCTCTATAATTCATCATTTTATAAATTCTCATCTAAACTTCTCTCTTCTAAAACTTTCTCTCAAAATTTTTTTTTCTGTAAAGTTTTCTCTCTTATTAAATGAAGTGTTTCTAAGAGTCATGCGTTAACTAATTACAATTAAAAAAATTATTCCTACTAAAATATTTTTTCACTCTTAAAATACATCTTGAACAAATGATTAATTATATGATAAAAAAATAAAATAATAATAATAATAATAATAAAATCATAAAAATATCAAATAAAAAGCATTAAAAAAACCTGTAAAATTTAGGACATAAATACTAATTTCTTCTATATTCTCTTAAGTCTCGGTCTGATGATCGACTTCGCGCTTATCGGGTGCGCCGCCCACATTCATTGATGTTTTATAAGTGAACGTCATTGTTATAGTCTTATAGATGAGTACTAATATTATTATAATTAAAGAAGGCATGCGTGTCATTCCTTCGAGGAAAATCACTTAGTCCTGTCATAATTTTCATAAGTTACTGTAAACATATAATTTATTAATTTTACTATTTCCTTTGTAGTTTACAAGTGTCACATGTGGAATGAGTCTTTCTTTCTTGAAGTCTACAAGAAGCAACCAAAAAAGTACTGCAAGGTATTATTTTATTCTTTCGATTCTAATCTATTATAGACTAAGGTCACAAGCTTAAGGAGCTAATTTCGCAATAAGGGGAAGCTGAATGGTAAGCTTACAAGCAGATTTTGGACAAGCTATAGGAGTTAGAGACCAGGAGCTCAAGGCCAAGAGCTCAAGTACAAGAACTGAGCTCATGGCTAGGAGCTCAAGTATAGGAGCTAAGCTCGGGGTCAAGGGTTGAGTTCAAGAGCCAAGGGCCAAGTTCCCACACCTTAAGACACCAAGGGCCAAGTTCCCATGCCTTAAGGAACTATGCTTTAGGCTAATAGCTACGAGGCGAAAACCTAGAGGCTGAAAGGAGGTTAGGAAGTAACAAGGCCGAAGCAAGTGAGCTACTCCCCAGACCTGAGGTTCTAGACCCGACTTGGCTCAACTCGGCCAAGTCGATGGTCTCATGCACTCCTAAGCATACCTAATGACCACACAACCAACTCTGAGATAAGCGTGATAGTTAGCCTCTGAAATAAGAGGAATATCTATTTAAATTCCCCACAACTTCATCTTGTAAGCTCTGCTATAAAAACACACTGACCTAAAGTCACTAAGAGTATTGTGTGTGTATATATAAATAGATATGCACTCTCATATAAATACTTCACTCACTTGAGTCATCGTGTGTGTGTGTGTGTGTGTCTATATATATATATATATACACTTTTTTTGGCTTTATGTCAAAATTAAATTTTTAATATAATTTTTTTGGCTTTCTGTCGTCATATGTGAATATCTATTTAAATTCCCCCACAACTCCATCTTAAACATAGGATATTTCGTCGAGCTCCTCCTGATTCATCTACTGCATTTATATAACTTTGTTCCTCATTCGAATTACTCTATAACAAGATCCTCTAAGATTAACCCTTATTTATGTAATCTTTACCCTGCTCTAAGAGAATTATATCTTTAAAATTCGAACATACATTTCGAACATACATTCTCTTCTTAGAGAATTAAAGTTGCTTATCACCTCAACTAATTTTTTTTAAGCTATATACGACAAGAAATAAAAATATTTTAGGATTAGAACAATTGGATTTTTAACTATTGCATGATTGTTTATTATTAGAGTAAGATTATGTAAATGTAACTGATGATATCTTTTCCATACCCAACATGACCTTGTTTCTAGTTATATTCATGATTGAGCTTTTGAAAACATTTTATTCTCATGTTTTGTTCAACCTATGTAAATTTATTCCGGGAACAAATCATCCCTAAAAATATTATTATCCATGTTTCAATGAATTTTTATTCTCATATCCTAGGTTGAGGATATTTTATTCTTATGTCATGGAAATGAAATTATTGTGCAAAAAAACTAAATCATCCTCTATTTTTTTTTTGGAAGTTTAGTTTTTATTTTAAAAAAATAATTACAATAATAATAATAATAATAATAATGAAATTAAACATGCTATTAGTATTTTGATAATTATCACACATATTCTCATAAATATATATCATCAACCAACAAGTTTCTAATTTGTTCTTGAGAATCTAAAAAATATTCTCAGCATTTTAATTTTAAAACAAACAATTTTTTTTAAATACTAGGTAATAACATTTTTGAGTATTGCATTTTTAAAAATGTGATTACCAAGAATAAAATTTCAAAGCTTAAAATAAATGCCCATAGGTAATACATATGTTGAAGCTATATTGTTGAGTGATTAAGGGTATGTTTACTTCGGGTTACTTGATAATTTTTTTAAATGGGTAAAAGAATCTGTTTTCATATATTTAAATAAAATTTAGGCTAAATACCTTTTTGATCTTCTAGTTATACCTGACTATTTATTTTGGTACTTTGCACCGGACTATTTAATTTGATTTCCTACTTCTTAAAAATTTTAATTCCGTCCTTTATCTTTTAAATTGTTATATTTTTGTCTTATAACTTTTAAATTGTTATCATTTTGATCCTTTTCACTTTTGATCTGATCAACGTATCCAACTTTGAGTTTGATTTAATGTCCACCCCAAAATATTTTGAATTATTTTTTAGAGTCTTCATGAAAATTATAGATCTTTATTTGGACATTAAAGTGAACGCTAATTTAACTTAATTGGACTTAAAATAAGAAAGTTATGACTCAATCAATCTTTGCTGTACACAAAAAACGATAATATTTTAAAAAATAGAATACTAAATTGATTTTTTTTAAAGTAAATGACGTAATTGAATAATCAGCTATAATTAGAAGATCAAAATCTAAAAAAGTATTTTGGCCAAAATTTTAAAATTTCGAAACGTCAATTTTCAACTTTTCAGAATAAACTAAAAAATGGTAACTTTTTATACTCAAGTGAGATGAGTGATTAAACATGAAAGTGACGGAAAAAAAATTTGACTATTGAATTTCATTTAAATGTTCAAGATTAAAAGTTGTGAATATATATATATATATATATATATATATATATATATAAATATATATCATGATCACTTAAATTGTCACATGATTTTTAAGTTTTAATTTTGACAATTTTCGTAATATTCAAGGGTCAAGATTTGCTCATTTCACTCTTATATATAAATTACTTAAAAAGTCACATGAATTTTAAGTTTTAATTATAGTCATTCTCATAAAATTTAATGATTAAAATTTGTTCATTTTACTCTCATATATAAATACTTTTATCGAGTCATCGTGTGTGTATATATAATTTTTTTTGGCTCTATGTCAAAATTAATTTTTTAATATTTTTAAATGCTGAGAGAACGAATTTTAAAACTCAGAATCCTCGTCCTAAGCTAGTTATTCATTCAAACAATCTCTCTCCAGTTGACTTGCAAATAAGTGGATAGACATAAAAATCACGGTAATAATTTAAATTAACATTGATTAGACCCACTTGAATCAAATGTCTACGCGCAAGCCACCTTGACCGGATCTTGACTGCAATCTCTATAACGTATATTAAAAGAACTTAATATCAAATTTTCCGGTTACATTTCCACTGCCATATAATACCACGGTAGCTTTCGGTACTGATGGTTTGATTTGATGGTAAGTGGTAATCCCATCCATAGTAGGTCAGTATCAACTTAGAAGGCCATTATTACATATTGAATATTGAGTTAATTATGTTTTTAGTCCCTGTAAAATTTGAAAGTTTGGTTTTAGTCTTTGTATAAAAGTTTTAGTCCCTACGAAAATTTAAAGTTTGTTTTTAGTCCCTAGAGTTGGATGGGAGTTGACTGCTCTGACGTGACCGCTAATGGCGCTAACGCGGCGTGCAATGTGAGATGCCACGTGGCATAACCCTTTCGGTGCCTTGGAGGTTCACATCAGTGTCGGGAAAGCAAATCAGACTCCTAGACTTCATCTGAGTTTGGCTTGTCCTGGGGGCTCCCCTTTTGTGTGCTTCTTCCGCCGGCCCCGAAGGGACTCTAGGGGCCCTTTTGTGGTCTTCGTTGTGACATGATTTCGTCTCACCCTCAACCTCAGTAGAAGACCCTTGAGCCCCAACACTAGCCTCTGAGGCCTCTTTAGTAGCCACAATGCTGGCTCGTATATCTTCACATTAAGAATCACTAGCAGCAGAGCCGGTGTCGTTATCACTAACTAAATCTTCATTGCTTGAATCAATCAAGTCAATGGGTGTAGAGGGGGTGGGTGGTACAGGACGCTCCAAGGAAAGTACGCAAGCAGACCGATGGGTGCGGGCGAAGGATTCTTCTATCTTAAGTTTTTTCAATGGAGTATGAACCGTATGTCCAGGTGGTGGAGTCCTGGTTGGGGCAGACGAAGAAAGGCTGGCCACCCCTTTGGAATTAGTGATCAACTTCTTCTTAAGAGCAGGATGGCTCTCCATATCTAAACAGGACAGTCATAGAAGAAGGTAAGTGGTCATGATAAACTCATATGGGCAATCAAGCAAGCAAAAGAAAATGGATTAAAGCGAAGAGGAAACACTACTACCCTGAAGTAACTAAACAAAGGATGGGCAAGGTTACCTTTAGGAGCTGTGGTAACATAGTAAGGATCTTTTGGCATGATGTTAAGCCCCAGGCAACACTCTAAACTTTTTCTCTGCTGAAAGGTTGCCAAGCCTTGCTTCAGGTATTGGTGATAAGCCCCAGACCCTGCGGTTAACCCACTTACGCGAATAGGGAGAATGATGTTTGTTTCCTCAATGGACATAGGAGAATCAATCAAAAGAGACCCTATTATGACCTCCAACGAAACCAGAGGAAACTCAATGCTACAAGGAGGTTGGTCCTAACCAAGTTGTCTATAGACCCTGTCTGGCCTGTATGTGAAACCAAAGAGGAGTCCAACCAACTGGGAGAAAGCGTCAGTAGGTACAAAACCCAGTAAAAACCCATGGTTTGAACAGATTTCCCCATAAATCGTAAACACTGTTGGTAAAGGAGGCTCTCCTAGCCCTAGAATGAGAAAAATCTATCTGATGGATAGGATAGTGTTTTTCAAGGCCTGGGAAAGTAGGATGGACATAAGGATGAAAGACAAGGGCGCCCATCCCAGTTCTAGTTGCGAGCGGGGTCGTAAGGGGCGCCATGCGCCACCACTTCAAGGATTGTGTCCGAAGGAACGACCCTGGTAGGAGTATAAGAGGGAAAACTCTTGTAAAAGAAAAGCTGCAGGAAGGTCACATCTGCATACCAGTTCATAGGGAATCGGCCCTAGGACATCTTCATTTGTTCTTGTACTTGATCCAATCGCGCATACAAACCACCCAAGTACATCAAGCCCAAGGGTAGCCTTTTTCCTGACCACAACAAGTTAGCCAAGACAAAAACTCTAGGACTAAGGGAACGAGGACTAGGAAAAATGAAATGGCCAAGATAGAATGCTAGGAAGGCTGCCGGTTGTAGGGCTTCCTTCGTGGATCCAAGTCTTGGAAAAATGGGGGCACCCTTGTAAAGATGGTCCCCAAAAAAGAAACGAGTCCACCCTAAGAAAGTGTGCTTAAGAGACTTATTTCCCCTTTTTCTTTTCTTCTTGGGAGAGGGTTTTTGAGGGTGGGGACGCATTTGGGCAATGCGACTGTCGCCACAGAGGTTACAGGAATATCTCATGGCGTCCAATTTACCTTGAAAAAGTGCACAAGCCATCTCCGCCACGGGCTGCTCCAAATATGAATCCAATAAATCTATGTTTCCCAACACGGGCAATTTCAAAAGGATTACTTCATCCTCCAAGGTGGGGGTCGTCTCCCCCCTATGCGGTGACGTAGGTGTGGGTGAAAGCACACCACCGCTAAAGCAGAAATTGAAGATCAGAGGGAGCTTTGGTGGTTTCTAACTTTCAGCTAGCCCAAATTGCGTCAGCAATACCTATGCGACAAATCGAGGACACGAATTCCCAGTTGAAGAGGAACACGTGGTCCACCCACTTGATCTAGAGGTCATCGGTGGAGATGCAAAGGGGGAACTCCACGTTGACCCAGGGAAACTCTTGCCAAGTGAGCCTTGAGTGGAGCAGGAAGGGTCCAACATGGGAGCTTATTGCATTCACCACAAGATAGCAAACATTTAGCTGACCAACGGGAACGACGTCATGATAAGGCCAACCGGGTGCAAATAGGTCATTGGAGGGAGGTGGAGGGTGGAAGTCCCTTTTGGGTAGAGATGCGCCCACAACCCACTTTCCACTATAAGTGCTCGCCACCTTGGCGCGAGGTGCGGAGAGCCCTTCTTCCTACAGGCCGATAGTAGAACCTCGAGGGATAGAGGGAACTATTTTAGAAGGAAGAGAGATGGTTTCAAAGTCAATCTCAGTGTGTGAAGTGGGAGGGGGCTTATGG
Source organism: Nissolia schottii (assembly GCA_003254905.1). Lineage (NCBI taxonomy): Eukaryota > Viridiplantae > Streptophyta > Magnoliopsida > Fabales > Fabaceae > Nissolia > Nissolia schottii. The sequence continues at coordinate 128,580 of QANU01035109.1, forward strand.
TTTGGACCCATTTGCACTTACCTGGGAAAAGGGTCCCTAACCGTTCGATCAAAGCCATCATCTAAGGTCCATCGTGGAGCATGCAGGGGCACCACCAGAGGACGCCCACCCTAAGATACTAGAGGGGAGAATGCACCAGCAGGAGTAGGAAAGGGATCCAAAAAGGGAGGCTGAGGCACTACCTTGTGTAGAGCACCTTGGCCTTGACTAGGGTTCCAAGAAGGGGAAGGATGGTTGAGACAGACCTTTCCTCAATTTAGCCATGCAAGGACGCCCTCCCATAACCCAAGGAGTTGCCTCCAAGCCATTTAACCAGCTCCCTCCCTGCCTTTGGTCAGAAGGTATTAAAGGGGCAGCAAAAGCCCCTTTCCCCTTTTCACCATAATAAGCCTTTTGGAATTTGCTGCACCTAGGAAGGGAAAAAAGAGGCCTTTACTCAAAGGTTCTGTGACCGGTCCACGCTATAGCAGGGGGCTGATAGGAATAGGTCTGGAGGCCCGGGCCCAACAAGAGGGAGCAACTCAGTAAAGAAAGAGGTGCAGGAGAGGAACGGGAGGACGGAGAATTGGACCTTAGAGTAAGAGCTCTCCACCATTACTCTATACACACAACGAATAATCATAATATAAGTTTACAAACCCATAATCTCCAGCTCTGTATGCTTTGAACCCCTAATCCACATTACGGTTCAAATCATTAATAATACTACTGACATAATTATGCATATAAATAACTACATCAATAAAGAAAATAGAGTATTTATTACATGAATAAAATTGACAAAAATAATTCAGTTTACTTAAGATATTTTATATTATTCCTTAAGCATCTAGTTAGAGGTTTGACCCTTGATGTGTGTGGAGAAAGTTTCGTAGAGAGAACTAAAGCTCCTTCGAGAAGTCTACAGTGTGAGGTGATTAGTCACTGTTCTTGACGATGAATACTCTGGACTAACCCATAAAAAGATATTTTATATTATTACTAATATAAGTTGTGTTAACTCTATTTTTCCCTACCTGAAGTAATATTTAGAATGAAATTGGATAGTGGACGATGACATCGTTTACATGGAAATGGTCTTGGTCATAAAGAAACATTGAAATGTTGGAAGGAAGAAAGAAAGCGCAAGTCCAGTCTTTTTTCGTGCCTTTAGCGAGCATAAGAAATAAAAAAGAAATTATTTGTACAACTTATTTAAATAAACATCTAACAACTCGCTCTCACAAAAATATGTGATCCATTGTACTCATATTTTCTTTTTACGGTTAGTGTCATGTTTTTATAAGAGTGAGTTATTAAGTGTCCGGCCAAATAAATGGTACAAGGGTATTCTAAGCATGATAATCTATAGTAGTAGTAGATAATTACCCGGTCAAGGTTTCAAGAGGAGATAAGAATGTGAACAAGAATATGAATAGAAAGCACCGCAATTTAAACAGTGATCGCGAATCATCACGTGAACCCTTGAAAATGAAATGAGCAATGGAGTGAACACTTAAAAGGAGCGTGACTAATATTATGTCTTAGTCCCGGAAACACCCCGCTGTATCTCCTGGAAGTTTCCAAAAGCAAACTCTATAGTATACCTACCATATCACAACTAAAGACCCTGTCTATTTTTTATTTTCTTCCGCCGAAATTATTAGATCACCCACGGACTTTTCAATATCTTTTCATGAATATAATTTTGTATATCAAAATTGAATGGTTTTTTTCAAAAAAAAATTGGTTTTTCTTTTGGTACCCTAGCTTTGATGAAAGTATCAACACTCTTGTATTTGAACAATTAAGATTCAATCACAAATTTAAAATAATAAACAATTTGAGTTAGAGGGACATATGGCAAAATTTTATATATTATGATATCGATATCCTTAAATTTTATAGGATACCAAAGTAATCTTTTTATTTTATTTTATGCTGTTAAATAAAAAAGTAAGAAAAGACTATATCTCACATGGGAGTCCCGCTAAAATCAACACATAAAAACTCGCTAATGTTAGGAGGAGGAGGAAGGTCAAACGTTGGAGGAAGGACATTTGACCAACAAAAAATAAAAAAGAAAATGTCAGCAAAATTCTCTCTCATTATTCAAATGAAATGAGAGTGTGAGTGTGAGAGAGTCATAGGGACTCTTTAGATTATGGTTTCTTTGAAAAAAATTAAATAATAAAATTATATTAATAAATATGATTGCATAAAATGTTGCAAAAAGTAATGTTAGTCTAGTGGATAAGGCATTGCTCTAGGTTCGAGTTTCACTGAAGGTAAAATAAGTTTGTTTTGCTTAGTAAGCACAAAGACCAGGCCGTCTGACCTATTCCTACCCTTAGTTAACATCAATTTAGTAAAATCATGAAAAAAAATATTTATTTTAATTAAAAAAAAAAAAGCAAACACCTTTCCTTCTCATTATCCAAAAAGCACCTTTGACTTTGCTCCACAAAACGGATTTTTTTTTTTTATGAAAATGTTATGTTTACATTTAAAAAAGTGTATCTCTATTTTGATGGAGGCCCAATATTTGCTAACTATGTATTAAGCATATTATATGCAAATCTATAAACAAAAACTAAGCGACTTGACAAGCACAACGGTAATCCGCCTGTCAAGGCCATGTAGTGTGTTAAATAGGACTTCAACTTTTTCCATAATCGTCTTAAAATTATCTAATCTAACCAAATAAATTTCCTAAGGTAAACTAACAAATTTTATGAAAGATTTATGTCTAGAAGCCTTCCTCGTATCATCTGACTAATGATAGAAGGCAAATTCCTCCCAAGGTATAACTTTAATAATGAAATTGATGGGGAAGGACAACTTTGGATAGTGCTGGTGAAGAACAAAAATTAATTCTCTTAAGAAATTGGGTTTTCTTTTGGCTAAGGGTTAAGAAAACTTAAACGAAAACAAAGGAATGAAAAATAAATAGAGAAAACTGAGGATTTATGGTGTGTGTTGGTGATGTTAGAGATGGATTGATGATGGTCACAATGGTGCATGGTAAAATGGGAGATGAAAAACGAATTGGTGATGAGGAATAATGACGAACAGTAATGAGATGGTGAGTATGAAGAATGAATTTCTTTGTTGGTTCTTCTTAAAAGAAAAATGAATTCTCCTTGGCCTAAGCTTTAACAAATGAAAACCAAGAATGAGCAGCAAAGCACATGAGAGAGACTCATGGGGTGCTAAAGAGCTATTTGGCTGAGTGGCCATTGAATGATGAAGATGGTGTAGAGAAATTATTTGTCTTGGTTGGTGATGAGGAAATGAAGAGAGTGTATTTTCCTAAGACAAATCAAGGAACTTCTCTTGTTTCCCTCTTCAGCCGTTGGTGAATTTTGATACTACTCCAAGCATTCTACGTTTTTTCTCCTCTAAAGGAATGAATTGAAAGCAATAGAGGATGCCCTTGGTGTTTTCACATGTAAAGAATCCGTAATTGAGAACTGAACCTAAATGTGATAGATTGAATGTGATATATTGGCTGCATGGCCGATTTTTGACATGTTTCCCGGGAGGGCTTGGAGAGTTGACACGTGTAGGTTTGATTAATGTATGATTAATTATACTTCTAAATTGGGCAGAAGGTACTCTATTAGCCTAAAATAATAGTTTCCAAAACTTAGGTTGGAATCTTTTAAGATTGATTATTGTTTGAATGGATATATGTTGTACTACAAGGATGATGCTAACTTAATTGTGTGTAGATTATGTGACACCACAAGATATAAGCCAAAGAAAGTGGGACCTAGGAGGTATAAGGATATCCCTAAAAATAGAATCCACTAGTTTCCCATAATACCTAGGCTGAAGAGATTGTTTTCATCTGTTAGTTCTACACCACACATAATGTGGCTTTTCGAGAATAGAAGAAACGACAGTGTAATAACTCGTCCTTTCTATGGTGAGGCTTGGAAGCATTTTTACCGAATTCACCTGAATTCATGTTGGAGCCCGCAATGTGAGGTTAGGGTTTTATTTTTATGGATTTACTCCAAACAATCAATTCAAAAATCCTTACTCTTTTGGCTTGTTATTGTTACATCGCACAAACTTCCTCCTAAAATGTGCATGAAAAACACATAATTGTTTTGAATTGTGTAATCCCAAGTCCCAACAATCCCAAAGAAAATATTGAAGACTATCTTTAATTTTTGATTAATGAACAAGAAGAATTGCAGTATCTGAGTGTGCTTACTTTTGGCATTTCATAGAAGAAGAATTTCATGTCAAGGACATCACTGATGTGGAATATCAATGACTTTCTTGTGGGATGTTGTCTAGATGGATGATGCAGGAATATTTGTCATAACCAATTTCTATGGAGGATATGAAGGCATCCACTTTGGAACATAGAGGAAAGAACTCGTGGTTTGATTGTCATAGAGTTTTCCTAGAAGAGGGTCATGCATTCAGACGCAACAAGACTAGGTTTACAAAGAACATGGTTGAGGATAGGGAGCCCCTGCAAGGACGTAGTGGTTATGAAATTTTGAGTATGGTTAGTAAGTTTTCAAAGATATCTGATATAGGGAAAACTCATAGGTGTTAAAGCTTGGGGTAGAACACAATTGGACCAAAAAGAGTATAGTCTAGGATTTGCAAAAGATAACTTTGTTTGTCATTGTCTATACTACAAGAAAAACGACTATTTCCGTCCCGATTTGCAAAAGCTAGGTGTGATGCATGTTGAAAAAATTGTGTTTGATAACACAATGCACATTGTTATGGACATTGATCAAACCAAAGACAAGACAAGGCAATATTGGTTTCGACAGGGTATTGTTAACACCCTATGTTGAATTTACAGCCAACCGTAGTTGGTCATTAGAAGAAGCCAAAGGTGGGGTATATGTTGAGCAAACATTAACAACAAAGTGTTTTATAGTGGGTTCAAGATTTGAAAATGCCTGATGGTTATGCTTGCCCATTGGAAGTTGTGAAACATGAAGAGTAATGATTGTCATGTATTTATGGAGTGTTTTCTCCCTATTACATTTAAAGAACTACCCAAGCAAGTGTGGAAGCCAATAACCAAGTTAAGTCAGTATTTTAGAAACCTAAGTTCACCCACCCCTAGAGTTAAAGACCTACTAGTGATGAAAAGGTACATCCCTGTTATTTTTTTTTACAATATAGACAATATTTCCTCGTAGAATTTTTGACTCCATTGGACACTTGTGTATACACTTGACATATGACTCCCGAGTGTGTGGTTCAGTTAATTATATGTGGATGTTTCCCTTCAAAAAGGCCAGTGAGGCATTCAAATGAATTGTGAAAAATAGAGCCCAGTCGATGGTTCAATATGTGAGGCATTCTTGTCAAATGAGACATCTCACTTTTATTCATTTTACTTTGGTGGATCATATCACTTGTATGAGAACTCAGGTCAGATGAAATGATGATGGAAGTGAAAGTTCGAATCATTTTGCCTTGTCCATCTTCAATCAACCTAGTCATGTGGCTGGCAAAGGTAAACCATACAAGTTGAACCAATAAGAAAGGAAAGCAACACATATGGTTGTTTTGCTGAATTGGGAAAAAGTAAAACCATTGTTCCAGTAAGTGCTCTACATCATTTTTTTTCTCGTTTACTTCTATTTTCTCATGATAATTAAATCACATATTGATTACTATTTTATGCAACGCTTACAAGAAGTTTAGAATAGAAATGAGTCAACACTGCCACAATCATCAATTTGCTCAGTCGTTTTAAAATATTGTATGTATTAATTTCATATCAATTTTTTCAAATATTATGACTTATTTTTTTCATTTCTTCTAATTGAATTTGTATAATTTGTAGGTTCAAATAAAATGGGATGACATCGATGATGACTTAAGAAGCTTGAGTTACGATCATTTCAATAAAGCCAGTAGCACACACACACTCTCTCTCTCTCTCTCACACACACATACATACATGCACGTGCAACTCCTGAATTAAAGGTTCAGAACTCAGGGAGGGAGATGGAGAGCGAGAGAGTGTGAGGGTGAGACATAGTATGGCTATCGGTGAGATTAAGGGAGAGCAAGGGGAAAAAGTGGGGGTGGGGGTTTCTAGTGTCATGGAGGTCAATGAAAGATAGAGCAAGGGCGTTTTGATTGCAGAAGAAGGTGTGAAGGTTATCCGTGTGGTTTCGAAGAAGGTTTCTTTCTAGGAAAAATTACTAGAGGGTGGCTCTACCTGCATCTCTACATTTTGAGGACGTGTTGGCAAAGAACTAGCAAAGGTTGAGAAAGCTGATGGCAAAGGAAAGAAACAAGGGGTTGTTTTTCATGAGAGTGTAGTGATGGCATTTTCTACACCATGGCAAGATCCTAGGTTACGAAAGTGTTGGGAAAGAATTCGATTTATACAGCTGTGTGTGATGACTCACTTTCCTAAGTACCTTAGGAAGGGTCATGAAAAAAAAAGAGGGTGTTGCAACACGCTATAGCATCACAGTATGAAACCAGCCTGCCAACATGTTGTAGCGGCATGACGATTCAAGAACCAAGTCCCACATCTCTTATGAAGACTTGGGGAAGAGGTTTTCTTTGCCTATAAATAGAAATCCTCAAGTAGAGCTTTAATTTCCAATTTCCTTCAGAGCTCATGCGGTTCCACCCAGTGTTGGGACTTTTGGCTCTAGTATTACTTTGCGGATAAGTAATGCCTCCATCTAGGATGCCAAAGCTATGCATCTTGGAGCTCCCAGTGCAGTGCTACCTATTCCTTGTCCTTTTCAAGTGAGTGGAGGTCCCGGTGCATCGACAGTGTGCCATTTTGTGGCCCGTCAATCGAGTCAGATATGTTTTATTGTGGCAGTTTATTTATTTATTTATTTATTTATTTATTTATTTATTCAGTTAATTAATTAATTAATTAGTTTACTTAATTGTTTATTTAGTATGTACTCAGTGTTGCTTGCATGTGTAGGCTTAAGTAGAGACCTGTATACTTAGTTATGACATGTCAAGATTATGCTAGACTTTTCATAATTAGTAGTAACATAGGTTATATAGATATAATGATAAATTCAGTATACGGGTGTCGTAGTTAGATCACCAAGGTAATTAACATCATAATTAATGCACTACATGAAATCTTAGGATAGGAGGCTCAGGATCCCATAATTAAATTAGATCAATTGTATAGGATCAATACCCTAGCACGAGTCCAGTATACTTGGTCATTCGTATCCCTAGAGTTAGTGTATTCACAAACTCAGTTATCTAGCACAGTTCGCACAGTCAAAAGGTAGTCCAAAAATAAAACCCGTGTTAAATATGGAAGCCTAGTTGATAGTTCCAAGATAGTTATTCAGTATAGCAATAATCATCAATAAACCTCAATAGTCAGTCTGAAGTAGTAGCACTCCTATTTCAAGGTCATGACAGTTAACTCAGCCTATATCCAATAAACCATTGGTTATAATCCAGTACCCTGTAGTCAACTGCAACAAGGTAGTTAGCCAGCGCAATAATACTAACCAGTACCCCTATTAGTAGGCAGCGAAGAGGTAGCATCTAGTTAAGTGTAGACGCCGTGAACCCATGATAACTGTTGAAAGCATTTTTACTCTCGTCGTTCAAAATAATATATCCTTCTTTACAGCTTTCAGATTCACAAGGAATCCAATTGCAGTACAGTCAGGTATAATCGTATCCACAGAGAGTTGCAAAAATACCGTTCTTGAGTTTGTAAATTAAACAATAAAGTGAAGGATTGGTGATTTGATATTTGGATAAATAAATAAATAACAGAAAGATAAATAGGTGACACACACCAAAACGTCGTTAATTTCAATGTGCGATCAAATAATAATTTATAAAGCTAAATTAACCCCAAAAACGTAGTAAAGGGGGCTAACCTAGGTCGTCTCTCAAGGAAGNAATAGGCAACAAAGTAGAGACAGATCAGGAAGCTTGTTGGGTTTTGAATCCTATTATAGTTTCATGCATTCATAACTCAAACATTAGAATTATCCTTTCTTTGATTCCTCGCTATCAGTTCTTAACTTGTTCATCACTCTCGCGCATGAAAAGATCACAGGTTTCCTTTGTTACACTGTCACTCTCGCACACAAGCTTAACAAAGTACACCAGCATTATTTTAGATGTTAAAAGCGACTAATATCCCTAACTCTATCTCTAGCAATTAGGTTTATTAGATGAGTTGATTTAGTTCCAACTTATGATGCCGTTCTCACGCGCAACCATGCAGTTTGAAATCATGCTTTAGGTAGCTAAGCTAAAACAAGAATTAAGTGTAAAATCGATTCATGCAAATCATAGAAAATGATAGATTCATTAATGTAAAAGTACATGGATACAATCAGTCTATAATAATCATCAAAATCCCAACAACAAGAGGATTACAAATCCATCTTACAAGAGTATCGCGGAGGCAAGGTAATGGACGCTTACCATGAGACGTTCTCACGCTATCATGACGACGTCCGCCGCGCTTCCTTGATTCTCCCGGCTCCTTCACTAGCCTCCTCTTTGTTGCTAAACTAACTAAGACTTGAAATTGAAATGAAATGAGAAAAGAACGAATTATGAACTCTAAAAATGATGCCTTGATTGTGTGAGCCTCGGCCTCAATTTATAGGCCGAGTTTGGGGGTCACCGCTGAGCGACCTGCGGTCACCGCTCAGCGGTCTGAGCTTTCTTCACTGCCACGTTTCCTATGAATGGTGGCTCTGCTCTGACATTATCTGTCAGAGCCGCTGAGCGGCGTGCGGTGCGCTGAGCGGTGTCAGAGNCCTTGATTGTGTGAGCCTCGGCCTCTATTTATAGGCCCAGTTTGGGGGTCACCGCTGAGCGACCTGCGGTCACCGCTCAGCGGTCTGAGCTTTCTTCACTGCCACGTTTCCTATGAATGGTGGCTCTGCTCTGACATTATCTGTCAGAGCCGCTGAGCGGCGTGCGGTGCGCTGAGCGGTGTCAGAGTAGGGCGGCATTACGGCTGCAGGTGCGGCTGCAGAGCTTCCTTCGCGGCTAAGTTTCTTCACCTTGAAGCAAGGTCCGCTGAGCGGTTCCTTCGTGCGAGTCGCTGAGCGGCTAATTGTCACCGCTGAGCGATAGCTGCTTTTGCCTTTGGTTTTCTGCTTCTTTTTGTCCCTTTTGCTCTTTGTTTCCTTTCTCTGTGGGATTTCTCTTTGATGATCTTTATCTTGTATCCATCTCTAAAATATTTTATAAATCCTACAAAAGTGGGGAATTCTAATCAGATAATTCATTAAACTTAAGCAGACATGTGCCTTGTCAATATGTGTAAATACGTAAATTCGGCACTTATCAATAACCATAGGGTGGTTAACTGGCCAAGTCATGTCAATTAGGTGTTAGTTAGGTAATCGTTAGCTAATGTGTCATTCTAGTATAGCTAGTGGTCATGAGACAACATTAACTGAAGAGTTAGATATTGTAATTGTAGTCGAGTACCCAACCGGTATAGACTTAACCATAGCATTAGAGGTTAGACCAACCAGTTGGCACAATTTACATCATTCGGTCAATAGTAATAAGGTAGAGTCATCATAAGATACAAGAACCAGCATTCAGTATAGTCACCCTAGAACAGTCAATCGTCGTAAGACCACAAATAGCATAGCCATAACAAACAGTGGTAGTGGTCAGAGTAGCCAATCAAACCAGTATAAGGTGTCAAACTAGTTAGCCAGTACCACCAACCAAGTTAGTCAGCCCAGTCAACCGATACAATCAGTTAAAGTAACCAACAGTCATCCGTTAGCTGGTTAGTGATAGGTAACACAAGCTGTAGTGCTCAGCCTCACTAGGTTATTCAATAATAGTAGTTCGAATAAGTAAATAGCTTAGTAACAGAACTATACCTAATAATTGACATAATCAATAACCCCTAGTATAATACATAGACATTAGGATAATAAAGATAATGACCTAGATAACTCGGGTGGATCAGGCACGTAGCAAATCTAGTACCCATATAGCCAATAACTCACATAGAATAGTGGATACCCATATTAGTGATAGGATAAGATCACGTCAAATATGTAGAACTTAGATAGTTGCTCAAGTGATTGTTTGTGTGTAAGTTATGGTTGTGACCAAGTTTAGGTCAAATAGGCAAGTTTTCCTAATACACTATAAGACCTACATCCATTTTCCTTGTTAGCACGAGTTTAGCATACTCGGTGAGTCCCAGATAACATATCCACATATTCTCAGTATACCCAATGGGTTTAGCGTACCCAATACTACAAGGATTTATCTTGGCAAAGTAAGGTTGGATTTGTTCTTCCTTGACCATGTTTGAGACTTGTGTCTCCTTGAACCCTTAGTTGGAGGTGGACAAATTCAGTATCAGCTGCCTGCATGGCATCTCAGTTCAGTTATCGGTGATCCATGTGACACCGTTATTCAGCTAGACAAATTGTGTAGATACATTGTAAGACCTTATATACGACTCGACAAAGTCCATAGTGGTATTATTGTCTATAGCGTGTGCGCAAGTGTTTGTATAACTACTTGTTGCAATGTTTATGTTTGTTCTAGCATGATTTTAGATTTGTAAATGTACATTATTGCTCTGTATGTATACTTGTATGATTCTGTTATTGCTTTATTGAATTATTGACGTATGATAAATCATGTTTCCAGTATATGCTATGTGAGTGGTACCGTGTTACCCATTCGCTGAGTGATGTACTCACCCCTCATCTATTTATTTTAAACATGTAAGGAGTGTGGAGTTGATCCTTTAGTGTAGTGGTAGTAACAGTCTCCAAGTCAACGATGAGCTCTGCTTTGTAGGGTAGATGTCAGTGTGTCAGTTATTAGTTGGCCCAGTAGGTCACATGCAAGGTCTTCGGACGTTACACTTAGTTGGAATTAGTAGAATAACTTATATCCTGTTATACATATACAAACAGTTTTTATGTTATTAGTTGTAACAAGAATTAGTTTAAAATACAGTTAATTTAGTTATATTATTTTGCATGAACAATAGTTTTGGTCACGATAGAGCTTCCGTAGAGACAGTATCCCTACCTATGGTCACTCCTAAGTTTGGGGCGTGACACTATGCGTATGGCCTTGTGTTCCATTTGGTGTTTGCGGGGAGGATATTAATTTTTGAATGCTAATAATGGATACTTGCTGTTCAAGTTTGATCAGTTAGAGGATAAAGAGAAGGTTATCTCTAGCAATTCATGGATGATTAAGGTTCGATACCTTGTTGTGAAACGATTGTCCTTTGCCTTTAATCCTAGTGATGAATTCTTTGACATATTATAGTTTGGATCCAGTTGGAAGGTCTTAACACTTGTTTCTTTGTTGATATAGCCATGATAGCCATTGCATCTTTATTGGGATATTGGATCAAGGTTGATGTGGCTACTTGTTAAGTGTCATATTTACGCAAATCTGACTAGTAAAACGGCACCTGTTTGCTAAGGTTTTAAAGAATTATCTGACTAAATTCCCCACTTTTGTAGGATTTATAAATATATTCTAAAGATAGATACAAGAATATTAATCAAGGAAAATCCCACAAAAGAATGAAGCAAAGAGCAAAGGGGGGCCGAGCAACCAAAAAGACAAGCTCAGAAAAGTTACCGCTCAGCTGTACCAAAACAGGCCGCTCAATGGTATATAACTAGTTTGCTCAGCAATTACACCAATCCGCTGAGCGGTTGTGCCTACCATGCCACTTACAGCCGCCACATTTATGATGCCAACCAAGCATGCCACCACCAGCTGTCGCCGCAGGGAATCTGTCAGAAAATCAGCCACTAGTAACCGCCACAGACGACCAAAAGAGCCGCCAGAAGAGACTATACCGCTCAGCACACCGAACAGGCCACTCAACGGCCTTGACAAATGACGTTAGAGCAGAGTCGCCGCGCAGAGGATAAAACGTGGCGGCGAAGAAAGCGGCACCGCTCAGCGGTGGACCCAGGCCGCTGAGCAGACTTGGTAAACTTTGGCCTATAAATAGGAGGCCGAGG